>CM024762.1:2592854-2985042 GCA_014218235.1 Colocasia esculenta | reverse complement strand
ATTTTTTTTGCTAACGAGGAAACCCCGTCCCGTGTGATTTTGTGGACTCAAGGATGGGTGTTCGTGAACTCCAAGGTCAGGACTTGGCAGCTCCTACTTTCCGTATACCCGTATTGTCCTTACCCCACTTGACCAGGAAAACCCCGGACCTACACACCTCGAGGATTATATGTAGATCAGGTAAGCCCCCCCCAGGAATCGAACTCGGGACCTCTTGCTTTTAAACAAGAGTTCTTACCGATCGACCCAGCTAGGGTCCTCAAGAGGATGGTAACTGTGCCATAACCATCATCTTCCTCTTATGTATGTATGTACATATGCCAAAGTGCTCCTAGATAGGGGAGAGTGGAAGACTTCAAACTCGGTGGGTAATATGGGGTTTTGTCATTCATCGCCATGCCATGAGGAGAGGAAGTTTTAGTGGCGGAGTCATTATCGTGTCAGTGCCAAGTCTCGGAGTAGGACAATAGAGCTTGGTCACCTCTTCTATAATTTAGGGTTCCATTTCGTCCCTTCGAATTTTTTTGGTGGGCAAAAATTTTCTTTTCTTCTCCCCCCCCCCCCCCCCCCCTGTGACCTACCACCCTTGCTTCCTTTCTCCTTGCCCCCAGCAAGTTTGGTTTTCTATTTGACAAAAAAATAACGAAATTTATCCACCACGAGTTGACCAGGTCGGTCTGATTTATAATTACTTCGACCAACCTTGGATAAATTTAATATCTGTTCGTCTCTAAAATCTAAGGTGTAACAATTTTATTTAGTACATTCAGGGGTATTATTGTTATAGATTAATAAGAAAAGGGGTATGGAGGTCAAAGCTTGGAGGTATATTGACAATTAAAGACATAAAGCCTACTCGCTTTCTCCGGTCAAAAAGGACGTGCTGCGAGAAGACTGAGGACCAAACCGGGTTAGAGACGAGAAACACACAGGTACCCAACTCATTTATAACGCTGCCCCCTCACTTTAATGGCTGCCAACGCCCCTTCGCCTCCTAATTCCTGCCCTTCTCCCCCTTCTACCTCCCGCCGAGCCCCTTCTCACCGCACCTCTAGTTGATCTCACCTCTGCCTGCTTCCTCCTTTTCTTCTACTTCTTCTTAGGGACTCTGCAGGCAGCTTACTCAGCCAACCATGTCTGAGAAGGAGAAGGTGAAGCCCCTAGTCCGCGGCGACTCCCTCCGGGTGACCGCCTCGGAGACCGCCGTCAGCGCCGAGCCCGCGGGCGACGTGGAAGTCGCCCGCCGCGACAAGCCCAGCAAGCGCCGGCGGTGCGCCGTCCGCTGCTGCGCCTGCTGCGGCGTCCACCGTGGTCGTCCTCGGCCTCCTTGTCCTCATCCTCGCCCTCACCGTCTTCAAGGTGAAGGACCCCTCCATGACCATGAACTCCGTGTCGGTCGACGGCGTCCAGGTCGACCTCGGGGAGCAGGAACGCCCGGTGTCAATCAACGCGACGGTGAACGCCGACATCTCCATAAAAAACCCCAACGCCGCCTCGTTCCGGTTCCGCAACAGCACCACCGAGTTCTACTACAAGGAGCAGAAGGTGGGCGTGGCGTACGCGCCCAGCGGGAACGCCAGGGCGCACCGGACGGTGAGGATGAACGTGACGGTCGACGTGTTCGCCGACCGGGCCGTACCGGCGGCGTTCCCGAACTTGACGCTGGGGCTGGGCTTCCTGCTGGCCGGGAACCCCGTCGACATCGACCTGAGGAGCTACACGGCGGTGAAGGGCGGGTGAGCGTGTGGGGGATCTACAAGCGCAACTTGGACATCAGGATGAACTGCACCATGACCCTCGTGTTCGTCTATAACCAGAGCCAGGAGGTCACCAATAAGGTCTGCAAAGCCACCGTGAAGTAGCTCTAGAACGCATCAAGTTGAGGAGAGAAGATCACAGACATGGGGAGACTTAATTTTAAGAACTCAGCTTCTTTCTGATCCCTTAATTATTACATGGTGGCTTATATATGCTACGACACCTGCTGTTGCGTGTGTGGTATAGTGTAATTCCTTTATTAATTTGTTATTTTCTTCATTTCGGAACCAGCACTGTAGATATCATGAGTTTGTTACATGTTACATAGTTTAAGATTCTATGAATATTGGAGCTCCATATCTATGTTTTCCTTTCCACATGGAACTTAATCGCACACAGAACTCAGTTCGTCGAGTGTGTCGTACGTGGGTCCTTCTCTTAAGATTTTGTTCCGGCCGTCTTCTGTCTGATCTGCTGCACGTTGAGAGGGGTGGGAAGAGAGAGATGGGCGAACGGGCCCGATCATGATGGCCTGGTCAGGTGTTCTGGTGGAGGGTCGTTCTCTGCATTCAATAAACAATGTCTTCTCAGGTCGACACCCCCGTCGGCATTGATCACTCCCAACTGCCAACGGTTGATCTGACGGCACTAATTAATGAACGAAAAGATGAGGCAGCAGACATACACATATTGTGCGTAGGGGATTTGATTTATCATTTTTATGTCACATATTCTTCGGTTTTATAATATTAGAATTCCGACATTAGATTCATATATATCAATGTCTAGATTCCTGTTGTTTTTTATTTTGAGTTTCTGAATTTTAACACTGCGAGTTTGTGATTTGAAGTCAGTATTAGAACATCCAGATTTGGGCTTAACTCCTCTCCTATGTACCTCCGCCCAATTAATCTTCGCTTCACATCAAAATTATCGTGTCATTATATACCACAACGGTACAACCATATGGAGTGCTCAAGGGTTTGGTGACTATTCAGCTTAGTTTATTCTGTTTTTTTTTTTTTGTTTTTTATTTTTTTATAATTGTATTGTTCGAATTGAACTGTGCGGATATTATTGCACGGATCGATTCATACAGTACGAACTCGGCAAGGCCTAATCGCTTGGCATGGCAAAAACTTGCGTCTCACATCATTTGAGTTGACATTTCTGTTACGTACGACTTTGAACATGGGAATCTCAATAGTGTGATTTTATGATTTCTATATATAATAAGTATTGCACTTCGACCCTTCCATTAATCATTGCATCAGTGCAGAAGTGAGCACAATATGCCACTAAGTTCCAACTTGGGTTATCTTTGGACATCCAAAAGCGTTGGAGTAATAGATTTGATCGACCCAGTTTTGCATTATATATGCGCTCTGCGTTTTCCTTGCAGAAGACAAGAAAAAGTTAATTTGACATTAACATCTTAGCTGCATGCTTCTTTTAAGTTGAGCAATATTAATTCAGTGCAACATGACGATTTCGCATTTGAGGGGCTAGCTGGTGCCTGCTTATTAAGTTTATTTGTTGGAGTAGAGAGTCGGAGTTTGACTGCGAGAATGTGACTTGCGCGAGGTTGAATCGAGGAAATATTAGATTGGCCAAGCAGCAGTACATCTCTGAATCATTAATCGCGTTTTGACTTAGGATCATATATCACACCAGGTCTTTAAATACTGGACTCTAATTAGTATGATGCCATTTTAATATGCTCTTCTGTATATATGAAGGGTGCATATTTCGGGGTTCTATCGTATCGAACTATGACAAGCATATGACCTAGGTCATAATTAATCACAGGCTACGAATTATTCTAACACATTAATTTCTGTGTAATTCTGTCGACAGACTCAATCCAGCTAGCTTGTGTTTCACTAGATCTCTAGGGTTACATCGCTCGATCAACAAAATCTCAGAAGTTCCATTAGGACCCGCGCTGACGATCGAGTTCTTGTAGCCCATGCACAAGAGATTCGCGCAGCGACGTTCAAATTTACGACCCAGTTGAGAACTGCCAGTGACGCGATAGTCGCCCCCCCCTGTCAAATGGAGGGGGGGGAGACGGGAGGGCGCGGGTTCGATCCCGCGCCGTCTCCTCATTTCTCTCCATCCCCAACCAACCATCTTACCCATAAAAAAAACAAACCAATGCCACGTCTCTGGGGCAGCTCAGACTAGCTAGTTGTTTATGTTGGGAAGACAAAGTCATGAGAGCCTTCATATTCGCACCCCCAATTTGGACCCCGAGTGTTGAACGAAGCAGACGGTACTTTCTCACAACTATATGACCGTTGACGACCAGAGCAGGGACTATAATAATAGTAATAGAATAGAGGGGGGATCATGAGGCCCAAAGAAGAGCGTTGCGGATGGCCCACTAGAGGCCCAACTTAGTGGTGTGGTTGAAGGCCCACAAATGGTACCCGCGCTTGTGTCATGTCACTTCTCATTGGCTCACATTGTTCAGGGTGATATGACGGGCGGACAGACCATTTAACGTGTATGAATCATCTCCTATAAATGTGCACATTGGAAGATGACATGATCAAATACAACTCAGAAATTACAACTAGTAGTACTTACTCATACTGGGTAAATGCATGGTAGAGTGCAACAAAGTGAAAACATAGCTTGCCAGACATCACCGATCACCCCAAAGTGTTGCAAAAACATACTGACTTGATCCAGAATTTCCTCATTATAAGTTCATGTATTTTGTAACTCATTCCATCTTTTCTACCAACCCCTTTTTTTACATATATATGTATGAAGGGTGTTCTATCAAACCTTTGAAGAAAATTAACATTTCGTGCCAACTCTTTTCTTCAAAGGGTTATGTATGAGAACTCTCTCGGGATTGAATGTTATATGGGATCCCCATTACGGGTCATTTCAGTTCTCCTAAAGATAGGGATGAACCGGACCGACCCGATGTCGATTCCCCAAAATTGATAACAGTACTGGCCTGCGCCCATCGCCTACTGATATTTCAGCTTCCCCGAACTTATGCAGGCTAATTCTTCTGATCCTTCTGCCATCTAGTGTCGTCGTCATCTTCCTCTCGGCTCCGATTCGCACGGCCAAGCAGCACTTTTCCTTTAAAAACATAACTCTAATCCCTCACAGGAAGGGCGAGAAAAGCAACAGTGTGGCATCTGACACTTGTCTCCAGGATTCCGGTTGCTTCATGAGCCCTGTTCTTCCCCTCTTAAATGGCTCGCCTTCACCACTCTTAAGACTACCACGACCTTACACATGAAAGCGAAACGTACGTAGTTGGATACTCTCTGTCTCCTTGTCTCTTTGCACTTGTCAACTTTCGTGACATGCGCCATGCCCACATGCTTCTATTCTCGATGGAACAACAAGAAGTAAATAAAACCCACACACATGTTCATGTGCTATGCTACCGCCCACGTACGTTCACCGTCTCCTGTACAGAACATTGCATTATGCCCTTGTTTATGCGTATTGACTTTGGAGACAAGTCTTCATATTTTAACCACAGCGCAGTTTGCTGTCTCCCTAAGCATTTACCCGAAACCCACCACAAGTTGCTGCTGTTGGACCCCGAGAACGAAAGCTACCAAAGAGCAAGCACATGAGAAAACAAAAGGGAAGCGAATCGACATGATCAACATTGGAAAGAAGCCCCTGCCTGCTGAAACAAAGCAAAAGACATTAAAGATGAGGAAGCTTACCGCATGGCCTCGAAAAAGCAGAGATGGAACTCGGTAAAAAAGGCCAGCTTTTGCCTTGTGGCAACTTCTAAAACGTGGCTTTTCTTCGTTGCGTTAACCTGCCTAGCTTTGGTTTCCAGGAAGGCTTCAGGGGGTTCCCCTTTAAACGGTGACCAGAGGCAATGAACTCCCCCATTAACACCTCGCCGTGTTTCCTCGTGCATCCACAACTGTGCGTTTGGAAGGGCTCGGCGAGGGAGTGGTGCATGGCATCGTTCTCCCCGGGAACGCCGTAAAGGCGATAGCTCCGCTCTCTAGATCTCCAGTCTTTCATCATTGCCTCATGCTCGGACCTGTCTATCGAATACATGGCAGCATTTGCGTCGTCCCATTTAGTGTACGAGTCCAAGAGGAGTGTATGTTTGTCTTGACGACTTCGTTCATGAATTGGGACCTTCTTGGGGAAACTGCATGCGCATAGAAATAGTCTCCTTGATTGAATGGCTTAAGACGCCATTGTGCGCTGCTGTTGGATATAATTAGTTCTTTCCGTCTTGGCTATGGGACATGCATGCATGCATGGCCCATGTTCCTGACAGTGTGGGCATTCATATGCCATGTGCAACCAATGCTTATCATCTATGGATCCTCCCACTAATCTAGCCGCTTGGAATCTTGTGTACAATTTGATCCGGTCCCCGTTCGGTGGATGATCCCTTTTGGGTACGCAGTGTTCCCGGGAAACGTACACCAAACACACGACTACCGTACGTAGCGCCGATTTCTGCCGTTTCTAACTAGGCATATCTATTACTGTATATATTAGGGCGGGCCGGACCGGGCCATACAGGTATGTAGGTTTGACTCGATTTTGAATCAGGTTGTAAAATTTTTTTCGGCTCATGAATTTTTTAGTATGACTTAAAAGTTCAGCTCAACTAATTCATGGGCTGAACTCGGGTTTGGAGTTCGACCCGAGGGACCGGCCCGACCCGTTCTCTTTTTTTTTTTCCTTTTCAAATTTTAAATTTTACTTAGTTAAAATTATGTTGTTTTACTTATTTAAAAGATAAAAACTCTCTTTTCAAACAAATTAAATAAGTAACATGAAAACTCTATTTAATTGAGTGAGATTATAAATTTTATATTATTAAATAAATTATTTTTATTATTAATTTAATTTTTATTTAAGTATTCGGACCTAATCGGACCGAGTCTTAGTTGGATTTTATAATTTTATAAAAATATTAGACTCGGTCCAGCCCGACCCGACATTATTCGAGCTTGAACTTTTATATTGATGAGTCGGACTCATCTAAATCTAATCTAGATCCGATCCATTGACAGCCCTAGTATATATGCATGGCTCTCTTTGGATTCCTAGGGCGGAATGATATAAAACATAAAAAGAGATGTTAGGTGACATATATGCTACTTTCGTTGGAATGGGAAATATAAAGTCACTTTCAAAAGTTATTAGATATTGAAGAGATAAAAATAACAATATATAAAGATAGACATATTTTCAAATTAGTTGATATGAAATTATTTTACACGGTCTCAGCATGTGTCAATCTTACATAAGATCAAAATCACGACGTGGATTTTAATAAAATGACGTGAGATTTACAATTAAGAAAATAAAAATTCACTGTGATATCATGTTATAAATATAAACTCACACCTAAAACTTAACTATTTAGGAGACGAGCAATGTTATATTATATAAAGACAGACTCATGATCAAATTAGTTCGATATAATTAAGACTATTCCACGTCTTTGGATATAGCTTGCACACATGACAGCGATTTCCCATCCGAACATCTCACCTCTCGAATTCTTATTTAAGAAAAGATTTGATCTATAAATCCTTTGAAGCTGAACGTTGAGTACTTCCATCAACCGAAGAATAAGATGGTAGTATATTTATATATTCAAAATATATATAATTACTTGTATGTAAAGGGTAGTCGACTGAATGAAAGGAAAAAGAAATTAATTATACCATCACCACTTAAAAAAAAATCTCCTTAAAAGATAGTCTAGAAATAGAAAAAAGAAAAGTACGTACTCCTCCGAGTGGTCACTTCTGAAGCCCCCAGCTATTGATTTTGTAGGGTACGGGCGGATCCTCATAACACGGATCATGACCCTAAACAAAAGCTGTGGGTGGCTTTGCTGCTAGCTAGGTTGGCCCCCCATCAGGTAATTTTCTTCCGAAAAATATTTGGTGTAAATATTTAATTTATAACAAATGTTACAAATTTAATAAGAGTTTGCCCTCTCCTGATATGAGATATTATAAGAACATCCAATTCTTTGGTAATAAGTTGGATTAAAATTAATTTTAACTCAGAACTAAAATTAGTCCACTTTTAACTCACTTTTACTTTATTTGCAAGTGAGTTAACTCATTTGGCTATAATGAGTTAACTTATTTTTCTCAAATGTACTTTGGTAAAAAAAATGAGTTAACTTATATTGAGAAAAGAAAAAATAGTAATTAATATTGTGTACCGTGAGGTAAAAAGATAGTTAATTTAGTGGATTAACTCCAACCCACCTCTAGAGGTGGGTTAAAAATTGTGAATGAACTTACATTTGACATATCATTAATCTAACTTACTTGAACTAACTTTGTAATATTTTCAAATTATTTTTTAAATTAATTTTGAGTTAACTCTGAATTAACTTTAATCTAACCCAGTACCAAAGAAGCGAGAAGTTGGGTGTCGCAAACCATCGTTGGATTGAGGATTTGCAACAAGACTTTTCCATTCTAAAAAGAGCCCGGATCCTATCCAACCCTCCACGCATGCATGACTGGGCCCTCTCACTGTCAGCCACGCATCCCAATTATTAATTATCTATGTTAAAAGAAATTAAAAAAAAACAAATAATGCAGACATTTATAGCCGGATCCGATTATGCCCCAAGTTAATTTTAACACTTTAATGTACACATATATATATATAGCATATAGCATTGAATAGTACATAACCCCCATCAATTTTTAAAGTAAAATAAGATTCCAACCTTAATAAAAACTCACAAAAGGCAGTGCACACACGACGCCAATAAAGAGGCTAAATGGTATAAGGGTAATCATTTGTTGTTTCGTGGG
Organism: Colocasia esculenta; assembly: GCA_014218235.1. NCBI lineage: Eukaryota > Viridiplantae > Streptophyta > Magnoliopsida > Alismatales > Araceae > Colocasia > Colocasia esculenta. Next base: position 2,976,469 of record CM024762.1, on the reverse strand, counting down.
TTCTTCAAAATTGTGTAATTGTCTGAATTAAATACTATCTTTTATCATGATATAAACCCGATTGGAAGATGCGGGCTTAATCCGGACACTCTTGATTCCCATATGGACCTTGTCAACTAGCACCACACCCTCTTTGCATTCCACAGTCACTAAATATATAAAGATAGCCACGTTAATTAAAATAAATTAATCCGTACGAAATGTTTGCCTGTTTGAGCGAATCGGTGTCTGTATGCGATCGCATCGGCAGCCTGCGACCGTGCTCCCGAGAGGAATTTGGCGCGCGAAACGGAAATCTCCGAATGCGACCATTTATCGACCGGGTCGAAGTGTCGACTCTGAATTGTGGCCCTCGTGGGCGGTTCCGACCTCCGAGCGAATAAATATCCGCGTCCGACCGGAGGGTACGGCAGTCGGTGACTAGTACACACGCTCCGTGGGGGATTTGGCCCGGAACGGAATTCCCCGAAACTAGCGCCCTGTAGAAACCTCGGAGTGCCGATCCGAATTGGGTCATAAAAGCGATTCCGATGCCCGTGTTCGGAAAGTTATGCCCAATTCTTTCGCTGAAGGGGTGGGAATAAACCAGAGGGGTGACTATATCGGCGATGTTCAAGCACCCATATCCACGACCTGGGGAGGAGATCTCGTGTAGAGTTGAACACGACTTCCGATTGATGTGACTGGGCGGCTCCGCGTGTGGTCTCCGCCAGTGATTCGCGTAATCGAGGGAGTCGCTACTGCCAAAAAACCTTGAAATAGAGGAGATCGTCGGTTAGAATCGCAATTTTGGAGTGCGAAACAAAGGTTTTTAGACCCCGAAACGACGTCTTATCGCCAGAGGTAATAAGTGGGCGTCGAGCGCCTCTGAGTGCCGATTCCGAATTGGGGTCTTATAAGCGATTCCGATAACCGAGCGAAATGTTTTGCCTGTTTGAGCGAAGCGGTGTCTGTATGCGATCGCATCGGCAGCCTGCGACCGTGCTCCCGGAGAGGAATTTGGGCGCCGAAACGGAAATCTCCGAATGCGACCATTTATCGACCGGGTCGAAGTGTCGACTCTGAATTGGGGCCTCGTGGGCGGTTCCGACCTCCGAGCGAATAAATATCCGCGTCCGACCGGAGGGTACGGCAGTCGGTGTACTAGTACACACGCTCCGGGGGGGATTTTGGCCCCGGAACGGAATTCCCCGAAACTAGCGCCCTGTAGACCGTCTCGGAGTGCCGATTCCGAATTGTGGTCATAAAACCGATTCCGATGCCCGTGCGGAAAGTTATGCCCAATTCTTTCGTTGAAGGGGTGGGAATAAACCAGAGGGGTGACTATATCGGCGATGTTCAGGCACCCATATCCATGACCTGGGGAGGAGATCTCGTGTCGAGTTGAACACGACTTCCGATTGATGTGACTGGGCGGCTCCGCGTGTGGTCTCCGCCAGTGATTCGCGTAATCGAGGGAGTCGCTACTGCCAAAAAACCTTGAAATAGGGGAGATCGTCGGTTAGAATCGCAATTTTGGAGTGCGAAACGAAGGTTTTTAGACCCCGAAACGACGTCTTATCGCCTGAGGCAATAACTGAGCATCGAGCGCCTCTGAGTGCCGATTCCGAATTGGGGTCTTATAAGCGATTCCGATAACCGAGCGAAAGTTATGCCTGTTTGAGAGCGAAGCGGTGTTCGTATGCGATCGCATCGGCAACCTGCGACCGCTCTCCCGGAGAGGAATTGGCCCCAGATCGGAAATCTTCGAATGCGACCATTTACCGACCGGGTCGAAGTGCCGACTCTGAATTGGGGCCTCGCCGACGGTTCCGACCCCCGGGCGAATAAATATCTGCGTCCGACCGGAGGGTACGACAGTCGGTGTACTAGTACACACGCTCTGGTGGGATTTTGGCCCCAGAACGGAATTCGCGAAACCAGCGCCTTGTTGACCGTCTCGGAGTGCTGATTCCGAATTGTGGTCACATAAGCGATTCCGATGCCCGGCGGAAAGTTATGCCCAATTCCTTCGCTGAAGGGGTGGGAATAAAACGGAGGGGGTGACTATATCGACGATATTCGGGCACCCATATCCATGATCTGGAGGAGGAATCTCGTGTCGAGTTGAACACGACTTCCGATCGATGTGACTGGGCGGCTCCGCGTGTGGCTCTGCCAGCGATTCGCATAATCGAGGGAGTCGCTACTTTGCCAAAAAAACTTGAATAAGGGAGATCGTCGCTAGAATCGTAATTTTGGAGAGCGAAACGAAGGTTTTTAGACCCCGAAACGACGTCTTATCGCCTGAGGCAATAAGTGGCATCGAGCGCCTCTGATTGCCGATTCTGCATTGGGGTCTTATAAGCGAATCCGATAACCGAGCAAAATGTTATGCCTGTTTGAGCGAAGCGGTGTCCGTATGCGATCGCATCGGCAGCCTGCGACCGCGCTCCAGGAGAGGAATTTGGGCGCCGGACCGGAATCTCTGAATGCGACCATTACCGACCGGTCGAAGTGCCGACTCTGAATTGGGGCCTCGCGGGCGGTTCCGACCCCCGGGCGAACAATATCCGCCTCCGACCGTAGGGTACGGCATCGGTGTACTAGTACACACGCTCCGGGGGGATTTTGGCCCCGGAACGGAATTCTGCCAAACCCAGCGCCTTGTTGACCGTCTCGGAGTGCCGATTCTGATTGTGGTCACTAAGCGATTCCGATGCCCGTGCGGAAAGTTATGCCAAATTCTTTCGCTGAAGGGGGTGGGAATAAACCGGAGGGGGTGACTATATCGGCGATGTTCGGGCACCCATATCCACGACCATGGAGAGATCTCGCGTCGAGTTTGAACACACTTCCGATCATTGTGACTGGGCGGCTCCGTGTATGTGCTCCGCCAGCGATTCGCGTAATCGAGGGAGTCGCTACTGCAAAAAAACGTTGGAATAGGGGAGATCGTCGGCTAGAATCAAAATTTTGGAGTGCGAAACGAAGGTTTTTAGACCCCGAAATGATGTCTTATCGCTTGAGGCAATAAGTGAGCGTCGAGCGCCTCTGTGTGCCAATTCCGAATTGGGGTCTTATAAGCGATTCCGATAACCGTGCGAAATGTTATGCCGGTTTGAGCGAAGCGGTGTCCGTAAGCGATCGCATCGGCAGCCTGCGACCGTGCTCCCAGAGAGGAATTTGGGCGCCGGACCGGAAATCTCCAAATGTGACCATTTACCGACCAGGTCGAAGTGCCGACTCCGAATTGGGGCATCGCGGGCGGTTCCGACCCCCGGGCGAATAAATATCCGCGTCCGATAGGAGGGTACGACAATCGGTGTACTAGTACACACGCTCCGGGGGGGATTTTTGCCCCGGAACGGAATTCCGCGAAACCAGCGCCTTGTAGACCGTCTCGGAGTGCCGATTCCGAAATGTGGTCACATAAGAGATTCTGATGCCCGTGCGGAAAGTTATGCCCAATTCTTTCGCTGATGGGGTGGGAATAAACCAGAGGGGGTGACTATATCGGCGATGTTCGGGCACCCATATCCACGACCTGGGGAGGAGATCTCGTGTCGAGTTGAACACGAATTCCGATCTATGTGACTGGGCGGCTCCGTGTGTGGGCTTCGCCAGCAATTCGCGTAATCGAGGGAGTCGCTACTGCCAAAAAATTTTGGAATAGGGGAGATCGTAGGCTAGAATCGTAATTTCAGAATGCGAAACGAAGGTTTTTAGACCACGAAACGACGTCTTATCGCCAGAGGTAATAAGTGGGCGTCGAGCGCCTCTGAGTGCGATTCCGAATTGGGGTCTTATAAGCGATTCCGATAACCGAGCGAAATGTTATGCTGTTTGAGCGAAACGGTGTCCGTATGAGATCGCATCGGCAGCCTGCGACCGCGTTCCCGGAGAGGAATTTGGGCCCCTAAACGGAAATCTCCGAATGCGACCATTTACCGACCGGGTCGAAGTGTCGACTCTGAATTGGGGCATCGCGGGCGGTTCCGACCCCCGAGCGAATAAATATCCACGTCCGACCGGAGGGTACGGCAGTCAGTGTACTAGTACACACGCTCCGGGGGGGATTTTGGCCCCGGAACAGAATTCCGCAAAACCAGCGCCTTGTCGACCGTCTTGGAGTGCCGATTCTAAATTGTGGTCACATAAGCGATTCCGATGCCCGTGCGGAAAGTTATGCCCAATTATTTTGCTGAAGGGTTGGGAATAAACCAGCGAGGGTGACTATATCGGCGATGTTCGGGCACCCATATCCACGACCAGGGGAAGAGATCTCGCGTCGAGTTGAACACGACTTCCGATCGATGTGACTGGGCGGCTCTGCGTGTGCGCTCCGCCAGTGATTCGCGTAATCGAGGGAGTCGCTACTGCCAAAAAATGTTGGAATAGGGGAGATCGTCAGCTAGAACCACAATTTCGGAGTGCGAACTGAAGGTTTTTAGACCCCGAAACGATGTCTTATCGCCTGAGGCTATAAGTGGGCGTCGAGCGCCTCTGAGTGCTGATTCCGATTTAGGGTCTTATAAGCGATTCCGATAACCGAGAGAAAAGTTATGACTGTTTGAGCGAAGCAGTGTCCGTATGCGATCACATCGGCAGCCTGCGACCGCGCTCCCGGAGAGGAATTTGAGCGCCGGACTGGAAATCTCCGAATGCGACCATTTACCGACCGGGTCGAAGTGCCGACTCTGAATTTGGGCCTCGCGGGCGGTTCCGACCCCCGGGCGAATAAATATCCACGTCCGACCAGAGGGTAAGGCAGTCGGTGTACTAGTATACACGCTCCGGGGGGGATTTTGGCCCCGGAATAGAATTCCGTGAAACCAGCGCCGTGTCGACCGTCTCGGAGTGCCGATTCCGAATTGTGGTCACATACGCGATTCCGATGCCCGTGCGGAAAGTTATGCCCAATTCTTTCGCTGAAGGGGTGGGAATAAACCAAAGGGGGTGACTATATCGCTGATGTTCGGGCACCCATATCCACGACCTGGAAAAGAGATCTCGCGTCGAGTTGAACACGACTTCTGATCGATGTGACTGGGCGGCTCCGCGTGTTGGCTCCGCCAGTGATTCGCGTAATCGGGGGAGTCGCAACTGCCAAAAAACGTTGGAATAGGGGAGATCATCGGCTAGAATTGCATTTTTAGAGTGCGAAACGAAGGTTTTTAGACTCCGAAACGACGTCTTATCGCCTGAGGCAATAACTGGGCGTCGAGCGCCTCTGAGTGCCGATTCCGAATTTGGGTCTTATAAGCGATTCCGATAACCGAGCGAAAAGTTATGCCTGTTTGAGCGAAGCGGTGTCCGTATGCGATCGCATCGACAGCCTGCGACTGCGCTCCAGGAGAGGAATTTGGGCGCCGGAACGGAAATCTCTGAATACGACCAATTACCGACCGGGTCGAAATGCCGACTCTTAATTGGGGCCTCGCGGGCGGTTCCGACCCTCGGGCGAACAAATATCTGCCTCCGACCGGAGGGTACGGCAGTCGGTGTACTAGTACACACGCTCCGGGGGGGATTTTGGCCCCGGAACGGAGTTCCGCGAAACCAGCGCCTTGTCGACCGTCTCGGAGTGCCGATTCCGAATTGTGGTCACATAAGCGATTCCGATTCCCGTGCGGAAAGTTATGCCAAATTCTTTCGCTGAAGGGGTGGGAATAAACCGGAGGGGGTGACTATATCGGCGATGTTCGGGCACCCATATCCACGACCTGGGGAAGAGATCTCACGTCGAGTTGAACATGACTTCCGATCGTTGTGACTGGGCGGCTCCGTGTATGGGCTCCGCCAGCGATTCGCGTAATCGAGGGAGTCGCTACTGCCAAAAAACGTTGGAATAGGGGAGATCGTCGGCTAGAATCGCAATTTTGGAGTGCGAAACGAAGGTTTTTAGACCCAGAAATGACGTCTTATCGCTTGAGGCAATTAGTGAGCATCGAGCGCCTCTGAGTGCCGATTCCGAATTGGGGTCTTATAAGCGATTCCGATAACCGTGCGAAATGTTATGCCGGTTTGAGCGACGCGGTGTCCGTATGCGATCGCATCGGCAGCCTGCGACCGCGCTTCCGGAGAGGAATTTGGGCGACGAACCGGAAATCTCCGAATGCGACCATTTACCGACCAGGTAGAAGTGCCGACTCCGAATTGGGGCCTCGCGGGCGTTTCCGACCCCCGGGCTAATGAATATCTGCATCCGACCGGAGGGTACGAGAATCGGTGTACTAGTACACACGCTCCGGGGGGGATTTTGGCCCCGGAACGGAATTCCGCGAAACCAGCGCCTTGTAGACCGTCTCGGAGTGCCGATTCCGAAATGTGGTCACATAAGAGATTTTGATGCCCGTGCGGAAAGTTATGCCCAATTCTTTCGCTGAAGGGGTGGGAATAAACCAGAGGGGGTGACTATATCGGCGATGTTCGGCACCCATATCCACGACCTGGGGAGGAGATCTCGTGTCAAGTTGAACACGAATTCCGATCTATGTGACTGGGCGGCTCCGTGTGTGGGCTCCGCCAGCGATTCGCTTAATCGAGGGAGTCGCTACTGCCAAAAAATTTTGGAATAGGGGAGATCGTCGGCTAGAATCGTAATTTCAGAGTGCGAAACGAAGGTTTTTAGACCCCGAAACAACGTCTTATCTCCAAAGGCAATAAGTGGGCGTCGAGCGCCTCTGAGTGCCGATTCCGAATTGGGGTCTTATAAGCGATTCCGATAACCGAGCGAAATGTTATGCCTGTTTGAGCGAAGCGGTGTCCGTATGCGATCGCATCAGCAACCTGCGACCGCGCTCCCGGAGAGGAATTTGGGCGCCGGACCGGAAATCTCTGAATGCGACCAATTACCGACCGGTCGAAGTGCCGACTCTGAATTGGGGCCTGTAAGACCCCAATTCGGAATCGGCACTCAGAGGAGACTGTAACACCGATAGTCCAACTGGAAACAATGACAGCTCATCTCTATAGAGAGAGCAGCAACAAGCAAATCAAACACTAGGCAGTCCTGGAAAGGACCTCTACCAAGAACGACAGAGAGTCGTCCAAGGAGAGCTCCACCAGAATAAACAACCGATCCACACAGATCTTCAAAGAGAGCACAACAACAAGCATAAACAATACAAGACAGTTCTGGGAGAACCTCCACCAGAACGACCAAGATACCGTTCTGGGAGAGCCCACCAGAGCGCTCCAGCCAACCAACAGCACACTCAACCTTGAGGCAGCACGACAACAACTAGAAACAAGCACGGAGCAGTTCTGGGAGAAACCCTCACCAAGACAACAACAAACAGTTCCGGGAGACCTCACCAGAACACAAGGCCAACCAACAACGCACCTCAACCCCGAGGGCAACAAACAGAAACGAGCAGGAAGAAGTTCTGGGAGAACCCTCCACCAGAACAAGCAAGAAAGAGCTCTGGGAACACCTCACCAGAACTCACAACCAATTAGCACAAGGCCACCAAGCAAACACAACAAGTGACATAACACGCAACCAGCAACATCACAAGCACACACAGAGCAACTGCTAAGTCCGAGCAGCAATGCCAACCTAGCAGAACACAGGGCACCCACAACTCACCTAACAGGTGAGGCAACATGCCCAAGCAACCAAAGCACAACAAAACCAAGAGCAAACATAAGTAGGAAAAATAAGGGCACCTTCCGCTGGACCCGCAGACAACAAATCTGCACCAGTGGAAGCCACACCACAAACAGACTCTCTCAACCACCACAGAACACATGCAGCCGAAAGTGCAGTCAACGACGACCAAGAGCACCGCACCGGACCTGTCTGCAACAATCCTCCTCACAAGGAAGACCTCCACCAGCAACTCCATCATCAATAGCACCAACGACACAAACCAACTAGCGATCACGCACCATGCACGTAACACTGCAACGACAGCAACCCTTCTACGACTCCCACTAGAATCTTGTTGAACCATAACCTACCTGCAAAAACATGATCAAGACACAAGCCTAACACTAACACACCACGAACGGTGCCAGCAACGCACTTGAACTATTTTCTGGGATAGCCATAGCCATTAACCCATTGTAAATCTCAAAAGACATTTTCTCTGATACCAATTGTAACGACCCAAGAATCCGATACCCGGAACCCTCCAAGTACCCGACCCTTGGACCGCCACCCACGGATCCGAAGATCCGGAAGGGTTAGAAATATGTCTAGTGAGATATACAACAAGTTACAATGGCTAAACAATTAAAGAAATGTAATAGCGGAATACAAATAATACACACAAAGTCCCAGATAATAATTCAAGTGCAAAAAGAAAAATACTAACCATTGCTAATGCTGCTGACCACAGGCGGCACAACGTAGACCGAACGAACACGAGCACCGGCTCCCTCGAGCACAAACCTGGAAGGAAGTAAGGGGGGAATGAGCTTCGCGAACGAAGCCCAGTAGGGAACCCAACCCCTCACCGGTTCGACAGCGAAAACAAGAACAACACAACTAGAAAGGCAGGAAGAACAGTGCTACTAAAGAAACAAGCTAACTACTCCAAGCGGAAGGACGACGGTAACTCAAGCAACAAGATTACTACCTAAGCAGGAGATATAATAAAATAATAACACAACAGAGCAAGTACTGAAATAAATAAATGGAAGGTACACAGATCCACAAGTATCGCCACACGGCACAACAGCACACCGTCTCAACCTCAGTAAACGTGCTCCGAGCACGCCACACAACTGCACAAGCAGGCGGTACGCACTAGCCACAACCCAGCACAAGCAGACGGAAAAACCCTCGTCTGAACGACACACGCTAGCCACAACCCAGCACAAGCAGATGGCAAAACCCTCGTCTGAACGACACACGCTAGCCACAACCCAGCCTCTACTAGTCAGTGGTTAGCTGCACCCACCGGCGTCTTACCACTCGACCACGAGTCCAGGTCTCCCCTCCCGTCGGAGTGAGACGCGTGGACAAACACAACCACAAGCCGTAGTCTGGCCGGACTACGGTCCCACGCCTGTCCTCCCGACACGGCTCCGGAACCGTGTAAGGCGAGGCAGTGAGAACGGACTAGCTGGCCCGCACCGCGACACTCCAAACTCCGCGGGACCCGGACCAACTAAGAGAGCTCAACAAACGACTCAACGCCGCTGTCCAACACCGTTTTCCCCTTCGTCCGGAGAAACGCTCGACGGACGCACTCGTGGCTCAGAGACCACCCTCAACGGGCCCACGAGGATGGGGGTCTCGGGGAACGGTAACAACCCGAACGCGCACCGTGCGCTAGGGAGTCAGCACAAGTGTCACAAGCACGAAACGGGAACTCAACGAGGAAACATATCCGCTAAAGTACCTGATTAACGGTCAACCATGGAAAGCTAGAATTACCACCCGGACAGTCGGTCGGCCCTCGGAACTCACCCCACGGGTGTCGGAAACCCCAACACGACTGTTCGGGTCAAACAGTCAAACGACCCTCAACGGCGCCGGTCGGAGCCGACCCAGGCAGGCCCAGAAGCTAAGGAACGCGGTATGACGACTCAAAATATATATATATATATATATATATATATATATATATATATATATACTACCCGAGATAGTCGGTCAACCCTCGGAACACCCCGACGGGTGCCGGAAACACTGCACGACTGTCCCCGGTTGACCGGTCAACAGGCGCTACCGGCCCGGTCGGAGCCAACTCGGGTGGGCCCGGCCACCACGCGGCTCGACAAAAAAAAACCACCAACCCCGGGTCGGCCCACCGGCACGGCCGGAAAGATAGCACATGAAAAGAGCTCGAAGACGGCACGAAAAAGGCCCAAAACGGAGCTCAAACGCCCACAAAGGGGGGTCTGCTGGCGCAATGCGCCGCAGGGGGCGCAAGCCAGCGCCCCGGCGCACTGCGCCGGGGTGGCTGGGCGCTGGGCGCAATGCGCCACCCAGATCCCAGACGGGATCTGGGCGCGTTGCACCCACCTTCTTCTTCCTCCCGAGCTCCCCTGCGACAGAGGGAGGCGAGGGGAGAAGGAGAAGGGGGGGGGGGACGGGGGCCAACCGGCGCCGGCACCGGCGGGAGGGGGGGGTCGCCGGACGGCGCGGCGGCCGCCGGCGGCCCTCCCTTCGCCGGAAAGCACCCGCCCCGGAGGCCTTACGCAGAGAGAGAGAAAGGGAGAGAGAGAGAGAGAGAGACGGGAGCAAGGAGAGAAGGGGGGGGGGGCCCAAGGCGGCGCACAGCAGAGGGGGGGGGGAAGCTCCGGCCGACGCCGGAGAGGGTGGAGGGGGTCCCTACCTCGGCGGTAGGATCCGCCGGCGGCGACCCCAAGCAGCGGCGGCGGCGAACTCCACAGGCGGCGGCGACGGCGACGTCACGGCGGCTCCTCCTCCAGACAGCACGGCGGTGGAGGCCACCTCCTCCACGGTGCAACTCCGGCGACGGGGCTCCTCGAAGGTCGCCGGCGGCAACGCACAGAGAGAGAGAGAGAGAGACCAAGAGAGAGAACAGAGAAACGTGAGGGAGAGAGCAGCGGAGGCAGAGAGAGAGGGAGCAGAGGGGAAGAGTGCAGCGGTTGGGGGGAAGAAGAAGAGAACGAGAGAGAGGGGGGGTTGGCCACTCCGGAAATAGGCCAAACAGCCTTTTCCGGAGCGCCCTGCACACTGTGTGCATGGGGAAAGGGGGGACCACTCCCCCTCCCCTCCCAGTCCTCACAGTTCCGACCCCCGAGCGAATAAATATCCGCGTCCGACCGGAGGGTACGGCGGTCGGTGTACTAGTACACACGCTCCGGGGGGGATTTTGGCCCCGGAACAGAATTCCGCAAAACCAGCGCCTTGTCGACCGTCTTGGAGTGCCGATTCTGAATTGTGGTCACATAAGCGATTCCGATGCCCTTGCGGAAAGTTATGCCCAATTATTTCGCTGAAGGGGAATAAACCAGAGGGGTGACTATATCGGCGATGTTCGGGCACCCATATCCACGACCAGGGGAAGAGATCTCGCGTCGAGTTGAACACGACTTTCGATCGATGTGACTGGGCGGCTCTGCGTGTGGGCTCCGCCAGTGATTCGCGTAATCGAGGGAGTCGCTACTGCCAAAAAACATTGGAATAGGGGAGATCGTCAGCTAGAATCACAATTTCGGAGTGCGAACTGAAGGTTTTTAAACCCCGAAACGATGTCTTATCGCCTGAGGCTATAAGTGGGCGTCGAGCGGCTCTGAGTGCTGATTCCGATTTGGGGTCTTATAAGCGATTCCGATAACCGAGCGAAAAGTTATGACTGTTTGAGCGAAGCGGTGTCCGTATGCGATCGCATCGGCAGCCTGAGACCGCGCTCCCGGAGAGGAATTTGAGCGCCGGACTGGAAATCTCTTAATGCGACCATTTACCGACTGGGTCGAAGTGCCGACTCTGAATTGGGGCCTCGCGGGCGGTTCCTACTCCCGGGAGAATAAATATCCGTGTCCGACCGGAGGGTAAGGCAGTCGGTGTACTAGTACACACGCTCCGGGGGGGATTTTGGCCCCGGAATGGAATTCCGTGAAACCAGCGCCGTGTCGACCGTCTCGGAGTGCCGATTCCGAATTGTGGTCACATACGCGATTCCGATGCCCGTGCGGAAAGTTATGTCCAATTCTTTCGCTGAAGGGGTGGGAATAAACCAGAGGGAGTGACTATATCGCTGATGTTCGGGCACCCATATCCCGACCTGGAAAGGAGATCTCGCGTCGAGTTGAACACGACTTCCGATCGATGTGACTGTGCGGCTCCGCGTGTTGGCTCGGCCAGCGATTAGCGTAATCGAGGGAGTCGCTGATGCCAAAAAACGTTGGAATAGGGGAGATCATCGGCTAGAATTGCAATTTTGGAGTGCGAAACGAAGGTTTTTAGACCCCGAAACGACATCTTATCGCCTGAGGCAATAATTGGGCGTCGAGCGCCTCTGAGTGCCGATTCCGAATTGGTGTCTTATAAGCGATTCCGATAACCGAGCGAAAAGTTATGCTTGTTTGAGCGAAGTGGTGCCCGCATGCGATCGCATCGGCAACCTGCGACCGCGCTCCCGGAGAGGAATTTGGGCGCCGGACCGGAAATCTCCGAATGCGACCATTTACCGACCGGGTCGAAGTGCCGACTCTGAATTGGGGCCTCGCGGGCGGTTCCGACCCCCGGGCGAATAAATATCCGCGTCCGACCGGAGGGTACGGCAGTCGGTGTACTAGTACACACGCTCCGGAGGGGATTTTGGCCCCAGAACAGAATTCCGCGAAACCAGCGCCTTGTTGACCGTCTCGGAGTGCTGATTCCGAATTGTGGTCACATAAGCGATTCCGATGCCCGTGCGGAAAGTTATACCCAATTCGTTCGCTGAAGGGGTGGGAATAAACCAGAGGGGGTGACTATATCGACTATATTTGGGCACCCATATCCATGACCTGGGGAGGAGATCTCGTGTCGAGTTGAACACGACCTCCGATCGATGTGACTGGGCGGCTCCGCATGTGGGCTCCGCCAGCGATTCGCGTATTCGAGGGAGTCACTACTGCCAAAAAACCTTGGAATAGGGGAGATCGTCGGCTAGAATGGTAATTTCGGAGTGCGAAACGAAGGTTTTTAGACCCCGAAACGATGTCTTATCGCCTGAGGCAATAAGTGGGCTTCGAGCGCCTCTGAGTGCCGATTCCGAATTGGGGTCTTATAAGCGATTCCGATAACCGAGCGAAATGTTATGCCTGTTTGAGCGAAGCGGTGTCCGAATGCGATCGCATCGGCAGCCTGCGACCGCGCTCCCGGAGAGAAATTTGGACGCCGGAACGGAAATCTTTGAATGTGACCATTTACCGACCGGGTCGAAATGCCGACTCTGAATTGGGGCCTCGCGGGCGGTTCCGACCTCCGGGCGTATAAATGTTCGCGTCCGACCTGAGGGTACGGCAGTCGGTGTACTATTACACACGCTCCGGGGGGGATTTTGGCCCCAGAATGGAATTCCGCGAAACCAGCGCATTGTTGACCGTCTCGGAGTGCCGATTCTGAATTGTGGTCACAGAAGCGATTCCGATGCCCGTGTGGAAAGTTATGCCCAATTCTTTTGCTGAAGGGGTGGGAATAAACCGGAGGGGGTAACTATATCGACGATATTCGGGCACCCATATCCATAACTTGGGGAGGAGATCTCGTGTCGAGTTGAACATGACTTCCGATCGATGTGACTGGGCGGCTCCGCATGTGGGCTCCGCCAGCGATTCGCGTAATCGAGGGAGTCGCTACTGCCAAAAAACCTTGGAATAGGGGAGATCGTCGGCTAGAATCATAATTTCAGAGTGCGAAACGAAGGTTTTTAGACCCCGAAACGACGGCTTATCGCCTGAGGCAATAAGTGGGCATCGAGCGCCTCTGAGTGCCGATTCCGCATTGGGGTCTTATAAGCGATTCCGATAACCGAGGGAAATGTTATGCCTGTTTGAGCGAAGTGGTGTCCGTATGCGATCGCATCAGCAGCCTGCGACCGCGCTCCCGGAGAGGAATTTGGGCGCCGAAACGAAAATCTCCGAATGCGACCATTTACCGACCGGATCGAAGTGTCGACTCTGAATTGGGGCCTCGCGGGCGGTTCCGACCCCCGAGCGAATAAATATCCGTGTCCGACCGGAGGGTAAGGCAGTCGGTGTACTAGTACACACGCTCCGGGGGGGATTTTGGCCCCGGAACAGAATTCCGTGAAACCAGCGCCGTGTCGACCGTCTCGGAGTGCAGATTCCGAATTGTGGTCACATACGCGATTCCGATGCCCGTGCGGAAAGTTATACCCAATTCTTTCGCTGAAGGGGTGGGAATAAACCAGAGGGAGTGACTATATCACTGATGTTCGGGCACCCATATCCACGACTTGGAAAGGAGATCTCGCGTCGAGTTGAACATGACTTCCGATCGATGTGACTGGGTGGCTCCGCGTGTTGGCTCGGTCAGCGATTAGCGTAATCGAGGGAGTCGCTACTGCCAAAAAACGTTGGAATAGGGGAGATCATCGGCTAGAATTGTAATTTTGGAGTGCGAAACGAAGGTTCTTAGACCCCGAAGCGACGTCTTATCGCCTGAGGCAATAAATGGGCGTCGAGCGCCTCTGAGTGCCGATTCCGAATTGGGGTCTTATAATCGATTCCGATAACCGAGCGAAAAGTTATGCCTGTTTGAGCGAAGCGGTGTCCGTATGCGATCGCATCGGCAGCCTGCGACCGCGCTCCCGGAGAGGAATTTGAGCGCCGGACTGGAAATCTTCAAATGCGACCATTTACCGACCGGGTCGAAGTGCCGACTCTGAATTGGGGCCTCGCGGGCGGTTCTGACCCCCGGGCGAATTAATATCCGCGTCCGACCGGAGGGTACGGCAGTCGGTGTACTAGTACACACGCTCCGGGGGGGATTTTCGCCCCGGAATGGAATTCCGCGAAACCAGTGCCTTGTTGACCGTCTCGGAGTGTTGATTCCGAATTGTGGTCACATACGCGATTCCGATGCCCGTGAGGAAAGTTCTGCCCAATTCCTTCGCTGAAGGGGTGGGAATAAACCAGAGGGAGTGACTATATCACTGATGTTCGGGCACCCATATCCACGACCTGGGGAGGAGATCTCGCGTCGAGTTGAACATGACTTCCGATCGATGTGACTGGGTGGCTCCGCATGTGGGCTCCACCAGCGATTCACGTAATCGAGGGAGTCGCTACTGCCAAAAAACCTTGGAATAGGGGAGATCGTCGGCTAGAATTGTAATTTTGGAGTGCGAAACGAAGGTTCTTAGACCCCGAAGCGACGTCTTATCGCCTGAGGCAATAAGGGGGCGTCGAGCGCCTCTGAGTGCCGATTCCGAATTGGGTTCTTATAATCGATTCCGATAACCGAGCGAAAAGTTATGCCTGTTTGAGCGAAGCGGTGTCCGTATGCGATCGCATCGGCAACCTGCGACCGCGCTCCCGGAGAGGAATTTGGGCGCCAGACCGGAAATCTTCAAATGCGACCATTTACCGACCGGGTCGAAGTGCCGACTCTGAATTGGGGCCTCGCGGGCGGTTCCGACCCCTGGGCGACTTAATATCCGCGTCCGACCGGAGGGTACGGCAGTCGGTGTACTAGTACACACGCTCCGGGGGAGATTTTGGCCCCAAAACGGAATTCCGCGAAACCAGTGCCTTGTTGACCGTCTCGGAGTGTTGATTCCGAATTGTGGTCACATAAGCGATTCCGATGCCCGTGAGGAAAGTTCTGCCCAATTCCTTCGCTGAAGGGGTGGGAATCAACCGGAGGGGGTGACTATATCGACAATATTCGGGCACCCATATCCATGACCTGGGGAGGAGATCTCGTGTCGAGTTGAACACGACTTCCGATCGATGTGACTGGGCGGCTCCGCATGTGGGCTCCACCAGCGATTCACGTAATCGAGGGAGTCGCTACTGCCAAAAAACCTTGGAATAGGGGAGATCGTCGGCTAGAATCGTAATTTCGGAGTGCGAAACGAAGGTTTTTACCCCCCAAAACGACGTCTTATCGCCTGAGGCAATAAGGGGGCGTCGAGCGCCTCTGAGTGCCGATTCCGAATTGGGTTCTTATAAGCGATTCCGACCGCGCTCCCGGAGAGAAATTTGGACGTCGGAACGGAAATCTCTGAATGTGACCATTTACCGACCGGGTGAAGTGCCGACTCTGAATTGGGGCCTCGCGGGCGGTTCCGACCTCCGGGCGAATAAATGCCCGCGTCCGACCGGAGGGTACGGCAGTCGGTGTACTAGTACACACGCTCCGGGGGGGATTTTGGCCCCAGAATGGAATTCCGTGAAACCAGCGCATTGTTGACCGTCTCGGAGTGCCGATTCTGAATTGTGGTCACAGAAGCGATTCCGATGCCCGTGCGGAAAGTTATGCCCAATTCTTTTGCTGAAGGGGTGGGAATAAACCGGAGGGGGTGACTATATCGACAATATTCGGGCACCCATATCCATAACTTGGGGAGGAGATGTCGTGTCGAGTTGAACACGACTTCCGATCGATGTGACTGTGCGGCTCCGCATGTGGGCTCCGCCAGCGATTCGCGTAATCGAGGGAGTCGCTACTGCCAAAAAACCTTGGAATAGGGGAGATCGTCGGCTAGAATCGTAATTTCGGAGTGCGAAACGAAGGTTTTTACCCCCCAAAACGACGTCTTATCGCCTGAGGCAATAAGGGGGCGTCGAGCGCCTCTGAGTGCCGATTCCGAATTGGGTTCTTATAAGCGATTCCGATAACCGAGCGAAATGTTATGCCTGTTTGAGCGAAGCGGTGTCCGTATGCGATCGCATCGGCAGCCTGCGACCGCGCTCCCGGATAGAAATTTGGACGTCGGAACGGAAATCTCTGAATGTGACCATTTACCGACCGGGTCGAAGTGCCGACTCTGAATTGGGGCCTCGCGGGCGGTTCCGACCTCCGGGCGAATAAATGTCCGCGTCCGACCGGAGGGTACGGCAGTCGGTGTACTAGTACACACGCTCCAGGGGGGATTTTGGCCCCAGAATGGAATTCCGTGAAACCAGCGCATTGTTGACCGTCTCGGAGTGCCGATTCTGAATTGTGGTCACAGAAGCGATTCCGATGCCCGTGCGGAAAGTTATGCCCAATTCTTTTGCTGAAGGGGTGGGAATAAACCGGAGGGGGTGACTATATCGACAATATTCGGGCACCCATATCCATAACTTGGGGAGGAGATGTCGTGTCGAGTTGAACACCACTTCCGATCGATGTGACTGGGCGGCTCCGCATGTGGGCTCCGCCAGCGATTCGCGTAATCGAGGGAGTCGCTACTGCCAAAAAACCTTGGAATAGGGGAGATCATCGGCTAGAATCGTAATTTCAGAGTGCGAAACGAAGGTTTTTAGACCCCGAAACGACGGCTTATCGCCTGAGGCAATAAGTGGGCATCGAGCGCCTCTGAGTGCCGATTCCGCATTGGGGTCTTATAAGCGATTCCGATAACCGAGGGAAATGTTATGCCTGTTTGAGCGAAGCAGTGTCCGTATGCGATCGCATCGGCAGCCTGCGACCGCGCTGGCGTAGAGGAATTTGGGCGCCGGACCGGAAATCTCCGAATGCGACCATTTACCGACCAGGTCGAAGTGCCGACTCCGAATTGGGGCCTCGCGGGCGGTTCCGACCCCCGGGCGAATAAATATTCGCGTCCGACCGGAGGGTACGACAGTCGGTGTACTAGTACACACGCTCCCGGGGGGAATTTGGCCCCAGAACGGAATTCCGCGAAACTAGCGCCTTGTAGACCGTCTCGGAGTGCTGATTCCGAAATGTGGTCACATAAGAGATTCTGATGCCCGTGCGGATAGTTATGCCCAATTCTTTCGCTGAAGGGGTGGGAATAAACCAGAGGGGGTGACTATATCGGCGATGTTCGGGCACCCATATCCACGACCTGCGGAGGAGATCTCGCGTCGTGTTGAACACGAATTTCGATCTATGTGACTGGGCGGCTCCGTGTGTAGGCTCCGCCAGTGATTCGCGTAATCGAGGGAGTCGCTACTGCCGAAAAACGTTGGAATAGGAAAGATCGTCGGCTAGAATCGTAATTTTGGAGTGCGAAACGAAGGTTTTTAGACCCCGAAACGACGTCTTATCGCTTGAGGCAATAAGTGGGCGTTGAGCGCCTCTGAGTGCCGATTCCGAATTGGGGTCTTATAAGCGATTCCGATAACCTAGCGAAATGTTATTCCTGTTTGAGCGAAGCGGTGTCCGTATGCGATCGCATCGGCAGCCTGCGACCGCGCTCCCGGAGAAGAATTTGGGCGCCAGACTGGAAATCTCCGAATGCGACCATTTACCGACTGGGTCGAAGTGCCGACTCTAAATTGGGGCCTCGCGGGCAGTTCCGACACCCGGGCGAATAAATATCCGCGTCCGACCGGAGGGTACGGCAGTCGATGTAGTAGTACACACGCTCCGGGGGGGATTTTGGCCCCGGAACGGAATTCTGCAAAACCAGCGCCTTGTCGACCGTCTCGGAGTGCCGATTCCGAATTGTGGTCACATAAGCGATTCTGATGCCCGTGCGGAAAGTTATGCCCAATTCTTTTGTTGATGGGGTGGGAATAAACGGGAGGGGGTGACTATATCGGGGATGTTCGGGCACCCATATCCTTGACCTGGGGAAGAGATCTCGCGTCGAGTTGAACACGACTTCCGATCAATGTGACTGGGCGGCTCTGCGTGTGGGCTCTGACAGTGATTCGCGTAATCGAGGGAGTCGCTACAGCTAAAAACCCTTGGAATAGGGGAGATCGTCGGCTAGAATCGTAATTTTGGAGTGCGAAACGAAGGTTTTTAGACCCCGAAACGACGTCTTATCGCTTGAGGCAATAATTGGTCGTCGAGAGCCTCTGAGTTCTGATTCTGCATTGGGGTCTTATAAGCGATTCCGTTAACCGAGCAAAATGTTATGCCTGTTTGAGCGAAGCGGTGTCCGTATGCGATCGCATAGGCAGCCTGCGACCGCGCTCCCGGAGAGGAATTTTGGCGCCGAAATGGAAATCTCCGAATGCGACCATTTATCGACCGGGTCGAAGTGCCGACTCTGAATTGGGGCCTCACGGGCGGTTCTAACCCCCGGGCGAATAAATATCTGTGTCCGACCGGAGGGTACGACAGTTGCTGTACTAGTACACACGCTCCGGGTGGGATTTTGGCTCCGGAATAGAATTCCGCGAAACCAGCGCCTTGTCGATCGTCTCAGAGTGCCGATTCCGAATTGTGGTCAAATAAGCGATTCCGATGCCCGTGCGGAAAGTTATGCCCAATTCTTTAGCTGAAGGGGTGGGAATAAACTGGAGGGGGTGACTATATCGACGATGTTCGGGCACCCATATCCACGACCTGGGGAGGATATCTCGCGTCGAGTTGAACACGACTTCCGATCGATGTGAGTGGGCGGCTCTGCGTGTGGGCTCTGCCAGCGATTCGCGTAATCTAGGGAGTCGCTACTGTAAAAAAACCTTGGAATAGGGGAGATCGTCGGCTAGAATCGTAATTTCGGAGTGCGAAATGAAGGTTTTTAGACCCCGAAACGACGTCTTATCACCTGAGGCAATAATTGGGCGTCGAGCGCCTCTGAGTGCTGATTTTGCATTGGGGTCCTATAATCGATTCCGATAACCGAGCGAAATGTTATGCCTGTTTGGGCGAAGCGGTGTCCGTATGCGATCGCATCGGCAGCCTGCGACCGAGCTCCCGGAGTGGAATTTGGGCGCCGAAACGGAAATCTCCGAATGCGACCATTTACCGACCAGGTCGAAGTGCCGACTCTGAATTGGGGCCTCGCGGGCGGTTCCGACCCACGGGCGAATAAATATCTGCGTCCGACTGGCGGGTACGACAGTCGGTGTACTCGTACACACGCTACGGGGGGGATTTTGGCCCCGTAACGGAATTCCGTGAAACCAGCGCCTTGTTGACCATCTCGGAGTGCCGATTCTGAATTGTGGTCACATAAGCGATTCCGATGCCCGTGCGGAAAGTTATACCCATGTCTTTCGCTGAAGGGGTGGGAATAAACCGGAGGGGGTGACTATATCGGCGATGTTCAGGAATCCATATCCACGACCTGGGGAAGAGATCTCGCGTCGAGTTGAACACGACTTCCGATCGATGTGACTGGGCGGCTCTGCGTGTGGGCTCCGCCAGCGATTCGCGTAATCGAGGGAGTCGCTACTGCAAAAAAATGTTGGAATAGGGGAGATCGTCGGCTAGAATCACAATTTCAGAGTGCTAAACGAAGGTTTTTAGACCCCGAAACGACGTCTTATCGCTTGAGGCAATAAGTGGGCATCGAGCGCCTCTGAGTGCCGATTCCGAATTGGGGTCTTATAAACGATTCCGATAACCGAGCGAAAAGTTATGCCTGTTTGAGCGAAGGAGTGTCCGTCTGCGATCGCATCGGCAGCCTGCGACCGCGCTCCCGGAGAGGAATTTGGGCGCCGGAGCGGAAATCTCCGAATGCGACCATTTACCGACCAGGTCGAAGTGCCGACTCTGAATTGGGGCCTCGCGGGCGGTTCCAACCCCCGGGCGAATAAATATTCGTGTCCGACCGGAGGGTACGGCAGTCGGTTTACTAGTACACACGCTCCGGCGGGGATTTTGGCCCCGGAATAGAATTCCGCAAAACCAGCGCCTCGTCGGCCGTCTCGGAGTGCCGATTCCGAATTGTGGTCACATAAGCGATTCCGATGCCCGTGCGGAAAGTTATGCCCAATTCTTTCGCTGAAGGGTGGGAATAAACCGGATGGGGTGACTATATCGACGATGGTCGGGCACCCTTATCCACGACCTGGGGAGGATATCTCGCATCGAGTTGAACACGACTTCCGATCGATGTGAGTGGGCGGCTCCGCGTTTGGGCTTCGCCAGCGATTCGCGTAATCGAGGGAGTCGCTACTGCCAAAAAACCTTGGAATAGGGGAGATCGTCGGCTCGAATCGTAATTTCGGAGTGCGAAACGAAGGTTTTTAGACCCTGAAATCACGTCTTATCTCCTGAGGCAATAATTGGGCATCGAGCGCCTCAGAGTGCTGATTCAGCATTGGGGTCTTATAAGCGATTCCGATAACCGAGCGAAATGTTATGCCTGTTTGGGCGAAGCGGTGTCCGTATGCGATCGCATCGGCAGCCTGCGACCGAGCTCCCGGAGAGGAATTTGGGCACCGGACCGGAAATCTCCAAATGCGACTATTTACCGACCGGGACGAAGTGCCGACTCTGAATTGGGGCCTCGCGGGCGGTTCCAACCCCCGGGCGAATAAATATTCGTGTTCGACCGGAGGGTACGGCAGTCGGTGTACTAGTACACACGCTCCGGGGGGATTTTGGCCCCGGAATAGAATCCTGCGAAACCAGGGCCTTGTCGACCGTCTCGGAGTGCCGATTCCGAATTGTGGTCACATAAGCGATTCCGATGCCCGTGCGGAAGGTTATGCCCAATTCTTTCGCTGATGGGGTGGGAATAAACCGGAGGGGGTGACTATATCGACGATGTTCGGGCACCCATATTCATGACCTGGGGAGGAGATCACGAGTCGAGTTGAACACGACTTCCGATCGATGTGATTGGGCGACTCTGCGTATGGGCTCCGCCAGCGATTCGCGTATGGAGGGAGTCGCTACTGCCAAAAAACGTTGGAATAGGGAAGATCGTCGGCTAGAATCGTAATTTTGGAGTGCGAAATGATGGTTTTTAGACCCCGAAACGACGTCTTATCGCCTGAGGCAATAAGTGGGTGTCGATCGCCTCAGAGTGCCGATTCCGCATTGGGGTTTTATAAGCAATTTCGATAACCAAACGAAATGTTATGCCTATTTGAGCGAAGCGGTGTCCGTATGCGATCGCATCGGCAGCCTGCGACTGCGCTCCCGGAGAGGAATTTGGGCGCCGAAACGGAAATCTCCAAATGCGACCATTTACCGACCGGGTCGAAGTGCCGACTCTGAATTGGGGCCTCGCAGGCGGTTTCGACCACGGGCAAATAAATATCCGCGTCCAACCGGAGGGTACGGCAGTCGGTGTACTAGTACACACGCTCCGGGGAGGATTTTGGCCCCGGAACGGAATTCCGCGAAACCAGCGCCTTGTCGACCGTCTCGGAGTGCTGCTTCCGAATTGTGGTCACATAAGCGATTCCGATGCCCGTGCGGAAAGTTATGCCCAATTCTTTCGCTGAAGGGGTGGGAATAAACCGGAGGGGGTGACTATATCGGCGATGTTCGGGCACCCATATCCACGACCTGGGGAGGAGATCTCGCGTCGAGTTGAACACGACTTCCGATCGATGTGATTGGGCGGCTCCGCGTGTGGTCTCCGCCAGCGATTCGCGTAATCGAGGGAGTCACTACTGCCAAAAAACATTGTAATAGGGGAGATCGTCGGCTAGAATGGCAATTTTGGAGTGCGAAACGAAGGTTTTTATACCCCGAAACGACGTCTTATCGCCTGAGGTAATAAAAGGGCGTCGAGCGCCTCTAAGTGCCGATTCCGAATTGGGGTCTTATAAACGATTCTGATAACCGAGCGAAAAGTTATGCCTGTTTGAGCGAAGCTGTGTCCGTATGCGATCGCATCGGCAGCCTGCGACCGCGCTCCCGGAGAGGAATTTGGGCGTCGGACCGGAAATCTCCGAATGCGACCATTTACCGACCGGGTCGAAGTTCCGACTCTGAATTGGGGCCTCGTGGGCAGTTCCGACCCCTGGGCAAATAAATATCCGCGTCCGACCGGAGGGTATGGCAGTCGGTGTACTAGTACACACGCTCCGGGGAGGATTTTGACCCCGGAATGGAATTCCGCGAACCAACGCCTTGTCGACCGTCTCGGAGTGCCGATCCGAATTGTGGTCACATATGCGATTCCGATGCCCGTGCGGAAAGTTATGCCCAATTTTTTCACTGAAGGGGTGGGAATAAATAGGAGGGGGTGACTATATCGGAGTGGGAAACGAAGGTTTTTAGACCCCGAAATGATGTCTTATCGCCTGAGGCAATAAAAGGACTTTGAGCGCCTCTAAGTGCCGATTCCGAATTGGGGTCTTATAAGCGATTCCGATAACCGAGCGAAAAGTTACGCCTGCTTGAGCGAAGCGGTGTCCGTATGCGATCGCAACGGCAGCTTGTGACCGCGCTCCCGGAGAGGAATTTGGGCGCTGAACCGGAAATCTCCGAATGCGACCATTTACCGACCGGGTCGAAGTGCCGACTCTGAATTGGGGCCTCGCGGGCGGTTCCGACCCCCGGGCGAATAAATATCCGTGTCCGACCGGAGGGTACGGCAGTCGGTGTACTAGTACACACGCTCCGGGGGGGATTTTGGCCCCGAAATGGAATTCTGCAAAACCAGTGCCTTGTCGACCGTCTCGGAGTCCCGATTCCGAATTGTTGTCACATAAGCGATTCTAATGCACGTGCGGAAAGTTATGCCCAATTCTTTCGCTGAACGGGTGGGAATAAACCGGAGGGGGTGACGATATCGGCGATGTTCGGCCACCCATATCCATGACCTGGGGAGGATATCTCGCGTCGAGTTGAACACGACTTCCGATCGATGTGAGTGGGCGGCTCCGCGTGTGGGCTCCGCCGACGATTTGCGTAATCGAGGTAGTCGCTACTGCCAAGAAACCTTGGAATAGGGGAGATCGTCGGCTAGAATCATAATTTTGGAGTGCAAAACGAAGGTTTTTAGACCCCGAAACGACGTCTTATCGCCTGAGGCAATAATTGGGCGTCGAGCGCCTCTGAGTGCCGATTCTGCATTGGGGTCTTATAAACGATTCCAATAACCGAGCTAAATGTTATGCCTGTTTGAGCGAAGCGGTGTCCGTATGCGATCACATCGGTAGCCTGCGACCGCGCTCCCGGAGAGGAATTTGGGCGCCGAAACGGAAATCTCCGAATGCGACCATTTACCGACCGGGCCGAAGTGCCGACTTTCAATTGGGCCCTCGCGGGCGGTTCCGACCTCCGGGCGAATAAATATCCACGTCCGACCGGAGGGTACGGTAATCGGTGTACTAGTACACACGCTCCGGGGGGGATTTTGGACCCAGAACAGAATTCCGCGAAACCAGCGCCTGGTCGACCGAATCGGAGTGCCGATTCCGAATTGTGGTCACATAAGCGATTCCGATGCCCGTGCGGAAAGTTATGCCCAATTCATTCGCTGAAAGGTGGGAATAAACCGGAGGGGGTGACTATATCGGCGATGTTCGGGCACCCATATCCACGACCTAGGGAAGTGACATCGCGTCGAGTTGAACACGACCTCCGATTGATGTGACTGGGCGGCTCTGCGTGTGGGATCCGCCAGCGATTCGCGTAATCGAGGGAGTCGCTACTGCCAAAAAGCGTTGGAATAGGGGAGATCGTCGGCTAGAATCACAATTTGGGAGTGAGAAACGAAGGTTTTTAGACCCCGAAGCGACGTATTATCGCCTGAGGCTATAAGTGGGCATCGAGCGCCTCTGAGTGCCGATTCCGAATTGGGGTCTTATAAGAGATTCCGATAACCGAGCGAAAAGTAATGCCTGTTTGAGCGAAGCGGTGTCCGTATGCGATCGCATCGGCAGCCTGCGACCGCGCTCCCGCAGAGGACTTTGGGCGCCGGACCGGAAATCTCCGAATGCGACCATTTACCGACCGGGTCGAAGTGCCGACTCTGAATTGGGGCCTCGCGGGTGGTTCCAACCCCCGGGCGAATAAATATACGTGTCCGACCGGAGGGTAGGGCAGTCGGTGTACTAGTACACACGCTTCGGGGGGGATTTTTGCTACGGAATTGAATTCCTCTAAACCAGCGCCTTGACGACCGTCTCGGAGTGCCGATTCCGAATTGTGGTCACATAAGCGATTCCGATGCCCGTGCAGAAAGTTATGCCCAATTCTTTCGCTGAAGGGGTGGGAATAAACCGGAGGGGGTGACTATATCGATGATGTATGGGCACCCATATCCACGACCTGGGGAGGATATCTCGCATCGAGTTGAACACGACTTCCGATCGAAGTGAGTGGGCGGCTCCGCGTGTGGGCTTCGCCAGCGATTCCCGTAATCGAGGGAGTCGCTACTGCCAAAAAACCTTGGAATATGGGAGATCGTCGGCTAGAATCGTAATTTCGGAGTGCGAAAAGAAGGTTTTTAGACCTCGAAATGACGTCTTATCGCCTGAGGCAATAATTGGGCGTCGAGCGGCTCTGAGTGCCGATTCTGCATTGGGGTCTTATAAGCGATTCCGATAACCGAGCGAAATGTTATGCCTGTTTGGGCGAAGCGGTGTCCGTATGCGATCGCATCGGCAGCCTGCGACCGAGCTCCCGGAGAGGAATTTGGGCGCCGAAACAGAAATCTCCGAATGCGACCATTTACCGACCGGGTCGAAGTGCCGACTCTGAATTGGGGCCTCGCGGGCGGTTCCGACCCACGAGCGAATAAATATCTACGTCCGACCGGAGGGTACGACAGTCGGTGTACTAGTACACACGCTCCGGGGGGGATTTTGGCCCCGGAACGGAATTCTACGAAATCAGCTCCTAGTCGACCGTCTCGGAGTGCCGATTCCGAATTGTGGTCACATAAGCGATTCCGATGCCCATGCGGAAAGTTATGCCCAATTCTTTCGCTGAAGGGGTGGGAATAAACCGGAGGGGGTGACTATATCGACGATGTTCGGGCACCCATATCCATGACCTGGGGAGGAGATCTCGCGTCGAGTTGAACACGACTTCCGATCGATGTGATTGGGCGACTCCGCGTATGGGCTCCGCCAGCGATTCGCGTATGGAGGGAGTCGCTACTGCCAAAAAACGTTGGAATAGGGGAGATCGTCGGCTAGAATCGTAATTTTGGAGTGCGAAATGATGGTTTTTAGACCCCGAAACGACGTCTTCTCGCCTGAGGCAATAAGTGGGCGTCGATCGCCTCTGAGTGCCGATTCCGCATTGGGGTTTTATAAGCAATTCCAATAACCGAGCGAAATGTTATGCCTATTTGAGCGAAGTGGTGTCCGTATGCGATCACATCGGCAGCCTGCGGCTGCGCTCCCGGAGAGGAATTTGGGCGCCGGATCGGAAATCTCCAAATGCGACCATTTACCGACCCGGTCGAAGTGCCGACTCTGAATTGGGGCCTCGCAGGCGGTTTCGACCCCCGAGCAAATAAATATCCCCGTCCAACCGGAGGGTACGGCAGTCAGTGTACTAGTACACATGCTCCGGGGAGGATTTTGGCCCCGGAACGGAATTCCGTGAAACCAGCCCCTTGTCGACCGTCTCGGAGTGCTGCTTCCGAATTGTGGTCACATAAGCGATTCCGATGCCCGTGCGGAAAGTTATGCCCAATTCTTTCACTGAAGGGGTGGGAATAAACCGGAGGGGGTGACTATATCGGCGATGTTCGGGCACCCATATCCACGACCTGGGGAGGAGATCTCGCGTCGAGTTGAACATGACTTCCGATCGATGTGACTGGGCGGCTCCGCGTGTGGTCTCCGCCAGCGATTCGCGTAATCGAGGGAGTCACTACTGCCAAAAAACATTGTAATAGGGGAGATCGTCGGCTAGAATCGCAATTTTGGAGTGCGAAACGAAGGTTTTTATACCCCGAAACGACGTCTTATCGCCTGAGGCAATAAAAGGGCGTCGAGCGCCTCTAAGTGCCGATTCCGAATTGGGGTCTTATAAACGATTCTGATAACCGAGCGAAAAGTTATGCCTGTTTGAGCGAAGCGGTATCCGTATGCGATCGCATCGGCAGCCTGCGACCGCGCTCCCGGAGAGGAATTTGGGCGTCGGACCAGAAATCTCCGAATGCGACCATTTACCGACCGGGTCGAAGTTCCGACTCTGAATTGGGGCCTCGTGGGCAGTTCCGACCCCTGGGCGAATAAATATCCGCATCCGACCGGAGGGTACGGCAGTCGGTGTACTGGTACACACGCTCCGGGGAGGATTTTGACCCCGGAACGGAATTCCGCGAACCAACGCCTTGTCGACCGTCTCGTAGTGCCGATCCGAATTGTGACCGAATATTCGATCCCTATTTAGGGACCGCACTGAGTTGGTCACAATTCAGTCCCTAAAAATAGGGACTGAATTGGGACTGAATCATTTCGGTCACTATTAGGGACCAAAATAATTCGGTCCCGATTCGGTCCCTATTTTAGGGACCGAACTGGGACCGAATAAGTTCGGTCCCTAAATAGGGACCGACTTGATTCGGTCCCTATTTTTAGGGACTGAATTGGGACCAACTCAGTTCGGTCCCTAAATAGGGACCGAATATTGACTGATTATAATCGGTCACTAATCGGTCTCTATTTTTTAATATTTTTTTAAAATATATACATTTTTAGGAAAATAACTTGTGTAAAATAAATAATATCCACAACAATAATAATTGTCCACAATAAAAATGTCTACAACACAAAAATAATAAAAATATCCACAACAAAACAATAATAAAATGTCCACAACATCAACAATATAAAAATATCCACAACACAACAATAATAAAATGTCCACAACATCAGAATAATAAAATGTCCACAATAAGAATAAAAATATCCACAACATCAAAATAATAAAATGCCAACAACAATAATAAAAAAGTCTACAACAATAATAATAATGAAATAAAATCATGAATCCTCGTCCTCGTGCTCGTCTCCTCCCACTCCACCCGATGAAGGAACCTATAATACATATATAACAATAATAAGTTAAAATTAAATACTATTATAAGCAATAACTTATTTTAGAAGCATAAATTAAATACTATTATAAGCAATAAATTATTTAATTTCATAGATTTTTATTCACTCACTTTTGGTCAATATTTTGATAGCACTATATATTTTTGTCACACAAATCGGGAGTCCGAATTGAACTCCGTCAGTTACCACAAATCACACTCATCGCCCTGACTGTGCTGGAACAAACCATAGGCCAATCGAATGAGTATTTCTAATTTTGGACCCACAAACCTAAGTTTTCATTTCTTAACTAAACTAACTTGTATATTGTGACTTTGAGCGTCGAGCTCAAACCGGGAGTCCGAATTGAACTCCGTTAGTTTCCACAAGTCACACTCATCGCCCCGACCGTGTTGGAACAAATCGGAGGCCAATCGGATGAGTATTTTTAATTTTGGACCCACAAACCTAAGTTTTTCATTTCCAAACTAAATTAACTTGTTTAATGTGACTTTGAGCGTCGAGCTCAAACCGGGAGTCCAAATTGAACTCCGTCAGTTTCCACAAGTCACACTCATCGCCCCTTCCGTGCTGGAACAAACCGGAGGTCAATCGAATGAGTATTTCTAATTTTAGACCCACAAACCTAAGTTTTTCATTTCTTAACTAAACTAACTTGTTTATTGTGACTTTGAGCGCCGAGCTCAAACCGGGAGTCCGAATTGAACTCCATTAGTTTCCACAAGTCACACTCATCGCCCCGACCGTGCTTGAACAAACCGGAGGCCAATCGGATGAGTATTTTTAATTTTGGACCCACAAACCTAAATTTTTCATTTCTAAACTAAATTAAGTTGTTTATTGTGACTTTGAGCGCCGAGCTCAAACCGGGAGTCCGAATTGAACTCCGTCGGTTTCCACAAGTCACACTCATCGCCCCGACCGTACTGGAACAAACCGGAGGCCAATCGGATGAGTATTTCTAATTTTGGACCCATAAACCTATGTTTTTCATTTCTTAACTAAACTAACTTGTTTATTATGACTTTGAGTGCCGAGCTCAAACTGGGAGTCCGAATTGAACTCTATCGATTTCCACAAGTCACACTCATCGCCCTGACCGTGCTGGAACAAACCGGAGGCCAATCGGATGAGTATTTCTAATTTCGGACCCACAAACCTAATTTTTTCATTTCTTAACTAAACTAACTTGTTTATTGTGACTTTGAGCGTCGAGCTCAAACCGGGAGTCCGAATTGAACTCCGTCAGTTTCCACAAGTCACACTCATCGCCCTGACCGTGCTGGAACAAACCGGAGGCCAATCGGATGAGTATTTCTAATTTTGGACCCACAAACCTATGTTTTTCATTTCTTAACTAAACTAACTTGTTTATTATGACTTTGAGCTCCGAGCTCAAACTGAGAGTTCGAATTGAACTCCGTCGATTTCCACAAGTCACACTCATCGCCCCGACCGTGCTGGAACAAACCGGAGGCCAATCGGATGAGTATTTCTAATTTTGGACCCACAAAACTAAGTTTTTCATTTCTTAACTAAACTAACTTGTTTATTGTAACTTTCAACGTCGATCTCAAACCGGGAGTCCGAATTGAACTCCGTTAGTTTCCACATGTCACACTCATCGCTCCAACCGTGCTGGAACAAACCGGAGGTCAATCGGATGAGTATTTTTAATTTTGGACCCACAAACCTAAATTTTTCATTTCTAAACTAAATTAACTTGTTTATTGTGACTTTCAACGCCGAGCTCAAACCGGGAGTCCGAATTTAACTCCGTCAGATTATTCATACGAATATTAACCGTAGGTAAAGAACCATATAAAGCATAAGTAAAAGACTAAAAAAAGCATAGGTATTGCCATCTATACTCATGGTTTTGTTCCCGTAGTAATACATTTTTGAGATGATAATAAATAAATGTAAATGTAGATTTATCTATACTGATGATTTTTATAACCGTAGTAATACTAATTTTTGAGATGATGATAAATAAGTGTAAGAATAAATATTGCAATATATACCTACGGTTCTATAGCATTGTCTGTAATCATGTTTAGTCATGAATATTAAACTCACGATCACACGTGTATGTCAGAATCTCAACCATCATAAAATTTTAAATAGGATTTCTTATCGTTCCAAGTCATCCCAGACACCTCCTCTGAAACCCTGATATGTTACTCCCCTACCCAAGGATCTTGTGTAACACCAGGTCGGATGGAGGCAATCCACCATTTTTTCCAAAACACCTACACTGAAAGATGGAGCTTCCCTGCTGCAAGCAACCACCTCTTTTCTGGCAACCTGTCTGACAGAAAACTGCTGTGGGAACCCACTGTGTATCCCCTGTTAGGCCCAGATGTGCCATTGATGGACATTGCACCCTGGCCAGAAGGTGACAAAAATCTGCCATATGATTCTCTTACAAGGAGACATATTTCCCCAAAGTGAAAGGCATCACAATTTATTATAGATAAAAAAATCCGATGAACAAATTTGAGGATAGAAATGTCATCCTTCTGAGGAAATTAACATTCTGAAGTACCATCATACGGCACCAAGTTAATACAGTGTGAGATTAGAAGGAGAGAAAGAAAACCAGTGTGCAAAATCTTCAAACAGTTGCATAGATATCTCTGTTAAAACAACTCAGGGGGCCTTCCAAATCTTCAAAGATTCCTAGATCCTTGGAAATCATAGTCAAAAGCTCCAGTTCAACTTATGCTACAGTACAAAAAGGGATGTGAAAGTTAACTATTTTTCTACCACATGAGAGTAACCCTTTTTTTTCTTGGTTGAAAAACTGGCCTCCTATATTATTCTTTAGAAATTCCTTAGAATCCTATTCCCAGTGGTATCTGAACCCTTGACCTTTACAACTTGGTATACATGGAGTGGTAACCATTAGGCCACTGCTTGAGTACACAATGAAAGTTAACTTGTGGGAACTATAGTGGCTATTCCAAAATAATACTTGACCTATTTGTTGGCACCAACATGTTTGCTATATACACATCCATGGTAGATTCCTTGCTAAACAAAATGCATGCAACTGAAGCTAAAAGGATCAGTAAATTCGTCCAACACAATTTACTTATTCCGCAGAGTACTAACAAAAACTAACTGGTAAACATCATTTTGCTGAGACGAATTTCAGACTGCAAATAATTCATCTTGTTATCTAACATCAGTATCACAATTATAAACATCTTTATTTTCCATGACGGTGTACCCACTTGACAGCAAACATTCAGTTCTAGATCGTTCATGGGACTGTTCAATAACTCAGCACACTTCCACGGAAAGCTCAAACGCATTTGACACTAGTACCAAAATGACAAAAATGTGAAAATAATAATAATGATAATATTCCATTGAACTCCCACGTGGTTATAATAAGCATCTAGATGTAGAAATGTGCATTAATAGTCAAGATTTTATTCACTAGATACAGAAAGAGAAAGACTCGAGGCAGAAAAGGCACACAGCAGACCCACCTAGCATCTACAGAGCCTAACCACTTGGGTATGCCAGGGCAGCCACCTTCTAATTAACTCTCAAGAGGAATCATAGGTCCGAAGCAGAGAGCCAGAGACTGCTAGCAATACATAGCTAGTGAGCTTGACATACATGCACACATAGTGACACCACTCTTTTGGCAATTGTTTAGATGGATGTCTTCAAATTTCCATACCAAGTTATAGTCAGAATTTTAGTTCTTTTCCTTTTCTTCAGAGTGCTTCCAGAAAAAAGGGGGCAATGCAGATAAAGCCTAAAGCAATACATGTCACACAAGATTTTCTGAATCACTAATAGCATGATGAAAGATCAGTTGGCATTGCTGGCACAACTCGGAGAATGATGATATTCAGTTGACAAAAGGTGGGATTCATGTGAATAGAGTATTCTAATAAACAGAGAAGCTAGACTGAGGAAAGAGAAATGGCTAGGCCAGTTATAGTAGTGAGTGATGGAGAAAAGAAGATGCAGCTCAATTGGCAGGTACCTTTGAATTTGCTGCAGGGAGTGGTTGAGACCATCGCTGGTGCTGTAACAGTTTCCTTATGGAGGACTACATTGCATTGTTCTATAATGACAAGCCAATATCAATCATGTTCTAATGTGGCTCCCGTAAGAATTAATTCATAGATAAGGAACTGTTGCTTAATTTGATAAGATAAAACATAGAAAAGAAGAAAAGCTACTAATAGCTTAAGATGAATGAATAATCTCACCTGAAATATCAGCATGGTCATCAGAGGTGCCAGAAATATTTCTTTCACAAGAAATACATAAATTCAGCATTTGTGATTATGTTGAAGCATAAAATTAAATTGAAACTTTAAAAAGGGCATACATTTCATCTGAGCTGAAATGGATCTCATTTTCATTAAAGCAACTCGCCAACCAATGTTCTGATGACTGATCCAATCCTTCCTGTCCATCTAATGAAAATCATAAAAGGAAATAAGAAATAAGAAAAACAGTTCTAAAGGAACTAAGCAATCAAGAGCTAAAGGTAAGAAGACTAATCCAGAAAGCCAGAGACCCACTGCATATTCTCATTGTTTACTCCCGCCTCCATAAATGAGTCTCCAATCTAAAGCAGAAAAACATATATTATATATTCTAAAGGATTACAGCACGAGTCAAGAAAAGTAGCAGAAAATATATGCTAGCATAATCTAAAGAAATCTCCAGGTTGGA
This sequence comes from Colocasia esculenta, assembly GCA_014218235.1. Taxonomy (NCBI): domain Eukaryota; kingdom Viridiplantae; phylum Streptophyta; class Magnoliopsida; order Alismatales; family Araceae; genus Colocasia; species Colocasia esculenta. The sequence goes on along the minus strand of CM024762.1, from coordinate 2,944,498 downwards.
TCATCAACCTTGGATTTTATGAAGGCAGAAGAGAGTTCCATACTAATGCTGTCAGCATCATCAGAGTTAAACTGCAGCATGCGCCTCCTTTTTTGCTGTGAAGATTCTACAGACTCCTCTACACCATCTTTTACCTTGTCTGAATTTCGTTCTTGTATTAGAATAAGTGATGCATATTCTGTTCAAGTATGAAATGTATGCGAATAGCAAACAGCATGGCAGTACCTCCATTGTCAGAAATTAGGTAATCAAAGTCTGCACAGTCCTTAACTGGTGTATGCTCCCCAAGCATGTATAGTAGATCATCATCATTGTTATTTACTTCATCCCACAAGCAATTTGACATGTCTACTAGGTAAAAAAAAAAGGAGTTACAAAGTTTAGAAAATAATCATATGCAACCAACGAAAAATTAAGGAGATACATGTGCAAACACCAGAATCCTTACCACTCCTAGAATTTCTTTGCAGAAAGTTCCCTTCCTGCCACCCCCAAAGTTCCCTACAAGCCACAAGAGCAGAAAGGAAGTCAATCTTTCAATTGCTATCATAGGTGGTGTACAACTTCAAATGAACTTTTTAACCTTCAAACGTCATTATGCGTATATGTTAGAGCATTTAATGCAATATGGCTAATCTCTTATTGAGGGATACCTGATGTAGTCATCGTCTGACTTGTTTTAGATAGTAAAAACGGAGGAAGAACATCACATTCACAATAGCAGCAGTAATATCAATTTTACCAAAATATTAATAGAATAGGTGCCCTAGCAACAGGCCACCTGCTCTAATATTATGTTTTTAAGATGGACACGATAATAATTATGTCATCAGAAGAAGCTGCAATTTCCACGAGTCACTAATCTGAAGTATATCTCCACCAAAAGGCCATCTGATGCTGAAATATCACGAGTAGTTCTTGTAGCATCATATACTCTAGTTAAACAAGGGAGAGCTCACACCAAGAATTTTAGAAATATCGCAACAATAGCAAACAGTTTTTGCAAGTGGAGACCAACTTGTAGCCATTACATTATAACAAAGTGAAACACGTTCTTCAGATTGCCCAGTGTATTGGGAAGTTGATGTATTTGAATGGGACAAGGAGGATACAGGGGTCATCGTTTTCTGTTGGAGACATCACAATTTTCATTGGTAACTGGTACAACATAGACCACAAGGTCAGTAATCAAGTGTTGGCTCTGTAAGTTCTGCATTTTCTGCTGCTATGGATGTGAGGTGCTTAAATGGCAAGGACTTGGGCTTGCCGGATGGTGTTCTGATCAAGGGGAAGGGACCTTACTGTTTCAATAAAACACTTGTACCAGATGGCATCGAGTATGAAACAATTAATGTCCACCCAGGTAATTCTTCACCATGTTCATGACGAAGTATATAACATTATTTAATAAGCAGGTAATATGAAGGTCAGCAAATTGTCTATGAAATTGGAAGCTCCATATTGTCTACTGGAATTTAACCAGTTGCTTATGTACCATTGCTATGTGAAGTTATGAACTGTGCCATGTGAGGATATAAACTGAAGATAATGTAGTCTAATGATGACAACCTTTCTACCGAAGATGGTTTATGAAACAACAGGGATTTCCAAATCAAAAGGAAGATTTCATTTTAATAATTACAGGTACTAATTGAATCAGAGGAGGTTGGTCTAACATTCCCCATTTGTATAGGGTAATCTACAAAAGTCTCAAAGCTGTCCCTTCACCAAAGGGCTATCATCACCTTTTATATCCTTTGGGGAGTTCTGAAGTTTCGTGAAAATAAAACCAAGGCATTGAACTATCATTCTCATGTTTCATTCAATGAAGTTCCGTGAAAATAAACCTACATCCCATAGCAAACACCCAACACCTGGGCACCTACTCATAATAGATTAAAAGACCAGCACAATTCACACCATGCATTTAAGTACATATGTATAAATGCTCCAATTAAGGGTCTTAGAAGTCCCAAGGGTTTGGCAGTCAGACTTGGCAGAATGCATGATTTGTGTTAGCGTGCACACTTCTTATGATTTTGATAGAACAACAACCTTCATATATAATTTAGGGATAACATAGAACTTAAGCCCATATAAATCTGTTATACACACACACACACACACACACACACACACCATATATATATATATATATAGAGAGAGAGAGAGAGAGAGAGTTCAACTCTAAGCTTATATTATGTAAACATGGGTATTAATTAATACAATCAAATTTCCTGATTGCAGCTGATCGATTCCCTTAAAAGATCCGGAGATTATTACTTCATTCAGAAAAAGGAGAAATCCATGCATTTAGCTAGATGTACAGACTACTCCTGATTCCAAGAGAATACCAAGTATGAAGTAGAAACTACAAAGGAAACTATATAGAAAATAATTTTCAGAAACACTTTACTTATAGAAAATAATAAGCCAAGAAAGGGATATGACATTTCAATCCTTTAGAACTTTTAATGTGCCATCTACAAATGGTTTGAATCATTTGAAACCTTTGTCCCAAGTTTACCAGTGACTTGGAGAAGATCGATGCATAAAACATGAAAGTATCTATCCACAGCTTTCCAACTGAAAATCTTATTACTGATCATACTGCATTTATCTATGCAGTCCTACTTGGCCAAGATTATTAAAATGATCCCCTAGAATTACTGGTCATTCCTGTAGGGAGGAGGTCTATACAAGGATATTCTACCATTGTTGAAAGGTATGAATATCATGTTTACGCATCCCTTTCTCTTTTTCAGTTTCATGAATTCATGATAATATATGCATTCAAAAGAAAAGGAAAAAATATTAGCTCAAAATGTTCATGGATTTTTCTGGTATAAATTGTCCTGTATACCCATTCAACTATCTTTTCTTGGACAGACATCAAACCAATTTAGAGCTTGGAGAGGGGAAATGGGAGAATTCTGACTCACCTGGCTTCATCGCCTAGGCGACTGCCTCAGCCACTTTTGATGACGTAGAGTTAATGAGTGGACAGAGGTGGCTGCATGGGTGGCAGACTGGCAGTCCTAAATGTAATTGCAATATAAGTCATCTTCTGTAGAATCAGTTCCACTTCACACATGCAGTTTTAATGTATATATGCAGATATCCATCAAATTTGGCATGCTGAAGAACATTGACCATAAATACAATCACCAAGACCAATCTGGAGTGTGCCACATTACTGGAGAATATGGTGTTTTTGATAGAAAAAAAGAATGAAGGGGAAATTTTTGGGTTCAGCTTGTTCAGTATGAACTTGTAGATTGAAGAGCCAAAGCCATCATCAGGTGATAGCCGACATTGCCGAATCAAGTAACTGTAGAAAAAAAGTTAACTGAAGTCATATGATCTCCAAGTTAACGATAGCCTTTTTTAAATTGGGCCATTACCACTGCAACTGTAGTTAAGTAGTCTAGTTTTACACTGTACTAAATTCATAGACAGAGAGTCAATTGAGAAGAATCTTTATAGTGTTAAAGCTTACTTAAGATACTAGGATTTTTCCCTGAATGCAGCAGCTGACAGAGACTAAGAATCAAAGAAACCTTAATGTTTAGCACTTGCATGCACAACTTCTGCATGTGTAGGCATCCAATACTCATATAAATAAGGATACATCTTGGATAACATTGACCTTTTGAAATTCATCGCCATCAACATCACCACCACAAAGCATTATCCATTAAACCCAAGGTATCTGGCTAGTAGATTATTGTGTTATGAAGATTTAGGAAATAGTTGAACTTCAGTTTTCAGCGCCACTAGGGAATTCAGAATCTTCTCTGCATCAGTTATGAAAATTACTATGTAACTAATCACTATGTAGTACCTGAACTTCACTCTCAATGTTCCCAGCAAAAGATGCACCATCACAATAGCGTATTCTCAGTCTGTTCCAGTTGCTCAAAGGGAACAATAAACTCCCTGGTTCTAATGTTAATCGGGTGTTAGCATCTCCATTTTCGAAGTTTAAATAGTGAAGAAGAAGCAAACCTGCTTCAGATTGTAGAAGCCCTCGTAGACAGCGAGCCCAGAGTCCAATGACTTAACGACCGAGATGACGGACGAACAGGAGGGGAAATTCGTACCGCGATCGTAACAGTCTGCAGAAGAAAAACAAACGATCAAACCATTCAAAACAAGAGAAAAGAACAGGGGGTGGAAGGAAATGGGAGGCCGAGGAGTGCAACGTGAACAATACCAGCGGCGGCAGCGTTGCTAGGAAGGACATGGAGAGCGTCGTCACAGACCCCGGGTTCGGCGACCTTCACGAGCGCCCACATGAGCAGCTCCCTGCTCTGCCCATCCATCCTCACCCCGACCACCACCGTCCTCCCACTCTCGACGCTCTCTCCCGCGTCCCCGATGGCACAGCAGGCGTCTCGGCCCCTCGCCGACCTACCCCACTCAGCTGCCTTCTCCTCGCTCTTCCCGGTGTCTCCACCTCCGCCCGCTTCCCTTCCGATCGGCGAGGCGTTGGAGACGATTTGCTTTCCCACTGCTGCTGGTGTTGGTGGAGGGGGTGGTGCGCAGGGAGGGAGGGGTCCGGGGTGGGGGGTGTTGGTGGGTGGAGGGGTTGGTGGCGTGGTGTGCAGGGAGGGAGGGGTGTCCAGGATGGGGGTGGGCGCAGAGAGGGAGTCGAGATGGGGGTGTTGGCGCGGCGGAGGGGGCCGGGGTGGGGATGTTGGCGGGGGAAGGGGGAAAATTTTTTGGAGATTTGGCGCCTAGGGGAGGGGGATTAGTTTGGAAATGTAGGGGTTTTAGATTTAGTATTTAAAATATGTTTTAGGTAAATATATTATTATTTTTATTATTTACAATATTAAGATATATTATTAGTTAAATATTATATTTATATTATTCACATTTAAAATATTAAGATCTTAACTATTATATTTAAAATATTAATTAAAATGAAAGATAAATTAAAATAAATATATATTATAAATATATATATATATATATATATATATATATATTACAGAGAGCTAGGCCACTTCGTCGGTTCTTATCGCCAAAAAATGGAACATTTAGCTTGAACCATGTGTACATAGCAAATATATATGTCACTGTGAGGATGTTAGGCATGTATTGTCAAGTAAATGGTAAAATCAGAAATAAGAAAAGTCAAGTAAACAAATTTCTTCCTTGTAGTTCTCAGGAAGTGAGAATTTCTCATGTATTGAACAATTAGATATTGAGTTTCAAATACTCACATGCACACTATCTGAAACCAGATAGCTACAAATTTTTAGCATATACTTTAGGTGCAATGCCACACCAGACCATTCACACTCCCATGGACACAAGTACTTTTGGGTGCTCCTCCAAGGACCATGTCAGGGCCATTTTATTGGCTCATTGTAAATTCATGAGAGATCTAGCTACAGATCCCAAGTTCTAGACATTACAAGTGAAATTTCAAGAACATGAGATAAGTAAATCGAGTAAGAACTGATACGTGAATACATTATAAATCAATTTTTAGAAGAAGGAGTAGCTTAATAAATATTTCAAGTAAATCTGAAATTAATTAGTGTATCATAGTTCATGTAAAAGTTATTTCAAGTTCGAATTCTAATTAGCAGGGTGTGTCGACCTAGAATATGAGTGTGTCGACCTAAGTCACTGGAGACAGGAGTTAAGTTGATTTGAAAACAGAGTGTGTCAACCTAAATAAAAGAGAGTGTTGACACTCTGAAGGATAATGTCAACTCTCTGCAAGGTATAGGTCGATATTATGAAGGGATAGGTCAACACTATAAGGGATAAAATCGGTCAACACTACTGGATAGATAATGGTGACACTACTGGATAGATAGTGTTGACACTACTGGACGGATAGGTCAACACTACTGCATAGATATATAGTGTTGACACTACTGGATAAATAGTGTTGACACTACTAGATAGATAGGTGAACACTACTGGATAGATAATGTTGACACTACTGGACAGATAGTGTTGACACTACCACTGTTTCCAGAACACAGTCGGAAGAAAAGAAGAAGAATAAGAATCCTTCACAAGAACACTTACCTAAGACATGAGTATTAGATAAAACACGTATACAAGAGACCAAAAAGTATACCTAATAATCTTTATGACACGCAAATTAAGGGGTAAATATGATAGATACTCATATTCAATATCCTAACCAAAGATGGAGACATGAAGGAAAGGAGATACAGAAATATTCCTACATGATGATCACACAATTCCAGAAATCATATAGTAGCCTTTAAAAATGAAACTTCAGATGGAACATTTGTTTTTCATTTATATTAACTGAAGTTCTTGACTTATAAACTTGATTAAAGATCAAGAAAAAATCTTATTATCTTAAAGGTAATGTGAAGGTACCTACCTTACACCTTATTTCCTTCTTCTTTATTTCTAGAAAATCAAGTTAGCTCGTTTTTGCTTACGCGAAAACTCCTCCCTTCCTGGCGTTTCTTCCTCTCCCAATGCTTCCACCGCCAACCCCTTTCTATATACTCTTATATATATATATGTATATATATATGCTTGCACATGCATATAAACACTTCCACACTCTCCCACGTAGCTATTTATCTCATCATTACCTCCACTTTCTTTTAAGACCTTACACACTCCCATGTGACACTAATTAACAAGCACGTACACTTCACGTATATATATGCATGCAGAAAGTTTATCCATTTCGTTGACATTATTTTATCTTTTCTTTTAACACACACACACACACACACACACACATATATATATATATATATTATATATATATATATATATATATATACTAATAAATATATACACTTTTACACATACTTGCCACTACCTACACATGTTCACATTTAGATGCAGGTTAAATCTTACGTAAACAAGTTACGTAACTAGATTACTATATATTCATTTAATTAGGTCTCTTTGGAACCTTAATTTAATATGTGAATGACATCCAAATAAAATAAAATTTCAACCACTGTCTAATTACAATGTGGTAAGTTTATGATAATTTTTATTTAAAATTTTCCTGAAAAAATATTTATCAAGTATAAATTGTCCTAAAAATAGATAAATCATATTACCTCATTACCCGTGCATCAAAAATTCTCAATATCCACATTTTTGGTATCAACATATTTTTTTGATAATTATGGTAATTTCAAACTAAATTTCATTACCAAAATCCAGTGACACCTTGTCAGTGTACATATGTGCAGAAATGGTAACGACATGAAACAATATAAATCTTTAAATGATTTTCTGATGCAAATATGCTAGAGGCTTCATACTTGGTATTAATTTGAGTTGTCACAAAATTTTCTCACATCATTGAGAATTTGTGATTGAAATATTTCGGTCTCTATATTTGGGACCGAAATAATTCAGTCCCTATTTAGAGACCGAATAGGGACTGAAATATTTCGGTCCCAAATATAGAGACTGATTTAATTAGGTCCCTATTCGGTCCCTATTTAGGGAATAGGGACCGAATTATTTCGGTCCAAAATATGGAGACCGAAATAATTCAGTCCCTATTCGGTCCCTATTTAGGGACCGAATAGGGACTGAATTATTTCGGTCCCAAATATAGAGACCAATTTAATTCGGTCCCTATTCGGTCCCCAAATAGGGACAGAATAGGGACCGAATTATTTCGGTCCCAAATATAGAGACCGAAATAATTCAGTCCCAATTCAGTCCTTAAATAGGGACCAAATAGGGACTGAATTATTTCGGTCCCAAATATAGAGACCGATTTAATTCGGTCCCTATTCGGTCCCGAAATAGGGACCGAATTATTTCGATCCCAAATATAGAGACCGAAATAATTCGGTCCCTATTCGGTACCTAAATAGGGACCGAATAGGGACCGATTTTGAATCGGTCTCTAAAGCATTTATTTAGAGACCGATTCATTGCAGTGACAATTCGGTCACTAGTTAGGGACTGAATAGGGACTGAAATGTTTCGGTCTCTATTACCGCTTTTTCTTGTAGTGAGCGAAGCGGTGTCCGTATGCGATCGCATCGGCAGCCTGCGACCGTGCTCCCGGAGAGGAATTTGGGCGCCGGACCGGAAATCTCCGAATGCGACCATTTACGGATCGGGTCGAAGTGCTGACTCTGAATTTGGGCCTCGCGGGAGGTTCCGACCCCCGGGCGAATAAATATCCACGTCCGACCAGAGGGTACGGCAGTCGGTGTACTAGTACACACGCTCCGGGGGGGATTTTGGCCCCGGAACGGAATTCTGCGAAACTAGTGCCTTGTCGACCGTCTCGGAGTGCCGATTCTGAATTGTGGTCACATAAGCGATTCGGATGCCCGTGCGGAAAGTTATGCCCAATTCATTCGTTGAAGGGGTGGGAATAAACCGGAGGGGGTGACTATATTGGCGATGTTCGGGCACCCATATCCATGACCTGGGGAGGAGATCTCGCGTCGAGTTGAACACGACTTCCGATCGATGTGACTAGGCGGCTCCGCGTGTGGGCTCCGCCAGCGATTCGCGTAATCGAGGGAGTCTCTACTACCAAAAAAACGTTGGAATAGGGGAGATCGTTGGCTAGAATCGCAATTTTGGAGTGCGAAACGAAGGTTTTTAGACCCCGAAACGACGTCTTATCATTTGAGGCAATAACTGGGCGTCGAGTGCCTCTAAGTGCCGATTCCGAATTGGGGTCTTATAAGCGATTCCGATAACCGAGCGAAAAGTTATGCCTGTTTGAGCGAAGCGGTGTCCATATGCGATCGCATCGGCAGCCTGCGACCGCGCTCCAGGAGAGGAATTTTGGCGCCGGACCGGAAATCTCCGAATGCGACCATTTACCGACCGGGTCGAAGTGCCGACTCTGAATTGGCGCCTCGCGGGCGGTTCCGACCCCCAGGCGAATAAATATCCGGATCCGACCAGAGGGTACGGCAGTCGGTGCACACACGCTCCGAGGGGTATTTTGGCCCCGGAACGGAATTTTGCGAAACCAGCGCCTTGTCGACCGTCTCGGAGTGCCAATTCCGAATTGTGGTCACATAAGCGATTCCGATGCCCGTGCGGAAAGTTATGCCCAATTCTTTCGCTGAAGGGGTGGGAATAAACCGGAGGGGGTGACTATATCGGCGATGTTCGGGCACCCATATCCACGACCTGGGGAGGAGATCTCGCGTCGAATTGAACATGACTTCTGATCGATGTGACTAGGCGGCTCCGCGTGTGGGCTCTGCCAGCGATTCGCGTAATCGAGGGAGTCGCTACTGCCAAAAAACCTTGGAATATGGGAGATCATCGGCTAGAATCGCACTTTCGGAGTGCGAAACGAAGGTTTTTAGACCCCGAAATGACATCTTATCACCTGAGGCAATAACTGGGCATCGAGCGCCTCTGAGTGCCGATTCCGAATTGGGGTCTTATAAGCGATTCTGATAACCGAGTGAAAAGTTATACGTGTTTGAGCGAAGCGGTGTCCGTATGCGATCGCATCAGCAGTCTGCGACCGCGCTTCCGGAGAGGAATTTGGGCGCCGGACCGGAAATCTCCGAATGCGACCATTTACCGACCGGGTCGAAGTGCCGACTCTGAATTAGGGCCTCGCGGGCGGTTCCGACCCCCGGGCGAATAAATATCCGCGTCCGACCGGAGGGTACGGCAGTCGGTGCACACACGCTCCGGGGGGGATTTTTGCCCCGGAACAGAATTCTGTGAAACCAGCGCCTTGTCGACCGTCTCGGAGTGCCGATTCCGAATTGTGGTCACATTAGCGATTCCGATGACCGTGCGGAAAGTTATGCCCAATTCTTTCGCTGAAGGGGTGGGATTCAACCGGAGGGGGTGACTATATCGGCAATGTTCGGGCACCCATATCCACGACCTGTGGAGGATATCTCACGTTGAGTTGAACACGACTTCCGATCGATGTGAGTGGGCGGCTCCGCGTGTGGGCTCCGCCAGCGATTCGCATAATCGAGAGAGTCACTACTGCCAAAAAATGTTGGAATAGGGGAGATCGTCGGCTAGAATCGCAATTTTGGAGTGCGAAACGAAAGTTTTTAAACCCCAAAACGACGTTTTATCTCCTGGTGAAATAAGTGGGCGTCGAGCACCTCTGAGTGCCGATTCCGAATTGCGGTCTTATAAGCAATTCCGATAACCAAGCGAAAAGTTATGCATGTTTGAGCGAAGCGGTGTCCGTATGCGATCGCATCGGCAGCCTGCGACCGCGCTCCCGGAGAGGAATTTGGGCGCCGGATTGGAAATCTCTGAATGCGACCATTTACCGACCGGGTCGAAGTGTCGACTCTGAATTCGGGCCTCTCCGGCGGTTCCGACCCCCGGGCGAATAAATATCCGCGTCCGACCGGAGGGTACGGCAGTCGGTGTACTAGTACACACGCTCCGGGGGGGATTTTGCCCCCGGAACGGAATTCCGCGAAACCAGCGCCTTGTCGACCGTCTCGGAGTGCCCATTCCGAATTGTGGTCACATAAGCGATTCCGATGACCGTGCGGAAAGTTATGCCCAATTCATTCGCTGAAGGGGTTGGAGTAAACCGGAGGGGGTGACTATATCGGCGATGTTCGGGCACCCATATCCATGACCTGGGGAGTGATGACCAAACTGTCCTCATAATAAATAATTCATTTATTTATGCATTAATTTTGATGATTAACAAAATAGTACTAATGGATTACTTGAGCCTTGAAGAACAGGAAATAAAAGAAAAATGAAAGTTCAAGACATTCAGGTAAATCTCATCTCATTCTGTCCAAGTCTTTGTATCGACTTCTTTGATAAGCAGAACGATTTCCTCTCTGACCGGAAAATTCAAAACAAATCGATACCGTAACGATTTCTTTAAGACATCGCAAACGACTTCTTTAGAACCCGTAACGACTCTCTAGCCGCAACGATTTCTTTAAGACATCGCAAAGATTTCTTTAGAACTCGTAACGACTCTCTAGCCGCAACGATTTCTTTAAGACATCGCAACGATTTCTTTAGAACCCGTAACGACTCTCTAGCCGTAACGATTTCTTTAAGACATCGCAACGATTCCTTTAGAACCCGTAACGACTCTCTAGCCGTAACGATTTCTTTGAAACTCGTAACGACTTGGCAGCCGTAACGATTTCTTTAGTTCTCGTAACGATTTCTTTGAAACTCGTAACGACTTGGTAGCCGTAACGATTTCTTTAGTTCTCGTAATGATTTCTTTGAAACTCGTAACGACTTGGTAGCCGTAACGATTTCTTTAGTTCTCGTAACGATCTCTTTAAAACTCGTAACGACTTGGTAGCCGTAACGATTTCTTTAGTTCTCGTAACGATCTCTTTAGAACTCGCAACGACTTGCTTGTTATAACGACTTCATAAGTTTTCATAACGATTTCTTTAGAACTCGCAACGACTTGCTTGTTATAACGACTTCATAAGTTATCATAACGATTTCTTTACAGTTCATAACGACTTGATAGTCATAACGATTTCTTTATAAGATCATAATGACTTGCTACAACTCATAACAATTTCATCATTATAAATGTTCTGTCATAACGATTTGTCTGTCATTGCATAACGACTTCATAAGTCATGAAGGCATCGGGATTGTTTATATATCGAATTTTCTTTTCTATCAGTAAAATGCTTTTTAATAGCGTTGAAAAGTCAAAGTCACATATTATCTGTTGACTGCTACGCATTAAATACTCTCTGATCATATCTCCCATGCATGCAGACAATATCTTCTACTTTTATGCTACTCTGTCTACGTCCTTTTCTTTAGACAGAAAGGAGCTTTGCTATATATTGCAATATCTATTCTATCTGCAACTAACAATCGACGACAGTCATAGCTGTCCACTATTTATTGTTGATATGCTCGCAGATATCTGACAAGACTCATCTGTACAACGTTGGACATGCAAGATACAAGACATCAAGTTATCTCTTTGGCGTGTACTAGAAGGTAAAAGACTAAAGATAAGAAGTTTCGTTGCAGACCAGTCTAACGTACACCTGGATAAGAGACAACGGACACTTCAACGTCTAGATTTCAAATTGAAGCTATAAATTCAAAGACAGAAGGATGACCAGATATACACACACAACAATATACATTGATCAGATATTCAACCTTTCAATCCTTCTGAAGAAAGTCTAGAGCCAAGAGTTGTCATTTCTTTTTCCTGTAGCTCTTTTGCTCTCAACTAGTTTGTGAAAATCCTGTGAGAGCTTGTATAGTTCTGAGAGTGCTTCCTGCTTAACATCTTCTTGCTCTCAGTTCTAGTTGCTTCAGATCTTTGCTTACCAAAAGCTTGATCTAGGGGCTTGAAAGTCTTTCATTATTCCTTGTGTGGTTCCCTTCGGTTGTGAAGGAAGACCTGGTGGTATCCAGGGTGTGGTTCCCTTCAGTTGTGAAGGAAGACCTGGTTGTATCCAGGGTGTTGTCCCCTTCGAGTTGAAGGAAGACCAGCTGAGCTGGGTGTTGTAGTTTCATTGAGGGGAATTGTTCCCTTGGTAGTGAAATCCTGAGGCATTGCTCAGGGACTGGACGTAGGTCTCCTGTGGAGAGGAGTTCCGAACCAGGATAAAAATCCTTGTGTCTTGTGGATGTGCTGTGTGTGATTGTTATCTTATTTCTCCTAACTCTAACTTCTGTTTAAGTTGCTGTGTAATCTTTTAGTGAACAAGTTTTAATCAGAGACCAAATTTTTAATAACCCATTCACCCCCCCTCTGGGCTAGCTAGCTGGGCAACAAGTGGTATCAGAGCGAGTCTCTTCGACAAAGAAGAAGATCCAACGATCTGAAGAGTAAAGATCAATGGCAGCCCAAAGCAACTTTGAAGGTCAGTCAGTCAACAGGCCTCCCTTGTTCGATGGAGAAGATTATACCTATTGGAAGACAAGAATGGAGTACTTTCTACAAGGCCACGACTACACAATATGGTCCATTGTAGAAGAAGGTGATCTTCTAGTCACAAATGCAAAGGCTCAGTGGACAGATGACGACAGAAGAAAAATATCCCTAAACTGCAAAGCCAAGAGCATCCTTTGCTGTGCCCTCAGCAAGAAAGAATTCAACAGAGTTTCAGCCTGCAAATCCGCAATGGAGATGTGGGAAAAGCTTAGAATTACATATGAAGGGACAGCCAAAGTAAAGGAGACAAGAATCGATATTCTTGTGGCTCAATATGAAAGATTCCAGATGCAGTCAGGTGAATCAATAACTCAGATGTTCACAGATTCACAGATATACAAATGGATTAGCTGGTTTGGGAAAAGTTTATAATGTACCAGATATGGTTAGAAAAGTCCTCAGATCTCTACCATCTTCATGGACTCCAAAGGTAACAGCCATTGAGGAAGCCAATGATTTAAAATTAATGTCATTGGAAAAGCTAATAGGATCTCTCATGGCTCACGAGATAAACATGGAGAGATTAGGGGAATCCTCTAGCAGAAGAAAACAATCAAATGCTCTCAAAGCAAGTGAAGACAACTCAGAAGAATCTTTGGATAATAGTGAAAGTAGTAAAGACAGTGATGATGAAGAAGCCATGCTGTCTAGACGACTTCAAAGGATTCTAGCAAAGAAGAAGAAGTATCAGTCTGGAAGAAGATTTTTTAAGAAAAATAAAAACTTTAGAAAAATAGAAGCAAAGGATCAGAAGAAAGGAGAAGTGATCTGCTATGAATGCAAAAAGCCTGGACACATCAAGACAGACTGTCCAACGCTTAAGAAAAATGATCACAAAAAGAAGGACAACCTCAGAAGATTCAAGAAGTACAAAAAGAAGGCAATGGCAGCTGCTTGGGAGAATAGCAGTGACTCAGACAGTGAGTCAAGCTCGAGCAGTGAAGGTGAAGAAGCCAACTTGGCTCTCATGGCCAACACCGAAGACAAGGTAACTTCTGACTCTTCTTTTGATTCATGCAATGATTCAGATTCTGATAATTTAGAAAATGCTTTTAATGAACTTTATGAAAAATATAAAGAAGTATGCAAATTACTTAAAACTAGTAAGAAAAATATAATTTGTTTAGAAAATACAAACTCAGACCTAAGAACAGAAAATGAAGAACTTGAAAAACAAGAAGACTTAGGTGAACTTAAAATAGAAATAGAAAGACTAAATAAAGAAAATGATAATCTATCAAGTATACTCGAAAAATTTACCAATGGTAAAAACTCTTTAATATTAAAAGGTGCTAGGAGATCGGGTAAAAAGAAAAATGGATTAGGATATACACCCCCAGACAATGAAGAAACCATAATATACCCTAAAACATATCCAACATCAAAATTTGTACCCGAACAAGATATAGCATACAAAGCTGATTTCAAATATATAGAAAAAGTGACTAAGTTATCCTGCTGCAGTCACTACAACAAGTTAGGACATATTAAAATTACATGCCCAACAAGACATAAAAAATGGATATTAAAAGGTAAAGTTGATGATACTAACCAATCAGGACCCAAAAGAATTTGGGTACCTAAAGCTTGATGTTCTCATTTCAGGTTAACCCTCGAGCATCCAAATGGTATTTAGATAGTGGGTGCTCAAGGCATATGTCAGGCAACAAGAAGATATTTGTTGATCTCCAAGCTGAAGAAGGTACAGTCACCTATGGAGATAATGGAAAAGGCACTGTGATAGGAAGCGGGTCTGTGAACATCAAAGGAAAATCTGTTATTGAAGATGTAATGCTGGTCAAAGGATTAAAGCACAATCTCATCAGCATCAGTCAGTTGTGTGACAAAGGCCATCAGATTCAGTTTCAAGAATCAAAGTGTAGTATATTAAAGGATGGAGCAGTCATTTTTGAAGCCTTCAGAGAAAGAAACTTGTATGTTCTCTATCTCGAGGAACTCAAGAATCAAGATGTGTGTTTGGCAGCCAGCAAAGATCAATCAACAGAGTTGTGGCACAGAAGATTGGGTCATTGCAGCTTGGACGGTTTGAATAAGCTCAGAAAGAAAAAGCTAGTGGAAGGACTGCCAAAGGTCAACTCTGGATTGGATAGCATTTGCAAACCATGTGCAAGAGGAAAGCACACCAAAAGCTCCTTCAAATCAAAGACTGTAGTAACCACCTCAAAGCCCTTAGAATTACTTCATATGGATCTATTTGGGCCTATGAGGACCACCAGTCTAGGAGGAAAGAATTTCGGATTTGTAATAGTTGATGATTATTCAAGATTCACTTGGGTATCCTTTCTAGAGCACAAAGATGACACATTTGAAAATTTTGTCAGCTTCAGTAAGAAAGTTCATAAAGATCAGAAGTTCACAATTGTCTCTATCAGATCAGATCATGGTGGTGAGTTTCAGAATGAAAAGTTTATAAAGTTCTGTGATGATCAAGGAATTGAGCACAACTTCTCAGCCCCAAGGACACCTCAACAGAATGGAATTGCTGAGAGGAAAAAACAGAACTCTTTTGGATATGGCAAGAACCATGTTGTCAGAATATGATTTGCCAAGATATTTCTGGGCTGAAGCTATCAACAATGCATGTTATATCATTAATAGAGTAATGATCAGGCCGATTCTGAAGAAGACTGCTTATGAACTCTACAAAGGAAAGAAGCCAAAGATCAGCCATTTCAGGATTTTTGGATGTCCTTGCTTCATCCACAATAATGGAAAAAGGGACATTGGTAAGTTGGATGCCAAATCAGATGAAGGCATCTTTATGGGGTACACTTCTAAACCCAAAGGTTATAGAGTCTTCAATAAACGTTCATTGTTAATTGAACAGTCTGTGCATGTTATTTTGATGAATCTAACCCTTCCTTGAACAAGGAAGAAATTAGTGACATTGATGATGCAGATGACTTGTCCGAAAAATTAAAGAATACCTCAATTAAGGACAAGGAAGATCCACCATTGGAAGAACTGCAGCAAACTGAAATCCAACATGAAGATCTTCCAAAAGAATAGAGACATCAAAAAGATCACCCTCCTGAAAACATTATTGGTGATCCATCCGTAGGGGTAAGAACAAGAGGTAATGTAATTCCATGTGATTATTTAGCCTTTGTTTCTCAAATAGAGCCTAAGATAGTCAATGAAGCTTTATCTGATGAATCTTGGATATTAGCCATGCAAGATGAACTAAATCAGTTCAAGAGAAATCAAGTATGGTCACTTGTTCCTAGACCATCCAATCATTCAGTTATTGGCACCAAGTGGGTGTTCAGAAATAAACTGGATGAGTCTGGAATAATCTTAAGGAACAAAGCCAAATTGGTGGCTCAAGGCTACTCCCAAGAGGAAGGCATAGACTTCGATGAAACTTATGCACCTGTAGCTAGACTTGAGGCTATTAGGATTTTACTTGCTTATGCATCTGCATTTGATTTAAAATTATTTCAAATGGATGTCAAATCGGCCTTTTTAAATGGTTTTATCAAGGAGGAAGTTTATGTTGAACAACCTCCAGGTTTTGATGACACCGAATTTCCAAATCATGTATTTAAATTACATAAGGCTTTATATGGTTTAAAGCAAGCACCTAGAGCCTGGTATGAAAGGCTCAGTACTTTCTTATTAGATCATGGTTTCACTAGAGGTAAAGTAGATAGTACATTATTTATAAAATCTAAGGTTAAACATATACTTCTTGTACAAATATATGTAGATGATATTATTTTTGGATCTACTGATGAATCTCTTTGCAAGTACTTTGAAAAGCTAATGCAGGGAGAATTCGAAATGAGCTTGATGGGGGAGCTAAGCTACTTCCTTGGATTGCAAATCAAGCAAGGGAAGGATGGCACTCATATTTGTCAAGCCAAGTACACCAAAGAGCTGTTAAAGAAATTTGGATTGAAGATGCAAAGCCATTATCAACCCCAATGAGCACATCAACCAGAAGGACAGTGATCAAAAAGGTAAAAAGGTAGATCAAAAGAATTATCGAGGTATGATAGGATCATTACTTTACTTAACTGCAAGTAGACCAGACATTTTGTTCAGTGTATGCATGTGTGCTAGATATCAGGCGGACCCTAGAGAGTCTCATTTAATTTCAGTAAAAATGATATTTAGATATCTGGCTAGAACTCATGATTTAGGTCTCTGGTATCCTAGATCCTGTAAAATAGAATTAGTAGGATATTCAGATGCTGATTATGCTGGATGCAAAGTAGATAGAAAAAGCACCAGTGGGTGTTGTCAATTTCTTGCAGGATGTTTAATATCATGGTCATCCAAGAAACAAAATTCAGTAGCTTTATCAACAGCTGAGGCAGAATATGTTGCTGCTGGAAGTTGCTGTACACAGCTTCTTTGGATAAAGCAACAACTTGAGGATTTTGGCATTCATATCAAGCAAATTCCGCTATTGTGTGATAACACAAGTGCCATCAATCTCACCAAGAATCCAGTACAACACTCAAGGACTAAACATATTGAGTAAGATATCATTTCATTCGAGACCATGTAGCTAGTGGTAATTTAGAAATTTCTTTTATAGATACAATTGGTCAATTGGCAGATATCTTTACAAAAGCCCTACCTGAAGAGAGATTTACATCTCTTAGATGGGAATTAGGGATGTGCAATTTGTGAAAAGATCTCTGTAATTCTATTGGCATATAAACTTTTTTGAATGAATGAAATATTTCCCTCTTTAAAGATAAGCAAAACTCAGTTATCTACATTACTTTGACCACTATTGTGTTAAAAGCAGTTTGACTCGTCAAACCCTTTTGTCGCCTTCTGCTATTACCGACTTTTGGCGCTTCGCCTTTCGAGAAATTAATTTTAATCAGTCAAATCATTCCGGGAACGACTTGTCTTCTACCTTTACCCTTTTTGTCCTCTATCTGGTCACCCAAAGCCGATGCCTAACGATTTTGGGATCGACTCTCTGCATCTTTCGAAGCCTTTTCCTCTTCCCGCGAAGAATCCTTTCGAGAGCTTCCATCCTTTCCATCATCTTCCTCCTCCAGAAATCTTTCTCCTCTCTACCCATGGCCGCTCCGATGATCTCCGGAAGTGTTGGGGGCTACAGTGCTGATTTTATGTCCCCGAAGGAGCAAGAAAGATTTACCTTTGTGAAGACAAAGATCTATGGAAATAAGGCCGTCGATGTTCAGAATCTTGAGAAAAATGGAATGAGCAGTCTAGTTGAAGCTTTGAGACGGATGCAATGGTTGGATGTGGTTACCTTCACCGAGGTAAGTTATCCGGACTTGGTGAAAGCTTTCTTCATCTGTTTGAAATCAGAAGCAGATGGGTCCCTTGTCTCCTCTGTCAAGGGTATCCAAATCAGAATAGACCGTGAGTTACTAAGTACCTTGTTTGGAGTGAAAACATCAGGTTTTAGTGGTATGGACTCAGTAAATGATGAAGCTAAGGGTCTTGGCATTATTGGTCCAGGGTTTAAGCTGAAGGATGGAAAATTGGATATAAATCAGATGTCAGCTTTCGATCGGTTGCTCCACTTTATTGTCTGCCAAATCATAGTTCCTCGAAGTGCTACCTTCTCTTCATGCACTAGGGCAGACTCAGACTTGATGTTCTGGGTAATCCAGAACAAGGAGATAAATCTGGCCGCAGTAATAATTGAGAGAATGAAATTAGCCAGTGCTCAGATCTGGGAAACCAAGAGCAAGTTAAATGTTTCCTTACCCTATGCTCATCTACTCACCAAAATTTTCAAGCATTTCGGAGTAGATGTATCTGGAGCAGTAGTAGAGAAGATGGGCCAGTCTATAAGGTCCAGAAACCTGAAGAAAAGTGGTTTTTCAGTGCAAGATGGAGTTTGGTCAAAGACTTCTGTGGCTGAAGGAGAAGCGATCATTGGAGTTTTTCCAAAAGTGCAAGAGCAAGCAGCAGCAGCAGAAGAAGCAGCAGCAGAGCAAGCAGCAATAGTTGTGGCAAGCCAGGCAGAAGTTTCAGAATCACCTGTTGTGGAGATTATCTCTCACTCTCCAGAAGTTCAGTTGGAGGCTAGTGCAGCTGGTGCGGCAGACTCTTTGCCCACCACCTTAGTCGCCTCTATTTTAAGAGAGGTTTTGGAATCAATTCCCTCCACCTCAGCTCCTTCTAAAGAAGGTGGGCGTGTTGAAGAAGAAGTTATGGCACCAGGCCATACAGAAATTCAGTCTGAACCTTTTGCAAATGTGAGATCCAAGCAAGTTCTCAACAAGATGTGGTCCTGGAAGAAGCTCCTAGCCAAGGGGAGCAAAGTATCCTTGAACCTGAAGTGTCTGAATCCGTGGCAGAAGGCCGCTTAGAACAAGTTGTTTTGGAGGATGCTTCTGCCCAGGGGGAGCAAGAAAGTGTTGAACTCCCTGCTCCTATTCAGGGGGAGCAAGTGGGCTTTGAGAAAATTCCACCTCCTTCCAGTGTTCCTGTTAGTGAAGGCCCAAGTGCAAGCAATATCAATCTTGAGGAGCCTGTCATTCAGCAAGGGAAGCAAAAGAGAGTGGCTCACAAAAGGCCAAGAAAGAGTCTCAAAAAAGTCAATCTGAAGCCTATTATGGCATTGCTGAAAGCTCAAGGAGAAGTCTTGTCATCAGTTCAGACAAGTGTTCAGGGCATTATTGCTAATCAAGCTTCAACCTCCTCTGACCTATCCTCAATTCGAAATGCAATGAGGTGGTTCAATAAAGAGATGTCTAATATGAAGCAATTGCTGGCTAATCTTTCAAGATCTAGTGGTGTCCCTCCTGCACCCACTCAGAGCAGTCCAGCTGAAGTTCCTAGGCCATCAGGGCCTCCAGCAGAAGTCTGTCGGCCAACAGGGCCATCAGTTCAAGCATCAGGGCCACCAGGGCCATCAGGGCAAGCTTCAAGGTCATCAGGACCCTCTTCTGTTGTCAGAGAAGCCAACGGGAAAGAGCCCATGATAGCTACTTCGGCCCCTGACACTTCAAATCTTGAAATGAGCATGACAGCAACTCCAATTTTGTCCTCACCTACCTCTCCTCTCACAGCCCCTCCTGCTCCACCAACTATAAAACAACCAGTACCTCGCACCCAACCATCATCCTCTATCATCTCATCTCAACCCACCTTCTCTCCCACTCCTTCTCACACCTCAGCCCCATCATCTTTCTTACCCTCTTCACCTCAATCTCAAACCACTCCAATTCAACCTTCTTCATTCTTTAATCCCAAACACCTCTTCTATCCTCCTACTCCTTCTTCTGTCTATTTCTTTCCGGAAAAACC
Organism: Colocasia esculenta; assembly: GCA_014218235.1. Classification (NCBI taxonomy): domain Eukaryota; kingdom Viridiplantae; phylum Streptophyta; class Magnoliopsida; order Alismatales; family Araceae; genus Colocasia; species Colocasia esculenta. Next base: position 2,924,307 of record CM024762.1, on the reverse strand, counting down.
TCTACTTCTTGGTGTTTTTGACACCAATATTCCAGATGACTTTGAGAGAAACATGCTCATTTCAATTCTCTCCACCTCCACTCACATTCACAGAACTGATCCTCCCAGTCCTGCAAGAAAGAGGAAAACTTCCTCATCTGCTCGCACCCTCTCTGTACCTTTATTTCCTCCCTTTTACTCTCTTACCCTCGAGCCTCCAAGAAGACATCTATAAAGAATACCTTCAGAAGTGCATTATCTCCACCTTATATGGCATTCCCTTCCTTAACCTATCCGAACACCTAAACATTACTCTTCCTCTTACCCAGTTGACCCACCTCCAGAAATCCAAAATCCTGAGGGCACTGAGTTCAAGACTGAAGAACAGTGGGCAAATGCCAAGAGGCACTAAGGCACAGTATGCCAAGTTTTTAATGCCAGGGCAGATCTCTCACCCACAGGCCTCATCCACTCACTCTTTCTGAGTGGTTTGTCATTCAGCATAAAAATGCTTGGGGATCCTTCATTCTCAAAGAGATTCGGATTGCCAGAAACTTCCAGCTTTACAGTGATTTCTGCTACTTGAACAAGCTGCCTGAAGTTCAGTTTAGACAGTTCAATTCCACCATTGTCTCGCTAAGAACAGAGCACCCTGTGAACCTTCCACTCAAGATAGATTTGCATCCTCCAGGTGGATACTCCAGTTCTTCTGCCAAAGTTGCATTTCTTAGTATTTGATTCAGATGCAGGTCTCATGCACTGGATATGTTTGCAAGGCAGATGGGCGGATGTCAGCCAAGCAGGGCAGATTACCCTCCTTCTTGCGGTTCATCTCAGAGAATACCACTCTGGCCGCATTTCTGCTCAAACTTTGGCTCCACTCATGTCTGAGTGTGAGAGGCTTTCTCCCTCAGAAGGGAAAATCTATACATTGCCCCCGGTCTTCAATGGAATCAATAAATAGTGATCTCGCCCGTCAGTGCAAGCCACTTCTTTCAGTAGAAGCCTCATGGATCTCAACTCCATAACTCCAATCCAGGAGATCTATGTTCAGTGGGCAGCTAGATACACTGCCTTTATGCTCTGAAGCAGGACCTCTTGATAAGCAGATCTTCTATCCATCTCTCTGGATAGATTTCTCATAGAGCTAGTTTGGGAAAAGTACCTTTACCAATTCATCCTTGACCCCGCTCAGTATGGGACATTCTGGAGCAGCAGCGTCAACTCTACATCAGCGGAACACCCCATCCATGGGTCCAACTTCTCAGTTGCTTCTGGGGTTTCCAACAGACGTTTGAAGAACTGAGATCAAGGCATGGGATGTCATCTCACAGCATGCCTCTTGTTATCTCCCTTGTACTACCTTCTCATTCTTAATACAATAATCTCTCTTCTTGTCTCACAGCTATCTTTTGCTTATTGACAAAATGGGGAGAAAACTAAGTCATTCTGAAAAAACATGTTTACTTTTTGGATAATGTTTAGTATATTTTGTCATCACAAAAAGGGGGAGATTGATGACCAAACTGTCCTCATAATAAATAATTCATTATTATGCATTAATTTTGATGATAACAAAATATTACTAATGGATTACTTGAGCCTTGAAGAACAGGAAATAAAAGAAAAATGAAAGTTCAAGACATTCAGGGTAAATCTCATCTCATTCTGTCCAAGTCTTTGTATCGACTTCTTGATAAGCAGAACGATTTCCTCTCTGACCGGAAAATTCAAAACAAATCGATACCGTAACGATTTCTTAAGACATCGCAAACGACTTCTTTGAACCCGTAACGACTCTCTAGTAACGACTCTCTAGCCGCAACGATTTCTTAAGACATCGCAACGATTTCTTTAGAACCCGTAACGACTCTCTAGCCGCAACGATTTCTTTAAGACATCGCAACGATTTCTTTAGAACTCGTAATGACTCTCTAGCCGCAACGATTTCTTTAAGACATCGCAACGATTTCTTTAGAACCCGTAACGACTCTCTAGCCGTAACGATTTCTTTAAGACATCACAACGTTCCTTTAGAACCGTAACGACTCTCTAGCCGTAACGATTTCTTTGAAACTCGAACGACTTGGTAGCCGTAACGATTTCTTTAGTTCTCGTAACGATTCCTTTGAAACTCGTACGACTTGGTAGCCGTAACGATTTTCTTTAGTTCTCGTAACGATTTCTTGAAACTCGTAACGACTTGGTAGCCGTAACGATTTCTTTAGTTCTCGTAACGATTTCTTTGAAACTCGTAACGACTTGGTAGCCGTAACGATTTCTTTAGTTCTCGTAACGATCTCTTTAAAACTCGTAACGACTTGGTAGCCGTAACGATTTCTTAGTTCTCGTAACGATCTCTTTAGAACTCGCAACGACTTGCTTGTTATACGACTTCATAAGTTTTCATAACGATTTCTTTAGAACTCGCAACGACTTGCTTGTTATAACGACTTCATAAGTTATCATAATGATTTCTTTACAGTTCATAACGACTTGATAGTCATAACGATTTCTTTATAAGATCATAACGACTTGCTACAACTCATAACGATTTCATCATTATAAATGTTCTGTCATAACGATTTGTCTGTCATTGCATAACGACTTCATAAGTCATGAAGCATCGGGATTGTTTATATATCGAATTTCTTTTCTATCAGTAAATGCTTTTTAATAGCGTTGAAAAGTCAAAGTCACATATTATCTGTTGACTGCTACGCATTAAATACTCTCTGATCATATCTCCCATGCATGCAGACAATATCTTCTACTTTATGCTACTCTGTCTACGTCCTTTTCTTTAGACAGAAAGGAGCTTTGCTATATATTGCAATATCTATTCTATCTGCAACTAACAATCGACGACAGTCATAGCTGTCCACTATTTATTGTTGATATGCTCGCAGATATCTGACAAGACTCATCTGTACAACGTTGGACATGCAAGATACAAGACATCAAGTTATCTCTTTGGCGTGTACTAGAAGGTAAAGACTAAAGATAAGAAGCTTCGTTGCAGACCAGTCTAACGTACACCTGGATAAGAGACAACGGACACTTCAACGTCTAGATTTCAAATTGAAGCTATAAATTCAAAGACAGAAGGATGACCAGATATACACACACAACAATATACATTGATCAGATATTCAACCTTTCAATCCTTCTGAAGAAAGTCTAGAGCCAAGAGTTGTCATTTCTTTTTCCTGTAGCTCTTTTGCTCTCAACTAGTTTGTGAAAATCCTGTGAGAGCTTGTATAGTTCTGAGAGTGCTTCCTGCTTAACATCTTCTTGCTCTCAGTTCTAGTTGCTTCAGATCTTTGCTTACCAAAGCTTGATCTAGGGGCTTGAAAGTCTTTCATTATTCCTTGTGTGGTTCCCTTCGGTTGTGAAGGAAGACCTGGTGTATCCAGGGTGTGGTTCCCTTCAGTTGTGAAGGAAGACCTGGTTGTATCCAGGGTGTTGTCCCCTTCGAGTTGAAGGAAGACCAGCTGAGCTGGGTGTTGTAGTTTCATTGAGGGGAATTGTTCCCTGGTAGTGAAATCCTGAGGCATTGCTCAGGGACTGGACGTAGGTCTCCTGTGGAGAGGAGTTCCGAACCAGGATAAAAAATCCTTGTGTCTTGGGATGTGCTGTGTGTGATTGTTATCTTATTTCTCCTAACTCTAACTTCTGTTTAAGTTGCTGTGTAATCTTTTAGTGACAGGTTTTAATCAGAGACCAAATTTTTAATAACCCATTCACCCCCCCCTGGGCTAGCTAGCTGGGCAACAGGGAGGAGATCTCGCGTCGATTTGAACACGACTTCCGATCGATGTGACTGGGCGGCTCCGCGTGTGGGATCCGCCAGCGATTCGCGTAATCGAGGGAGTCGCTACTGCAAAAAAACCTTGGAATAGGGGAGATCGTCGGCTAGAATCGTAATTTCAGAGTGCGAAACGAAGGTTTTTAGAACCCGAAACGACGTCTTATCACCTGAGGCAATAAGTGGGCATCGAGCGCCTTTGAGTTCCGATTCCGAATTAGGGTCTTATAAGCGATTATGATAACCGAGCGAAATGTTATGCCTGTTTGAGCGAAGCGGTGTCCGTATGTGATCGCATCGGCAGCCTGCGACCGCGCTCCCGGAGAGGAATTGGGGCGCCAGACCGGAAATCTCTGAATGCGACCATTTACCGACTGGGTCGAAGTGCCGACTCTGAATTGGGGCCTCGCGGGCGGTTCCGACCCCCTGCGAAAAATATTCTGCGTCCGACCGGAGGATACGACAGTCGGTGTACTAGTACACACGCTCCGGGGGGGATTTTGGCCCCGGAACGGAATTCCGCAAAACCAGCGCCTTATCGACCGTCTCAAAGTGCCGATTCCGAATTGTGGTCACATAAGCGATTTCGATGCCCGTGCGGAAAGTTATACCCAATTCTTTCGCTGAAGGGGTGGGAATAAACCGGAGGGGGTGACTATATCGGCGATGTTCGGGGACCCATATCCACGACCTGGGGAGGAGATCTCGCGTCGAGTTGAACACGAATTCCGATCAATGTGACTGGGCGGCTCCGCGTGTGGGCTCCGCCAGCGATTCGCGTAATCGAGGGAGTCGCTACTGCCAAAAAACCTTGGAATAGGGGAGATCGTCGGATAGAATCATAATTTCGGAGTGTGAACCGAAGGTTTTTAGACCCCGAATCGACGTCTTATCGCCTAAGGCAATAAGTGGGAGTCGAGCGCCTCTGAGTAACGATTCCGAATTGGGGTCTTATAAGCGATTCTGATAACCGAGCGAAATATTATGCCTGTTTGAGCGAAGCGGTGTCCGTATGCGATCGCATCGGCAGCCTGCGATCGCGCTCCCGCAGAGGAATTTGGGCGCCGGACCGGAAATCTCTGAATGCGACCATTTACCGACCGGGTCGAAGTGCCGACTCTGAATTGGGGCCTCGCGGGCGGTTCTGACTCCCGGGCGAATAAATATCTGCGTCCGACCGGAGGGTACGACAGTCGGTGTACACACGCTCCGGGGGGGATTTTTGCCCTGGAATGGAATTCCGCGAAACCAGCGCCTTGTCAACCGTCTCGGAGTGCCGATTCCGAATTGTGGTCACATAAGCGATTCCGATGCCCGTGCGGAAAGTTATGCCCAATTCTTTCGCTGAAGGGGTGGGAATAAACCGGAGGGGGTGACTATATCGGCGATGTTCGGGCACCCATATCCACGACCTGGGGAGGAGATCTCGCGTCGAAACCAGCGCCTTGGGGCCTTATAAGCGATTCCGATAACCGAGCTAAAAGTTATGCCTGTTTTAGTGAATGGTGTCCGTATGCGATCGCATCGGCAGCCTACGACCTCGCTCCCGGAGAGGAATTTGGGCGCCGGATCGGAAATCTCCGAATGCTACCATTTACCGACCGGGTTGAAGTGCCGACTATGAATTGGGGCCTCGCTGGCGGTTCCGACCCCCGAGCAAATAAATATCCGCATCCGGCCGGAGGGTACGGCAGTCGGTGTACTAGTACACACGCTCCGGGGGGGATTTTGGCTGCGGAACGGAATTCCGCGAAACCAGCACCTTGTTGACCGTCTCGAAGTGCCGATTCCGAATTGTGGTCACATAAGCGATTCCGATGCCCGTGCGGAAAGTTATGCTCAAATCTTTCGCTGAAGGGGTGGGAATAAATCGGAGGGGGTGACTATATCGGCAATGTTCGGGCACCCATATCCACGACCTGGGGAGGAGATCTCGCGTCGAGTTGAACACGACTTCCGATCGATGTGAATGGGCGGCTCCGCGTGTGGGCTCCGCCAGCGATTCGCGTAATCGAGGGAGTCGCTACTGCAAAAAAACCTTGGAAAAGGAGAGATCGTCTGCTAGAATCGTAATTTCGGAGTGCGAAATGAAGGTTTTTAGACCCCGAAACGACGACTTATCGCCTGAGGCAATAAGAGAGCGTGGAGCGTCTCTGAGTGCCGATTCCGAATTGGGGTCTTATAAGCGATTCCGATAACCGAGCGAAATGTTATGCCTGTTTTAGCGAAGCGGTGTCCGTATGCGATCGCATCGGCAGCCTGCGACCGCACTCCCGGAGAGGAATTTGGGCGCCGGACCGAAAATCTTCGAATGCGACCATTTACCGACCGGGTCGAAGTGCTGACTCTGAATTGGGGCCTCGCGGGCGGTTCCGACACCCGGGCGAATAAATATCAGCGTCCGACTGGATGGTACGGCAGTCGGTGTACTAGTACACACGCTCCGGGGGGGATTTTGGCCCCGAAACGGAATTCCGCGAAACCAGCGCCTTGTAGACCGTCTCGGAGTGCCGATTCCGAATTGTCGTCACATAAGCGATTCCGATGCTCGTGCGGAAAGTTATGCCCAATTCTTTCGCTGAAGGGTTGGGAATAAACCGGAGGGGGTGACTATATTGGCGATGTTCGGGCACCCATATCCATGACCTGGGGATGAGATCTTGCGTCGAGTTGAACACGACCTCCGATCGATGTGAGTGGGCATCTCCGCGTGTAGGCTCTGCCAGCGATTCGCGTAATCGAGAATGTCGCTACTGCCAAAAAACGTTGGAATAGGGGAGATCGTCGGCTAGAATCACAATTTCAGAGTGCGAAACGAAGGTTTTTAGATCCCTAAACGATGTCTTATCGCCTGGGGCTATAAGTGGGCACTGAGCGCCTCTGAGTGCTGATTCCGAATTGGGGTCTTATAAGCGATTCCGATAACCGAGCGAAAAGTTATGCCTGTTTGAGCGAAGCGGTGTCCGTATGCGATCGCATCGGCAGCCTGCGACCGCGCTCCCGGAGAGGAATTTCGTCGCTGGACCGGAAATCTCCGAATGCGACCATTTACTGACCGCGTCGAAGTGCCGACTCTGAATTGGGGACTCGCGGGCGGTTTCGACCCCCGGGCGAATAAATATTCACGTCCGACCGGAGGGTACGGCAGTCGGTGTACTAGTACACACGCTACGGGGGGGATTTTTGCCCTGGAACGGAATTCCACGAAACCAGTGCCTTGTCGACCGTCTCGGAGTGCCGATTCCGAATTGTGGTCACATAAGCGATTCCCATGCCCGTGCGGAATGTTATGCCCAATTCTTTCGCTGAAGGTGTGGGAATAAACCGGAGGGGTTGACTATATCGGCGATGTTCGGGCACCCATATCCACGACCTGGGGAGTATATCTCGCGTCGAGTTGAACACGACTTCCGATTGATGTGAGTGGGCGGCACCGCGTGTGGGCTTCTCCAGCGATTCGCGTAATCGAGGGAGTCGCTACTGCCAAAAAACCTTGGAAAAGGGGAGATCGTCGGCTAGAATAGTAATTTCGGAGTGCAAAACGAAGGTTTTTAGACACCTAAATGACGACTTATCGCCTGAGGCAATAAGTGGGCGTCGAGCGCCTCTGAGTGCCGATTCCGAATTTGGGTCTTATAAGCGATTCCGATAACCGAGCAAAATGTTATGCCTGTTTGAGCGAAGCGGTGTCCGTATGCGATCGCATCGGCAGCCTGCAACCGCGCTCCCGGAGAGGAATTTGGGCGCCAGATCAGAAATCTCCGAATGCGACCATTTACCGACCGGGTCGAAGTGCCGACTCTGAATTCGGGCCTCGCGGGCGGTTCCGACGTCCGGGCGAATAAATATCCGCGTCCGACCGGAGGGTACGGCAGTCGGTGTACTAGTACACACGCTCCGGCGGGGATTTTTGCCCTGGAACGGAATTCCACGAAACCAACGCCTTGTCGACCGTCTCGGAGTGCCGATTCCGAATTGTGTTCATATAAGCGATTCCTATGCCCGTGCGGAAAGTTATGCCCAATTCTTTCGCTTAAGGGGTGGGAATAAACCGGAGGGGGTGACTATATCGGCGATGTTCGGGCACCCATATCCACGACCTGGGGAGGAGATCTCGCGTCGAGTTGAACACGACTTCCGATCGATGTGACTGGGCGGCTCCGCGTGTGGGCTTCTCCAGCGATTCGCGTAATCGAGGGAGTCGCTACTGCCAAAAAACCTTGGAATAGGTGAGTTCGTCGGCTAGAATCATAATTTCGGAGTGCGAAATGAAGGTTTTTACACCCCGAATCGACGTCTTATCGCCTGAGGCAATAAGTGGGCATCGAGCGCCTCTGAGTGCCGATTCCGAATTGGGGTCTTATAAGCGAATCCATAACCGAGCGAAATGTTATGCCTGTTTGAGCGAAGCGGTGTCCGTATGCGATCGCATCGGCAGCCTGCGACCGCGCTCCCGCAGAGGAATTTGGGCGCCAGATCAGAAATCTCCGAATGCGACCATTTACAGACCGGGTCGAAGTGCCGACTCTGAATTCGGGCCTCGCGGGCGGTTCCGACGTCCGGGCGAATAAATATCCGCGTCCGACCGGAGGGTACGGCAGTCGGTGTACTAATACACACGCTCCGGGGGGATTTTGGCCCCGGAACGGAATTCCGCGAAACCAGCGCCTTGTCGACCGTCTCGGAGTGTCGATTCCGAATTGTGGTCACATAAGTGATTCCGATGCCGGTGCGGAAAGTTATGCCCAATTCTTTCTCTGAAGGGGTGAGAATAAACCGGAGGGGGTGACTATATCGGCGATGTTCGGGCACCCATATCCACGACCTGGGGAGGAGATCTCGCGTCGAGTTGAACACGACTTCCGATCGATGTGACTGGGCGGCTCCGTGTGTGGGCTCCTCCAGCGATTCGTGTAATCGAGGGAGTCGCTACTGCCAAAAAACATTGGAATATGGGAGATTCGTCGGCTAGAATCGCAATTTTAGAGTGCGAAATCAAGGTTTTTAGACCCCGAATCGACGTCTTATCGCCTGAGGCAATAAGTGGGCATCGAGCGCCTCTAAGTGCCGATTTCGAATTGGGGTCTTATAAGCGATCCGATAACCGAGCGTAGAGTTTATGCCTGTTTGAGCGAAGCGGTGTCCATATGCGATCGCATCGCAGCCTGCGACTCGCTCCCGGGAGGAATTTGGGCGCACCTCCGAATCTCCGAATGTGACCATTTACCGACCGGGGAAGTGCCGACTCTGAATTGGGGCATCGCGGGCGGTTCTGACCCCCGGGCGAATAAATATCCGCGTCCAGCCGGAGGGTACGGAATTCGGTGTACTAGTACACACGCTCCGGGGGGTTTTGGCTGCGAACAAATTCCGCAAAACCAGCGCCTTGTCACCGTCTCGAGTGCCGATTCCGATTGTGTCACATAAGCGATTCCGATGCCCGTGCGGAAAGTTATGCCCAATTCTTTCGCTGAAGGGTGGGAATAAACCGGAGGGGGTGACTATATCGCAATGTTCGGGCACCCATATCCACGACCTAGGGAGGATATCTCGCGTCGAGTTGGACACGACTTCCGATCGATGTGAGAGGGCGGCTCCGCGTGTGGGCTCCGCCAGCGATTCGCGTAATCGAGGGAGTCGCTACTGCCAAAAAACCTTGGAATAGGGGAGATCGTCGGCTAGAATCGTAATTTCGGAGTTCGAAACGAAGGTTTTTAGACCCCGAAACGACGTCATATCGCCTGAGGCAATAAGTGGGCGTCTAGCGCCTCTGAGTGTCGATTCCGAATTGGGGTCTTATAAGCGATTCCGATAATCGAGCGAAATGTTATGTATGTTTGAGCGAAGCGGTGTCCGTATGTGATCGCATCGGCAGCCTGCGACCGCGCTCCCGTAGAGGAATTTGGGCGCCGGACCGGAAATCTCCGAATGCGACCATTTACCGACCTGGTCGAAGTGCCGATTCTGAATTGGGGCCTCGCGGGCAGTTCCGACCCCCGGGCGAATAAATATCCGCGTCCGACCGGAGGGTACGGCAGTCGGTGTACTAGTACACACGCTCCGGGGGGGATTTTAGCCCCGGAACGGAATTCCGCGAAACCAGTGCCTTGTCGACCGTCTCGGAGTGCCGATTCCGAATTGTGATTACAAAAGCGATTCCGATGCCCGTTGGAAAGTTATGCCCAATTCTTTCGCTGAGGGGTGGGAATAAACCGGAGGGGTGACTATATTGGCGATGTTCGGGCACCCATATCCATGACCTGGGGAGGAGATCTCGTGTCGAGTTGAACACGACCTCTGATCGATGTGGGTGGGCGTCTCTGCGTGTGGGCTCCGCCAGCGATTCGCATAATCGAGAGAGTCGCTACTGCCAAAAAACGTTGGCATAGGGGAGATCGTCGGCTAGAATCGCAATTTCAGAGTGTGAAACAAAAATTTTTAGACCCCGAAATGATGACTTATCGCCTGGGGCAATAAGTGGGCATCCAGCGCCTCTGAGTGCCGATTCCGGATTGGGGTCTTATAAGCGATTCCGATAATCGAGCGAAAAGTTATGCCTGTTTGAGCGAAGCGGCGTCCGTATGTGATCGCATCGGCAGCCTGCGACCGCGCTCCCGGAGAGGAATTTGGGCGCCGGACCGGAAATCTCCGAATGCGACCATTTACCGACCAGGTCGAAGTGCTGACTCTGAATTGGGGACTCGCGGGCGGTTCCGACCCCCGGGCGAATAAATATCCGCGTCCGACCGGAGGGTACGGCAGTCGGTGTACTAGTACACACGCTCCGGGGGGGATTTTGGCCCCGGAACTGAATTCCACGAAACCAGTGCCTTGTCGACCGTCTCGGAGTGCCAATTCCGAATTCTGGTCACATAAGCGATTTCGATGCCCGTACGGAAAGTTATGCCCAATTCTTTCGCTGAAGGGGTGGGAATAAACCGGAGGGGGTGACTATATTGGCGATGTTCGGGCCCCCATATCCACGACCTTGGGAAGAGATCTCGCGTCGAGTTGAACACGACCTCCGATCGATGTCAGTGGACGTTTCCGCATGTGGGCTCTGCCAGCGATTCGCGTAATCGAGAGAGCCGCTACTGCCAAAAAACGTTGGAATAGGGGCGATCGTCGGCTAGAATTGCAATTTCGGATGCGAAACGAAGGTTTTTAGACCCCGAAACGACGTCTTATCGCCTGGGGCAGTAAGTGGGCGTCAAGCGCCTCTGAGTGCCGATTCCGAATTGCGGTCTTATAAGCGATTCCGATAACCGAGCGAAAAGTTATGCCTGTTTGAGCAAAGCGGTGTCCGTATGCGATCGCATCGGCAGCCTGCGACCGTACTCCCGGAGAGGAATTTGGGCGCCGGACCGGAAATCACCTAATGCGACCATTTACCGACCGGGTCGAAGTGACGACTCTGAATTGGGGCCTCGCGGGCGGTTCCGACCCCCGGGCGAATAAATATCCGCGTCCGACCGGAGGGTACGGCAGTCGGGGTACTAGTACACACGCTCCGGGGGGGATTTTGGCCCCGGAACGGAATTCGGCGAAACCAGCGCCTTGTCGACTATCTCGGAGTGCCGATTCCGAATTGTGGTCACATAAGCGATTCCGATGCCGGTGCAGAAAGTTATGCCCAATTCTTTCGCTGAAGGGGTGGAATAAACTGGAGGGGGTGACTATATCGGCGATGTTTGGGCACCCATATCCACGACCTGGGGAGGAGATCTCGCGTCGAGTTGAACATGACTTCCGATCGATGTGAGTGGGCAGCTCCGCGTGTGGGCTCCGCCAGCGATTCGCGTAATCGAGAGAGTCGCTACTGCCAAAAAATGTTGGAATAGGGGAGATCGTTGGCTAGAATCGTAATTGCGGAGTGCGAAACGAAGGTTTTTAGACCCCGAAACGACGTCTTATCGCCTGGAGCAATAAGTGGGCGTCGAGCCTCTGAGTGCCGATTCTGAATTGGGGTCTTATAAGCGATTCCGATAATCGAGCGAAAAGTTATGCCTGTTTGAGCGAAGCGGCGTCCGTATGCGATCGCATCGGCAGCCTACGACCGCGCTCCCGGAGAGGAATTTGGGCGCCGGACCGAAATCTCCGAATGCGACTATTTACCGACCTGGTCTAAGTGTCGACTCTGAATTGGGGACTCACGGGCGGTTCCGACCCCCGGGCGAATAAATATCTGCGTCCGACCGAAGGGTACGACAGTCGGTGTACTAGTACACACGCTCCGGGGGGATTTTGGCACCGGAACGGAATTCCGCGAAACCAGCACCTTGTCGACCGTCTCGGAGTTCTAATTCCGAATTGTGGTCACATAAGCGATTCCGATGCCCGTGCGAAAAGTTATGCCAAATTCTTTCGCTGAAGGGGTTGGAATAAACCGGAGGGGGTGACTATATAGGCGATGTTCGGGCACCCATATACATGACCTAGGGAGGAGATCTCGCGTCGAGTTGAACACGACTTCCGATCGCTGTGACTGGATGGCTCCGTGTGTGGGATCCGCCAGCGATTCGCGTAATGGAGGGAGTCGCTACTGCCAAAAAACGTTGGAATAGGGGAGATCGTTGGCTAGAATCGCAATTTCGGAGTGCGAAACGAAGATTTTTAGACCCCGAAACAATGTCTTATCACCTAAGGCAATGAGTGGGCGTCGAGCGCCTCTGAGTGCCGATTCCGAATTGGGGTGTCCGTATGCGAAGCGGTTATCCGTATGCGAAGCGGTGTCCGTATGCGATCGCATCGCAGCCTGCGACCGCGCTCCCGGAGAGGAATTTGGGCGACGGACCGGAAATCTCAGAATGCGACTATTTACCGACCTGGTCGAAGTGCCGATTCTGATTGGGGACTCGCGGGCAGTTCGACCCCCGGGCGAATAAATATCCGCGTCCGACCGGAGGGTACGGCAGTCGATGTACTAGTACACACGCTCCGGGGGGGATTTTAGCCCCGGAACGGAATTCCGCGAAACCAGTGCCTTGTCGACCGCCTCGGAGTGCCGATTCCGAATTGTGATCACAAAAGCGATTCCGATGCCCGTGTGGAAAGTTATGCCCAATTCTTTCGCTGAAGGGGTTGGAATAAACCGGAGGGGGTGACTATATCGGCGATTCTCGGGCACCCATATCCATGACCTGGAGAGGAGATCTCGCGTCGAGTTGAACACGACTTTCGATCGATGTGACTGGGCGGCTCCGCGTGTGGGATCCGCCAGCGATTCGCGTAATCGAGGGAGTCGCTACTGCCAAAAAACCATGGAATAGGGGAGATAGCGGCTCGAATCGCAATTTCGGAGTGCGAAATGAAGGTTTTTAGACCCCGAAACGATGTCTTATCACCTAAGGCAATGTGTGGGCATCGAGCGCCTCTGAGTGCCGATTCCGAATTGAGGTCTTATAAGCGATTCCGATAACCGAGCGAAAAGTTATGCCTGTTTGAGCGAAGCGGTGTGCGTATGCGATCACATCGGCAGCCTGCGACCGCGCTCCCGGAAAGTAATTTGGGCGCCGGACCGGAAATCTCCCAATGCGACCATTTACCGACTGGGTCGAAGTGCCGACTCTAAATTGGGGCCACGCGGGCAGTTCCGACCCCCAAGCAAATAAATATCCGCGTCTGACCGGAGGGTACGGCAGTCGGTGTACTAGTACACACGCTCCAGGGGGGATTTTGGCCCCGGGACGGAATTCCACGAAACCAGCGCCTTGTCGACCGTCTCGGAGTGCCGATTCCGAATTGTGGTCACATAAGCGATTCCGATGCCCGTGCGGAAAGTTATGCCCAATTCTTTCGCTGAAGGGGTGGGAATAAACCGGAGGCGGTGACTATATCGGCGATGTTCGGGCACCCATATGCACGACCTAGGGAGGATATCTCGCGTCGAGTTGAACACGACTTCCGATCGATGTGACTGGGCGGCTCTGCGTGTGGGCTCCGCCAGCAATTCGCGTAATCGAGGGAGTCGCTACTGCCAAAAAACCTTAGAATAGGGGAGATCGTCGGCTAGAATTGTAATTTCGGAGTGCGAAACGAAGGTTTTTAAACCCCGAAACGACGTCTTATCGCCTGAGGATATAAGTGGGCGTCGAGCGCCTCTGAGTGCTGATTCCGCATTGGGGTCTTATAAGCGATTACGATAACCGAGCGAAATGTTATGCCTGTTTGAGCGAAGCGGTGTCCGTATGCGATCGCATCGGCAGCCTGCGACCGCGCTCCCGGAGAGGAATTTGGGCGCCGGAACGGAAATCTCCGAATGCGACCATTTACCGACCGGGTCGAAGTGCCGACTCTGAATTGGGGCCTCGCGGGCGGTTCCGACTCCCGGGCGAATAAATATCCGCGTCCGACTGGAGGGTACGGTAGTCGGTGTACTAGTACACACGCTCTGGGGGGGATTTTGTCCCCGGAACGGAATTCCGCGAAACCAGCACCTTGTCGACCGTCTCGGAATACCGATTCCGAATTGTGGTAACATAAGCGATTCCGATGCCCGTGCAGAAAGTTATGCCTAATTCTTTCGCTGAAGGGGTGGGAATAAACCGGAGGGGGTGACTATATCGGCGATATTCGAGCACCCATATCCACGACCTGGGAAGGATATCTCGCGTCGAGTTGAACACGACTTCCGATCGATGTGACTGGGCGGCTCCGCGTGTGGGCTCCGCCAGCAATTCGCGTAATCGAGGGAGTCGCTACTAACAAAAAACCTTGGAATAGGGGAGATCGTCAGCTAGAATCGTAATTTCGGAGTGCGAAACGAAGGTTTTTAGACCCCGAAACGACGTCTTATCGCATGAGGCAATAAGTGGGCATCGAGCTCCTCTGAGTGCCGATTCCGAATTGGGGTCTTATAAGCGATTCTGATAACCGAGCGAAATGTTATGCCTGTTTGAGCGAAGCGGTGTCCGTATGCGATCGCATCGGCAGTCTGCGACAGCGCTCCCGGAGAGGAATTTGGGTGCCGGATTGGAAATCTCCGAATGCGACCATTTACCGACCGGGTTGAAGTGCCGACTCTGAATTAGGGCCTCGCGGGCGGTTCCAACCCCCGGGCGAATAAATATCCGCGTCCGACCGGAGGGTACGGCAGTCGGTGTACTAGTACACACGCTCCGGGGGGGATTTTGACCCCGGAACGGAATTCCGCGAAACCAGCACCTTGTCGATCGTCTCGGAGTGTCGATTCCGAATTGTGGTAACATAAGCGATTCCGATGCCCGTGCGGAAAGTTATGCCCAATTATTTCGCTGAAGGGGTGGGAATAAACCGGAGGGGGTGACTATATCGGCGATGTTCGGGCACCCATATCCACGACCTGGGAAGGATATCTCGCGTCGAGTTGAACACGACTTCCGATCGATGTGACTGGGCGGCTCCGCATGTGGGCTCCGCCAGCAATTCGCGTAATCGAGGGAGTCGCTACTGCAAAAAAACCTTGGAATAGGGGAGATCGTCGGCTAGAATCGTAATTTCACAGTGCGAAACGAAG
Source organism: Colocasia esculenta (assembly GCA_014218235.1). Taxonomy (NCBI): domain Eukaryota; kingdom Viridiplantae; phylum Streptophyta; class Magnoliopsida; order Alismatales; family Araceae; genus Colocasia; species Colocasia esculenta. The sequence goes on along the minus strand of CM024762.1, from coordinate 2,909,026 downwards.
GTTTTTAGACCCCGAAACGACATCTTATCGCATGAGGCAATAAGTGGGCATCGAGCGCCTCTGAGTGCCGATTCCGAATTGGGGTCTTATAAGCGATTCCGATAACCGAGCGAAATGTTATGCCTGTTTGAGCGAAGCGGTGTCCGTATGCGATCGCATCGGCAGTCTGCGACCCCGCGCTCCCGGAGAGGAATTTGGGTGCCGGATTGGAAATCTCCGAATGCGACTATTTACCGACCGGGTCGAAGTGCCGACTCTGAATTGGGGCCTCGCGGGCGGTTCCGACCCCCGGGAGAATAAATATCTGCGTCCGACCGGAGGGTACGGCAGTCGGCGTACTAGTACACACGCTCCGGGGGGGATTTTGGCCCCGGAACGGAATTCCGCAAAACCAACGCCTTGTCGACCATCTCGGAGTGCCGATTCGGAATTGTGGTCACATAAGCGATTACGATGCCTGTGCGGAAAGTTATGCCCAATTCTTTCGCTGAAGGGGTGGGAATAAACCAGAGGGGGTGACTATATCGGCGATGTTTGGGCACCCATATCCACGACCTGGGGAGGAGATCTCGCGTCGAGTTGAACACGACTTCCGATGGATGTGACTAGGCGGCTCCGCGTGTGGGCTCCGCCAGCGATTCGCGTAATCGAGGGAGTCGCTACTGCCAAAAAAACTTGGAATAGAGGAGATCGTCGGCTAGAATCATAATTTCAGAGTGCGAAACGAAGGTTTTTAGACCCTGAAACGACGTCTTATCGCCTGAGGCAATAAGTGGGCATCGAGCGCCTCTGAGTGCCGATTCCGAATTGGGGTCTTATAAGCGATTCCGATAACCCAGCGAAATGTTATGCATGTTTGAGCGAAGCGGTGTCCGTATGCGATCGCATCGGCAGCCTGCGACCGCGCTCCCGCAGAGGAATTTGGGCGCCGGACCGGAAATCTCCGAATGCGACCATTTACCAACCGGGTCGAAGTGCCGACTCTGAATTGGGGCCTCGCGTGCGGTTCCGACCCCCGGGCGAATAAATATCCGCGTCCGACTGGAGGGTACGGCAGTCGGTGTACTAGTACACACGCTCCGGGGGGATTTTGGCCCCAGAACGGAATTCCGCAAAACCAGCGCCTTGTCGACCGTCTCGAAGTGCCAAGAACACATCAGAAAATTCCATAAAAACCATAGTTCAACCCTAAATAATATACCCAAATGATCCACGAAGAAATTGGTGCAATGAAAAATCCGCTTGACTAAGTATAAGTCACGTTGTGACTTATTATCCTAATTAGGAAACAATTCGAAAATCCATTTGTCATGTGCATTAAACATAATCATAAATCAAGTTTAAAATGATGAGAAGACATTTAACACATGTATGATAACCCATTATCAGAATTAGGTCAATGGACAACTTTTGGCCCAAGAATAAAATCAAGCAAGAAAATACACCAGAAATTTGTAACCTTAATTGAGCTGAAATAGAAAGGGCAACTAGGGAAAATTCTCATGCAATTAGCTTGCATGGCAATCCTAATTCGTACCTAACCTTGGTATGAAACTTCCTAAAGCCATACACACTCCAATTGGGAGGGAATGCCTCAAACATGGAAGGTCCAACCCCAAAACTGCAGCCCACTTTCCTTGTTCCATTAGGACCCCTAAAACAACCCTAGAAGCTTAAATACTCGTCAAGAAGTCCTTGGGGGCGGTTTCATGCTTGTTGGGGTCGTGGGGAGCAACTCTTGAGCACCAGAGGAAGAGGAAATTGCCTCAACCGAAGCTCTTCTTTCCCTGTGGTCATTCTGCATCGCCCTGTAGGAGATTTTACTTAGCATCGACCAAAGGTAGGTTATCTCGGGCCAAACCTAATCAAGTCATATACCAACGTGAAGAGCATCAAGTCTTGTAACGACCCGACCTCCCGGACCCTCGCCAGGGGTCCCGAGGGTCGCGCCGCCACCCACGGATCCGAAGATCCGGAAGGGTTAGAAGAAATAGTCTAGTGAGATATGTACTGAATTTAAATAACTATAACCATATGTACAATATACAAAAGTTTTGTACAACGGGTCCAAGTAAAAGCACAGGTACAAGAAGAAGAGGACTTGCAAAGCACAACTCTCAGCTCACTTGGCTACAAGAGCTCACAACGCTCGCTCTCACTGCTGCTGACAACACACGGCGCCACAGCCGCCTCTGCATCCAGTCCGACACCGAGCTCCCGCGACGACGAGCCCCTAGCTGAAGGAAGTAGGGGGGTGAGCCTCGCAAACAAGGCCCAGTAGGGATTACCAGTCCCTCACCGGCCATAGTAGCAGGAACTCCGAACACCGAAAACTACCCTAGAAAGATGTAAAGTGAGGAACACCTACAGCAGGGTACTACTAAGCAGCGAAAGAGAACAGTACGATGCCACGACCACCGACAAGGGTTGGGACACACACACAACTCCCGCAGAAACTAATGGAGTTGGGCACACAGCGGAAGTAACCCTCGACACACCTGCCGAGATCATGCAACAACCAGGTGAGAACGATGTCTCACCACAAGCACGGCCACCTCAGACCCCCACAGGGTCGAGGGCCCACAAGAACCATCAAGTTTTAGGTACCCAAGTTCTTTTGGGTCCTGAAGGGTTAGTATCATCAACTTTCCTTTTATTATCCATTTCTTATGTCTTGTTGGACATATTTCTTTTATGTGACCTAACTTGTAGCAATGACTACACAAGATGTTTTTGTTACTCTTTCAATATATTTAAAATTAGCTTATAGGTTATATCTTGTTCAGGGACAAATTTTGGAGTCGGATATACTTTAGGTGGATTATTGTTTCTGCATTTTCTGGTGGTGTGTATCCTACACCATCTTTCTTCTTTCCTGAACGTCTAGCTCCTTTTAATACTAATAATTTTTACCATTTGTGATTTTTTCTAGTGTGCTTGATAATTTATCATTTTCTTCATTTAAGTTTTTAATTTCTTTCCTTAATTCATCTACACTTTCCTATTTTTCTAATTTTGTTATTTGTATATTTTTATCTTTTAAATCTTCACATAGTAGTTCATTCCTTCTTTTAAGTTCAGTTATTTGTTTTTTCTAGTTCTTCATTTTCTGTCTTCAAATCAAAGTTAGTGTTTTCTAAACAAGCATTATCTTTCTTACTTTGTTTTAATAGTTTAGTTATTTCTTTATATTTATCATAAAGTTCATTAAATGCTTCCTCTAAACTATCTGAATCAGAGTCATTACATGAATCAAAAGAAGAGTCAGAAATTACCTTGTCTTTGGTATTTGCCATGAAAGCCAGATTGACTTCTTCTTCATTGCTGTAGGAGTTTGACTCACTGTCTGAGTCACTACTGTTTTCCCATGCTGCTGCCATCGCTTTGTTTTTGTACTTTCTGAACTTCTTGGAGCTATCTTTCTTCCTGAACTCCAGCTTCTTGATCTTTGGACACTCAACTTTGATGTGTCCTAGTTTTTTACATTCATAGCAGATGGGTTCTCCTTTCTTCACATCCTTTCCATCTGATCTCTTGAAGTCCTTATTCTTTTTGAAGTGCCTTCTTCCTGACTGGAACTTCTTCTTCTTGGCCAGAATTCGCTGCAGTCTTCTAGAGAGCATTGCTTCCTCATTTTCACTGTCTTCATTACTTTCACTCTTATCTGAGCTTACTTCTGGTGAATCTTCTTCAGCTTTTAATGCATTGGAGTGTTTCTTTCTACGTACTGGAGGACTCTCCTAGCCTTTCCATATTGATCTCATGGGCCATGAGGGACCCGATGAGCTTTTCTAAAGACATCCTTTTTAGATCATTAGCTTCTTCAATGGCTGTTACTTTTGGGGTCCATGAGGATGGTAAAGATCTAAGAATCTTTCTGACCATATCTCCCATTTCATAGGTCTTTCCTAGTCCAGCTAGCCCCTTTGTAATATCTGTAAATCTACTGAACATTTGGGTAATGGACTCACCTGATTGCATTTGAAATCTTTCGTACTGTGCTACAAGAATATCTATTCTTGTTTCCTTTACCTTATCTGTGCCTTCATAGGTGATTCTGAGCTTTTCCCACATTTCCATTGCGGATTTGCAGGATGAAACTCTATTGAACTCCATTTTACTAAGGGCACAGCACAAAATACTCTTTGCTTTACAATTCTGCGAGATCTTCTTCCTATCGTCATCTGTCCACTGAGCTTTCTCATTTGTGACTAGAAGATCGCCTTCTTCCACTATGGACCATATCTGATAATCGTGGCCTTGCAGAAAGTACTCCATTCTTGTTTTCCAATAAGTGTAATCTTCTCCATCGAACAATGGTGGTCGGTTGACAGACTGACATTCGTTGTGACTTTGGGCTGCCATGGATCTTTACTCTTCAGATCGTTGGATCCTTTCTTTGTCGAAGAGACTCGCTTTGATACCACTTGTTGGCCCTTTGGTATGGCAGCAAGCTAGCCTAGAGGGGGGGTGAATAAGTTTTTCTGAAATCTGAAATAAAAACTTAAACATAGAAAACTATCACTTAATAATTTGGTTAGTTTAGTGTGATAAAGAGTAGTAGTGCGGAAGCAAATAAACAATCACACAAAGGACACAAGAATTTATCCTGGTTCGGCCCTTCCCACATGGAAGTCCTACGTCCAGTCCCCAAGCAACCTCTTGGGATTTCACTAACCGAAGGTACAGTCCCCCTCAAGGACACTACAACACCCTGGATACCCCACCAGGTCTTCTTCTCTTTCCCGGAAAGAAGGCAGCCCACTTCTTTTCTAGGCTCAGAAGCAAACTACTTCTTTTACAGGTTCAGAAGTAAACCTCCTGGAACAAACCCCAGTGCGGTTCTGCTAGACTTAACCCCCAGCTAGGTCCTGTTGGTACAAACCCCAACAATGTCTTCTAGACACTAACCTCTAGCTAGGTTACACACTGTATACAGTCCTACAACTGGACAATGGTCTTTCTTAGAAAAGAAGAACAAGACTGAGAGCTAATACAAGATGAACACTATGGACTTAGCTCACAGTCACAGACTCTCCCCCAAGATTACAATGAGCATAGGGAAAAGGAAGAGAAGAAGGCTTGAAGGCGATGAAGACTTCTGCTTCAAAGCTTCTGTAGATTTTGGCTCGAGCTCTTCTCTCTTTCTCTGAGTGTTTGTGGCGTGAAGGTTCTGTCACAGTTGTACACTCCTTGAAGGATTTTCAGAAAGCTCCTTTTTTTTTTTTCTTCAGCAATGCTCCATCTTTTATATGAGCAGCTTTAGAATAGATCCGTTGAAGAGATCCTTTGGAGCTCTTCTAGTCGTTGCTGATCTTTCTCTTCATTTGTCTTATCAGACTCTGGTGGTCTTCGAGATCTTGAGGGGTCAACAATGATTGACATAAATGAATAACTCCCCCTTAGTCCTATGCTCCCCCTGAGCATGAGACTCCCCTTTAATGTGAGGCATGCGTTGTGGGTATTCCTTCATATGTGAGCTTCAATTTGTCCCACATATCTTTAGCAGATATACATGCGGATACTTTACTAAATTCTATTTTAGATAAAGCACAACATAAATAGTTTTTTGCTGTAAAGTTTAATGATAATTTATTTTATATCTGTAGTAATGACAACAAAGTCACCTACCTCTATTACCTGCCACAGATCAAAGTCTGTGCCTCGAATGAAGCATTCCATTCTCATCTTCCAGTATTGGTAGTCCTCTCCATCAAAGAATGGAGGTCTGGTGACTGATTGACCTTCAGCATATCCTTGAGCTGGCATTGATCTTTGCTCTAAGATCGTTGGATCTTCTTGAAAGTTCAGAGACCCGCTCTGATACCACTTGTTGCCCAGTTGACGAGCCCAGAGGGGGGGTGAATGGGTCTTTTAAAATTAATCTAAAAGATACATGTAAGTAAAAACATTCACACAAACGTTCTTTGATAGAGGTTAGTAGCTGTTAGTTCGAAAGACAATTACACAAGGAAAACAATCACACACCACAAGAATTATCCTGGTTCAGACCTCCTCTCCTTAGGAGTCCTACGTCCAGTCTCTGTGCAACAACTCAGGATTCCACTAACTAGGGTACAGTCCCTCTATGGACACTACAACACCCAGCTCAGCTGGTCTTCCTTCACACGAAGGGAATTACACCACTCTGGATACCCCACCAGGTCGTCCTTCATAACTGAAGGGAAAAAGCACCATGGATACCACCAGGTCTTCCTTCACAACCGAAGGGAAAAAGCACCCTGGATACCACCAGGTCTTCCTTCACAACCGAAGGGAAACAACAACAAGAGAATGGAATAAGATCAAGCCCCTAGATCAAGCTTTTAAATAAGCCAAGATCTGAAGCAACTAGCACTGAGAGCAAAGATTCTAAGCTAAGCACACTCTCAGAACTACACAAGCTCTCTCAAGATTTTCACTACAGAGTGGAGAGCAGAGAGCAACACGAGAAGGAATGAATTTCTTGGCTCTTAGGATTCTAGCAGAAGATTTGAATCGCTTGAACGTGCGTTCTCTTGTTCTATTGGATCTTCTCTTCTGTGTTGTATTTATATCTTCTTTTGAAATTCGCCCATTGAGGTAACCGTTGTCCCCTAGATTGGTAGACGTTAGACTGCTTGACACTTGGAAGCTTCAACAATCTTTTATCCCTTTGAGCACGCAAAGAGATAATGTCTTCTGCCGTCTGTATGGTCCAACGTTGTATGAAAGAACGTCTGTAGGACCCTACATAAATTAAATGCTAGAACAGTAGACAGCTAGGCTGTCTTTAGTTGTAAGTAAACATTGATAAGAATATTCACCAAAATAGCAATGCTAAATAATTTCTTCAAAAAGATATTGACAGAAGATGCACTATAATGGATGATATAGTCTGCATGCGTTCAGATCTCATAAATGCAGGAGTGTCAGAGAGATATAGACGTGGACTTTGACTAGTCAACGCTTCAAGAGATAAGATAAGTGTCAAGTTGATATAAACCATAAAGTCGTTGTCTATATGACTTATGAAATCGTTATGAGTACTAACAAGTCATTAGAGGGTAAATCGTTATGAGAATCGTTGCGTAAAGCAAATCGTTATGAGCGCTTAAGAAATCGTTGCACCAAGCAAATCGTTATGAGCGCTTAAGAAATCGTTGCACCAAGCAAATCGTTATGAGCGCTTAAGAAATTGTTGCACAAAGCAAATCGTTATGAGCACTTAAGAAATCGTTGCACTAAGCAAATCGTTATGAGCGCTTAAGAAATCGTTGCACAAAGCAAATCGTTATGAGTGCTTAAAGAAATCGTTACGCAAGGTAAATCGTTACGAGTTCTAAAGAAATCGTTATGATTTCTTATAGAATCGTTGCGGCGAGCAAGTCGTTGCGAGTTCTAAAGAAATCGTTGTGATTACTTATAGAATCGTTGCGGTGAGCAAGTCGTTGCGAGTTCTAAAGAAATCGTTGTGATTACTTATAGAATCATTGCGGCGAGCAAGTTGTTGCGAGTTCTAAAGCAATCGTTATGATTACTTATAGAATCGTTGCAGTGATCAAGTCATTGCGAGTTCTAAAGAAATTGTTATGATTACTTATAGGATCATTACGGCGAGCAAGTCGTTGCGAGTTCTAAAGAAATCGTTATGATTACTTATATGATCGTTACGGCGAGCAAGTCGTTGCGAGTTCTGAAGAAATCGTTACGATGACTTATAGAATCGTTACAGGATCGACTTGTTTGAAACAACATGACTTTCTAGTCTTACAAGGAAATCGTTAAAACACTTATGAAATCGTTGTGACTTTCAACAGAAGTCGATGTGGACTTAGAGAAATATTATTCTGAAAAGATTAAAGCTTCAGTGAGACTATACTTACCAACATTGACTTGATTGACCTTGATAATTTTCTTATACTTAAGACTTATGAAATATGTTAGAGATTATTGATGAAGTTTTGTTAATCACTAAAATACATATGTAATTAATTAAAATTACATGGGGACAGACTGATCATCAGAAACTACTATAACATCAAGATTAACAGAAGCACACTGCCAACTAAGAACTACTAAACTCATCAGCATTGAAAATAAATCATCAAAAGAACATTAAAAAAACTACAAGACCAACTGTAGAACTAAGCGATACTAAGCCAACGGTACCACATAGACCTGACTATGCAGTAAACCTCAAGCAAAGTCGAAAAGAGAGACGCTACCACACAAGTCACAATAATTGGTTCATGACACCAGTATCCGACCCGGACAAACCAACATAGGAAACATGTCTTAGCCTCGCAGCCATGGACTAACGGTAGGCTCCACCTCTACAAGTGCCACTAAATTGTGGAGACCAACCAACACTCCTGTAACTACACACGTCTACAAGAAAAAATAGGATAGAGACCGAAAAATTTCGGTCTCTATTCGGTCACTAAATGATCCAGTGCAAATAGGGACTGAAATTGTCGGTGAAGAATTTTGGTCATAAATCTGTGACCGAAAACTTTCGGTCACTAGCAGTCGCTGATAGTGACCGATAGTGACCGAATTTCTTCGGTCGCTATCAACGACCGAACACTTCGGTCACTATTTACTATTTCGGTCACTAAATAGTGACCGAATAGTGACTGAACTCATTCAGTCACTATGACGGTCACTAAAATAGTGACCGAAATAGTGAATGAGTTGCTTCAGTCGTTGGTAGCGACCGAAGCAATTCGGTCACTAATCGGTCATTATATTAGTGAACGACATAGTGACTGAAGTTATCGGTCGTTGTTAGCGACCGAAAAAATTCGGTCACTATTTTAGTGACCGAATATAATAGACGCTACCACACAAGTCACAATAATTGGTTCATGACACCAGTATCCGACCCGGACAAACCAACATAGGAAACATGTCTTAGCCTCGCAGCCATGGACTAACGGTAGGCTCCACCTCTACACACCCCTGTAACTACACACGTCTACAAGAAAAATAGGATTAGAGACCGAAATTTCGGTCTCTATTCGGTCACTAAATGATCCAGTGACCAAATAGGACTGAAATTGTCGGTGAAGAATTTTTGGTCATAAATCTGTGACCGAAAACTTTCGGTCACTAAGCAGTCGCTGATAGTGACCGATTAGTGACCGAATTTCTTCGGTCGCTATCAACGACCGAACACTTCGGTCACTATTTACTATTTCGGTCACTAAATATGACCGAATAGTGACTGAACTCATTCAGTCACTATGACGTCACTAAAATAGTGACCGAAATAGTGAATGAGTTGCTTCAGTCGTTGGTAGCGACCGAAGCCATTCGGTCACTAATCGGTCATTATATTAGTGACCGACATAGTGACTGAAGTTATCGATCGTTGTTAGCGACCGAAAAAATTCGGTCACTATTTTAGTGACCGAAATATAATTAACATGATAAACATGAACCACTAACTAATCATAAACTGAATCATTAACATTAATTCATACTTTACTAACATTATCAATGCTTAACCATCTTAAACTAACATTAAATAATTGAAACCAGGAACACACAAGATCCACACTACCAACCACCACACAAAACACTTCAGGAAGCAGACCGGGACAGGGCCGGCTGCCGTGTTAAGAATGCGACGACCCGATAGATCGCATTTATACCATGAATGCGTCAACCCAGTCGGCCTTGTTAATAACGCGATAGCCCGACCCGTCGCATTTATAATGAGAATATATTTGGGTGAAGGTCGTGACTACCCGACCCATCACGTTCTCAGACAAAATGTCAAAACCCTCGTTTCGACACAGAAACCACAATTTACAATCATTCTAAGCTCATACCAATCGATTATCACAACTAGAAATGTCATACACACACCTTAACATACTTTCCATGCTTTAAACCGTTCAAACAACGATAAATAAACGAGAAAGCCTTCCTACTAATGCGAAGAACGATGTAGTGGTGTTTTCATACTCTGAACGTCCTCCTTGCGTGGAAACTACACCAAAACCATAACTCCCGAGCCGAAATTTTCCAAAGCACCCGCAACAACTCTGAACGCCCGTCACGCATCACACAAGTGCACAAAACTTCAGAAAATGCGACAATGAGATCGCGACGTAAGAGACTGTCGCGTTAAGAATCCATCGACCACCCTCGTCGCGTTCTCAAACAGAAAACTGACGGATTATTTAGGCTAAAACTTTCAACCCAAAACACTCACACAACACATCAAACCTACAACTAAGGTCCAACGACCACACATTAATCCTAATATAATACCAAAATCACTAAACTCGATCAGAACATTCACAACACTACACTATAGATTCGCGCGACATCCGCACCGACTTCAATATCAAGTAGCAATGGCAACTTAGTTTTCGCCCTTCATTAGCGGATCTGAGATCATCTTTTCGAATCCATATGAGATATCGGTAGTCTTTGCCGGTTCGGAACTGGCCATATATACAAGTCGCCTTAATGACTCAAACATAATTAAGATTTAAGGTGGCAGGAGATGTTTGGAAGCTCAGGAAAGTTATGGCAAGGAGTGATGTTTGTACTGTTTCAGCGTCAACGCGGCGGCCAACCCGCCCTCACCGCGTATTGGACATCATTTCGGAACTCCCCCTCATCCACCGAACACAAAGGAAATTTGTTAAGAGTGTCAATTACCAAAAAAATAAGTCGAACGGTAGAAAACTGTGCAAGTTATATAAACCTAGAGAAAAGACCTACTTTTGTGCAGTTTGGAAACTTTGCGCCAATTTTTGTAATAAGATCGCTAAGATACATGTAAAGTTTGGTAGTTTTCTACACACTATTGATATTCTTATATAACTATCAATATATAAATACAACTCGAGAACAATATGTAATTTGTGATATATTACAATTGCTATATAAAAAGAACACCTCGAAATTATGGTTCTAATTATATATTCTTCAATTAGAGCAGTTTGTTTTCTAGAAGACACGCTCCTGTGCTTACTGCTGTGACCTCCATCTCCATCAGACCTCTCCCTCGCAGCTCGAGACCAAGTACAAATGACGGAGACGTTCTCTAGCCGGAGGCTCCGGGAGGGCCACGGAACCCATGTTCGTAATTCGTAGAATTAAAAAGGGAAAACTTGCAAGTATTCCCCTAACTATTTTATAAATAACATTTATACCACTACTTTTAGCTAATCTAGCTTTATATATACCATGAAACTCTAAGGAACAAACACAAACACCCCTAAAACTCTTTGTTTTAAAGATAAAAAATATGATTAGTTGTATCAATTCTATACATCTTAACTTTAACGTTCTATATACTAATTGATCTATGAGAGAGTCAGTTCTCTTGCCATATCCAAATCTATCGACCAAATTACACTGATTCGATGTGATACGTTTAGTTCGACACGAGGATGGTCTGATGCTAGTGTGGTTCGAATTTCAAAATTATTTAAAAATCCTCAATCGACACTATGAACTCATCCAATAAATACATCTAATTAAGTATATTTTAAAAAGAGAAGAGAATTTGGAGAGGACAACAAGACATGCTCTAACGTAGCAAGAGGATGGTAACTGTGCCATAACCATCATCTTCCTCTATGTATGTATGTACATATGCCAAAGTGCTCCTAGATAGGGAGAGTGGAAGACTTCAAACTCGGTGGGTAATATGGGGTTTTGTCATTCATCGCCATGCCATGAGGAGAGGAAGTTTTAGTGGCGGGAGTCATTATCGTGTCAGTGCCAAGTCTCGGAGTAGGACAATAGAGCTTGGTCACCTCTTCTATAATTTAGGGTTCCATTTCGTCCCTTCGAATTTTTTTGGTGGGCAAAAATTTTCTTTTCTTCTCCCCCCCCCCCCCCTGTGACCTACCACCCCTTGCTTCCTTTCTCCTTGCCCCCAGCAAGTTTGTTTTCTATTTGACAAAAAATAACGAAATTATCCACCACGAGTTGACCAGGTCGGTCTGATTTATAATTACTTCGACCAACCTTGGATAAATTTAATATCTGTTCGTCTCTAAAATCTAAGGTGTAACAATTTTATTTAGTACATTCAGGGGTATTATTGTTATAGATTAATAAGAAAAGGGGTATGGAGGTCAAAGCTTGGAGGTATATTGACAATTAAAGACATAAAGCCTACTCGCTTTCTCCGGTCAAAAGGACGTGCTGCGAGAAGACTGAGGACCAAACCGGGTTAGAGACGAGAAACACACAGGTACCCAACTCATTTATAACGCTGCCCCCTCACTTTAATGGCTGCCAACGCCCCTTCGCCTCCTAATTCCTGCCCCTTCTCCCCCTTCTACCTCCCGCCGAGCCCCTTCTCACCGCACCTCTAGTTGATCTCACCTCTGCCTGCTTCCTCCTTTTCTTCTACTTCTTCTTAGGGACTCTGCAGGCAGCTTACTCAGCCAACCATGTCTGAGAAGGAGAAGGTGAAGCCCCTAGTCCGCGCCGACTCCCTCCGGGTGACCGCCTCGGAGACCGCCGTCAGCGCCGAGCCCGCGGGCGACGTGGAAGTCGCCCGCCGCGACAAGCCCAGCAAGCGCCGGCGGTGCGCCGTCCGCTGCTGCGCCTGCTGCGGCGTCACCGTGGTCGTCCTCGGCCTCCTTGTCCTCATCCTCGCCCTCACCGTCTTCAAGGTGAAGGACCCCTCCATGACCATGAACTCCGTGTCGGTCGACGGCGTCCAGGTCGACCTCGGGGAGCAGGAACGCCCGGTGTCAATCAACGCGACGGTGAACGCCGACATCTCCATAAAAAACCCCAACGCCGCCTCGTTCCGGTTCCGCAACAGCACCACCGAGTTCTACTACAAGGAGCAGAAGGTGGGCGTGGCGTACGCGCCCAGCGGGAACGCCAGGGCGCACCGGACGGTGAGGATGAACGTGACGGTCGACGTGTTCGCCGACCGGGCCGTACCGGCGGCGTTCCCGAACTTGACGCTGGGGCTGGGCTTCCTGCTGGCCGGGAACCCCGTCGACATCGACCTGAGGAGCTACACGGCGGTGAAGGGCCGGGTGAGCGTGTGGGGGATCTACAAGCGCAACTTGGACATCAGGATGAACTGCACCATGACCCTCGTGTTCGTCTATAACCAGAGCCAGGAGGTCACCAATAAGGTCTGCAAAGCCACCGTGAAGTAGCTCTAGAACGCATCAAGTTGAGGAGAAGAAGATCACAGACATGGGGAGACTTAATTTTAAGAACTCAGCTTCTTTCTGATCCCTTAATTATTACATGGTGGCTTATATATGCTACGACACCTGCTGTTGCGTGTGTGGTATAGTGTAATTCCTTTATTATTTTGTTATTTTCTTCATTTCGGAACCAGCACTGTAGATATCATGAGTTTGTTACATGTTACATAGTTTAAGATTCTATGAATATTGGAGCTCCATATCTATGTTTTCCTTTCCACATGGAACTTAATCGCACACAGAACTCAGTTCGTCGAGTGTGTCGTACGTGGGTCCTTCTCTTAAGATTTTGTTCCGGCCGTCTTCTGTCTGATCTGCTGCACGTTGAGAGGGGTGGGAAGAGAGAGATGGGCGAACGGGCCCGATCATGATGGGCCTGGTCAGGTGTTCTGGTGGAGGGTCGTTCTCTGCATTCAATTAAACATGTCTTCTCAGGTCGACACCCCCGTCGGCATTGATCAGCTCCCAACTGCCAACGGCCCATCTGACGGCACTAATTAATGAACGAAAAGATGAGGCAGCAGACATACACATATTTGTGCGTAGGGGATTTGATTTATCATTTTATGTCACATATTCTTCGGTTTTATAATATTAGAATTCCGACATTTAGATTCATATATATCAATGTCTAGATTCCTGTTGTTTTTTATTTTGAGTTTCTGAATTTTAACACTGCGAGTTTGTGATTTGAAGTCAGTATTAGAACATCTAGATTTGGGCTTAACCCATCTCCTATCTACCTCCGCGCAATTAATCTTCGCTTCACATCAAGATTTATCGTGTCATTATATACCACAACGGTACAACCATATTAATGTACTGTTCAAGGGTTTGGTGACTATTCAGCTTAGTTTATTCTGTTTTTTTTTGTTTTTTATTTTTTTATAATTGTATTGTTCGAATTGATCACTGTGCCGATATTATTGCACGGTTCGATTCATACCCCGGTTGGGTCGACCGGTAGAACTCTTGCTTAAAAAACAGGAGGTCTTGAGTTCGATTCTTGGAGGCTTACCTGATCTACATGCAATCTTCGAGGCGTGTAAGCCGAGTTTTTCTGGTCAAGTGAGGTAAAGACAATACGGATACACGGAAAATAGCTGCCAAATCTTGATTTTGGAGTTCACGAATATCAATCTCTGAATCTACAAATCACATGGGACAGGATTTTCTCGTTGCAAAAAAAAAAAAAAAAAAAAATCATACAGTACAAACTCGGCAAGGCCTAATCGCTTGGCATGGCAAAACTTGTCTCACATCATTTGAGTGACATTTTATTACTATTTGAACATGTGAATCTCAATACTGTGATTTTATGATTTCAATATATAGTAAGTATTGCACTTCGACCCTTCCATTAATCATTGCATCAGTGCAGAAGTGAGCACAATATGCCACTACTAAGTTGCAACTTGGGTTATCTTTGGACATCCAAAAGCGTTGGAGTAATAGATTTGATCGACCCTGTTTGGGCGAGCGGAGCAAGCGATATTGCAATGGTGAGTTGGTCGTGCTCTCTCCCCTGCAAGACGAAAAGATTGCGTGATTATTTGTAGACGCTAAATTGATGTGTGCTTAATTGTTCTGGTTTGCATATTTGAGGGCGATCGAGCCAGTTTTGCATTATATATGCGCTCTGCGTTTTCCTTGCAGAAGACAAGAAAAAGTTAATTTGAACATTAACATCTTAGCAGCTGCCTGCTTCTTTTAAGTTGAGCAATATTAATTCAAGTGCAACATGACGATTTCGCATTTGAGGGGCTAGCTGGTGCCTGCTTATTAAGTTTATTTGTTGGAGTAGAGAGTCGGAGTTTGACTGCGAGAATGTGACTTAGCGCGAGGTTGAATCGAGGAAATATTAGATTGGCCAAGCAGCAGTGCATCTCTGAATCATATAATCGCGTTTTGACTTAGGATCATATATCACACCAGGTCTTTAAATATTGGACTCTAATTAGTATGAGGCCATTTTAATATGCTCTTCTGTATATATGAAGGGTGCATATTTCGGGGTTCTATCGTATCGAACTATGACAAGCATATGACCTAGGTCATAATTAATCACAGGCTACGAGTTATTCTAACACGTTAATTTCTGTCTAATTCTGTCGACAGACTCAATCTAGCTAGCTTGTGTTTCACTAGATCTCTAGGGTTACATCGCTCGATCAACAAAATCCAGAAGTTCCATTAGGACCCGCGTTGACGATCGAGTTCTTGTAGCCCATGCACAAGAGATTCGTGCAGCGACGTTCAAATTTACGACCCAGTTGAGAACCGCCAGTGGCGCGGTGGTCGCCCCCCTGCCAAATGGAGGGGGGAGACGGAGGGCGCAGGTTCGATCCCTTGCCGTCTTCTTATTTCCCCCATCCCCAACCAACCAGCTTATCTATCAAAAAAAAAAAAACACAACCCAATTTCGTGATGGGAACTCATCGGTGCCGCCCAAACCAATACCACGTCTCTGAGGCAGCTCAGACTAGATAGTTGTTTATGCTGGGAAGACAAAGTCATGAGAGCCATTCATGTTCGCACCCCCAATTTGGACCCCGAGTGTTGAATGAAGCAGACGGTACTTTCTCACAACTATATATGACCGTTGACGACCAGAACAGGGACTATAATAATAGAAATAGAATAGAGGGGGGATCATGTGGCCCCAAGAAGAGCGTTGCGGATGGCCCACTAGAGGCCCAACTTAGTGGTGTGGTTGCAGGCCCAGCAAATAGTACCCGCGCTTGTGTCATGTCACTTCTCTTGGCTCACATTGTTCAGGGTGATATGACGGGCGGACAGGACCATTTAACGTGTATGAATCATCTCCTATAAATGTGCACATTGGAAGATGACATGATCAAATACAACTCAGAAATTACAACTAGTAGTACTTACTCATACTGGGTAAATGCATGGTAGAGTGCAACAAAGTGAAAACATAGCTTGCCAGACATCAACCGATCACCCCAAAGTGTTGCAAAAACATACTGACTTGATCCAGAATTTCCTCATTATAAGTTCATGTATTTTGTAACTCATTCCATCTTTTCTACCAACCCCTTTTTTTACATATATATGTATGAAGGGTGTTCTATCAAACCTTTGAAGAAAATTAACATTTCGTGCCAACTCTTTTCTTCAAAGGGTTATGTATGAGAACTCTCTCGGGATTGAATGTTATATGGGATCCCCATTACGGGTCATTTCAGTTCTCCTAAAGATAGGGATGAACCGGACCGACCCGATGTCGATTCCCCAAAATTGATAACAGTACTGGCCTGCGCCCATCGCCTACTGATATTTCAGCTTCCCCGAACTTATGCAGGCTAATTCTTCTGATCCTTCTGCCATCTAGTTGTCGTCGTCATCTTCCTCTCGGCTCCGATTCGCACGGCCAAGCAGCACTTTCCTTTAAAAACATAACTCTAATCCCTCACAGGAAGGGCGAGAAAAGCAACCAGTGTGGCATCTGACACTTGTCTCCAGGATTCCGGTTGCTTCATGAGCCCTGTTCTTCCCCTCTTAAATGGCTCGCCTTCACCACTCTTAAGACTACCACGACCTTACACATGAAAGCGAAACGTACGTAGTTGGATACTCTCTGTCTCCTTGTCTCTTTGCACTTGTCAACTTTCGTGACATGCGCCATGCCCACATGCTTCTATTCTCGATGGAACAACAAGAAGTAAATAAAACCCACACACATGTTCATGTGCTATGCTACCGCCCACGTACGTTCACCGTCTCCTGTACAGAACATTGCATTATGCCCTTGTTTATGCGTATTGACTTTGGAGACAAGTCTTCATATTTTAACCACAGCGCAGTTTGCTGTCTCCCTAAGCATTTACCCGAAACCCACCACAAGTTGCTGCTGTTGGACCCCGAGAACGAAAGCTACCAAAGAGCAAGCACATGAGAAAACAAAAGGGAAGCGAATCGACATGATCAACATTGGAAAGAAGCCCCTGCCTGCTGAAACAAAGCAAAAGACATTAAAGATGAGGAAGCTTACCGCATGGCCTCGAAAAAGCAGAGATGGAACTCGGTAAAAAAGGCCAGCTTTTGCCTTGTGGCAACTTCTAAAACGTGGCTTTTCTTCGTTGCGTTAACCTGCCTAGCTTTGGTTTCCAGGAAGGCTTCAGGGGGTTCCCCTTTAAACGGTGACCAGAGGCATGAACTCCCCCATTAACACCTCGCCGTGTTTCCTCGTGCATCCACAACTGTGCGTTTGGAAGGGCTCGGCGAGGGAGTGGTGCATGGCATCGTTCTCCCCGGGAACGCCGTAAAGGCGATAGCTCCGCTCTCTAGATCTCCAGTCTTTCATCATTGCCTCATGCTCGGACCTGTCTATCGAATACATGGCAGCATTTGCGTCGTCCCATTTAGTGTACGAGTCCAAGAGGAGTGTATGTTTGTCTTGACGACTTCGTTCATGAATTGGGACCTTCTTGGGGAAACTGCATGCGCATAGAAATAGTCTCCTTGATTGAATGGCTTAAGACGCCATTGTGCGCTGCTGTTGGATATAATTAGTTCTTTCCGTCTTGGCTATGGGACATGCATGCATGCATGGCCCATGTTCCTGACAGTGTGGGCATTCATATGCCATGTGCAACCATGCTTATCATCTATGGATCCTCCCACTAATCTAGCCGCTTGGAATCTTGTGTACAATTTGATCCGGTCCCCGTTCGGTGGATGATCCCTTTTGGGTACGCAGTGTTCCCGGGAAACGTACACCAAACACACGACTACCGTACGTAGCGCCGATTTCTGCCGTTTCTAACTAGGCATATCTATTACTGTATATATTAGGGCGGGCCGGACCGGGCCATACA
Source organism: Colocasia esculenta (assembly GCA_014218235.1). Classification (NCBI taxonomy): domain Eukaryota; kingdom Viridiplantae; phylum Streptophyta; class Magnoliopsida; order Alismatales; family Araceae; genus Colocasia; species Colocasia esculenta. The sequence continues at coordinate 2,890,992 of CM024762.1, read as the reverse complement.
GGTATGTAGGTTTGACTCGATTTTGAATCAGGTTGTAAATTTTTTTCGGCTCATGAATTTTTAGTATGACTTAAAAGTTCAGCTCAACTAAATTCATGGGCTGAACTCGGGTTTGGAGTTCGACCCGAGGGACCGGCCCGACCCGTTCTCTTTTTTTTTTTCCTTTTCAAATTTTAAATTTTACTTAGTTAAAATTATGTTGTTTTACTTATTTAAAAGATAAAAACTCTCTTTTCAAACAAATTAAATAAGTAACATGAAAACTCTATTTAATTGAGTGAGATTATAAATTTTATATTATTAAATAAATTATTTTTATTATTAATTTAATTTTTATTTAAGTATTCGGACCTAATCGGACCGAGTCTTAGTTGGATTTTATAATTTTATAAAAATATTAGACTCGGTCCAGCCCGACCCGACATTATTCGAGCTTGAACTTTTATATTGATGAGTCGGACTCATCTAAATCTAATCTAGATCCGATCCATTGACAGCCCTAGTATATATGCATGGCTCTCTTTGGATTCCTAGGGCGGAATGATATAAAACATAAAAGAGAGATGTTAGGTGACATATATGCTACTTTCGTTGGAATGGGAATATAAAGTCACTTTCAAAAGTTATTAGATATTGAAGAGATACAAATAACAATATATAAAGATAGACATATTTTCAAATTAGTTGATATGAAATTATTTTACACGGTCTCAGCATGTGTCAATCTTACATAAGATCAAAATCACGACGTGGATTTTAATAAAATGACGTGAGATTTACAATTAAGAAAATAAAAATTCACTGTGATATCATGTTATAAATATAAACTCACACCTAAAACTTAACTATTTAGGAGACGAGCAATGTTATATTATATAAAGACAGACTCATGATCAAATTAGTTCGATATAATTAAGACTATTCCACGTCTTTGGATATAGCTTGCACACATGACAGCGATTTCCCATCCGAACATCTCACCTCTCGAATTCTTATTTAAGAAAAGATTTGATCTATAAATCCTTTGAAGCTGAACGTTGAGTACTTCCATCAACCGAAGAATAAGATGGTAGTATATTTATATATTCAAAATATATATAATTACTTGTATGTAAAGGGTAGTCGACTGAATGAAAGGAAAAAGAAATTAATTATACCATCACCACTTAAAAAAAAATCTCCTTAAAGATAGTCTAGAAATAGAAAAAAGAAAAGTACGTACTCCTCCGAGTGGTCACTTCTGAAGCCCCCAGCTATTGATTTTGTAGGGTACGGGCGGATCCTCATAACACGGATCATGACCCTAAACAAAAGCTGTGGGTGGCTTTGCTGCTAGCTAGGTTGGCCCCCCATCAGGTAATTTTCTTCCGAAAAATATTTGGTGTAAATATTTAATTTATAACAAATGTTACAAATTTAATAAGAGTTTGCCCTCTCCTGATATGAGATATTATAAGAACATCCAATTCTTTGGTAATAAGTTGGATTAAAATTAATTTTAACTCAGAACTAAAATTAGTCCACTTTTAACTCACTTTTACTTTATTTGCAAGTGAGTTAACTCATTTGGCTATAATGAGTTAACTTATTTTTCTCAAATGTACTTTGGTAAAAAAATGAGTTAACTTATATTGAGAAAAGAAAAATAGTAATTAATATTGTGTACCGTGAGGGTAAAAAGATAGTTAATTTAGTGGATTAACTCCAACCCACCTCTAGAGGTGGGTTAAAAATTGTGAATGAACTTACATTTGACATATCATTAATCTAACTTACTTGAACTAACTTTGTAATATTTTCAAATTATTTTTTAAATTAATTTTGAGTTAACTCTGAATTAACTTTAATCTAACCCAGTACCAAAGAAGCGAGAAGTTGGGTGTCGCAAACCATCGTTGGATTTGAGGATTTGCAACAAGACTTTTCCATTCTAAAAAGAGCCCGGATCCTATCCAACCCTCCACGCATGCATGACTGGGCCCTCTCACTGTCAGCCACGCATCCCAATTATTAATTATCTATGTTAAAAGAAATTAAAAAAAACAAATAATGCAGACATTTATAGCCGGATCCGATTATGCCCCAAGTTAATTTTAACACTTTAATGTACACATATATATATATAGCATATAGCATTGAATAGTACATAACCCCCATCAATTTTTAAAGTAAAATAAGATTCCAACCTTAATAAAAACTCACAAAGGCAGTGCACACACGACGCCAATAAAGAGGCTAAATGGTATAAGGGTAATCATTTGTTGTTTCGTGGGTTCTTCAAAATTGTGTAATTGTCTGAATTAAATACTATCTTTTATCATGATATAAACCCGATTGGAAGATGCGGGCTTAATCCGGACACTCTTGATTCCCATATTGGACCTTGTCAACTAGCACCACACCCTCTTTGCATTCCACAGTCACTAAATATATAAAGATAGCCACGTTAATTAAAATAAATTAATCCGTAGAGAAATGTACAACAAATCGGGCCACCCCGTCACAATGGAAGCCATAAGTGGAAGAGATGGGTGTCCTCCAACCTGGATGCCCTTGGAATTTCCTGTCTATCAATGCGCTTTTGCCTTATACACAAGGCGTTTGTGCATGTCGGTAGGAGTCTAGAGTCAAAAGAATTGTGAGCTGTGTGCATTGAGATGGTCCACTGCTGGTTGATGGTACTCAATCTCTGTTAAGATGTAGAGAGGATAAATCTCGGCCATCTGATCTGTGGTGGTGTAATCTTGTTTGGGCCTGAGTCAAACGGGCCTCCATTAGAGAGAGTAGGGAAGACGATCGCTGGTGAGGACGAGCGCCTGCAAAACCAGAAGAGGATTAGGGGGCCCGGTGAAAACCGGGAAAACCCTCCGATGCCTAAGTCAGTGGAGAGCTTGAGAGACAGGGGGTTTCGGAATGCGAGAATGTGTTCGCGTGAGGAAGAGAACGTACCGCTGCATGGTACTATACCTGTGCTTTTATAGACGTCGGTGTCAAGGCCAACGTGCGTAACGTTGGTGAAACGTGCCTGAAAAGGCGCCATGATAGGCGCGCATAACGGGAGGAGTTATGCACTCAGGTGCCCGTTGGGCTGCCAGGCAGTTCGTGCCTCTTGATGATGGAGGACGTGGCCTGGGACGGTTACGACCGCTCCGTAAGCCAGAGAGCCTGCTCGACACCCTTTGGACACGCCTTCCGAGCAGGTGGCCCACATGGGGGTCGAACATGCTGTTCCGTGATATTGAGGGTTGTTCCGCGCAGCAAGGTTACTGTTCATGTTCGGAAGCTGCCTGCTGACGAGCTCGACAGTCCTTTCGAAAGGATGACCAGTGCATGGGTCTCCTTTCATCTGCTCCGTACGAAGGCGTGGGATCGCACGAGGATGCCACTACCGGATGGGACGGAGTTAATGGGCCTTGACATGATGGGCCTAGGTGGCGGAAAATAGCCACCACATGATCCAAACTGTTAGGCCCAACATAGTGAACCTGATCCAATAAATAAAAATATAATTATTAAATCACAGCTCACTTCAATGAGAATTCAGATGGTAAGTATGACCCAAAAAAATATAATCAAGTCTTGTATTGCTTCCCACGAGGTTGGACCCCTTAGCTTGACGACTTGACATTATAAGGAGACTTTAGCTCGACTAATAATAAGGATCAATTCTATAGATTATTTGGGCGCGCGGCCACAAAGAGATCAAAACAGTTAGGACTTCTACTCGAAGATATAGATAGCGAACCCTAATAAGGATGCAATTATCTCAAAAGAATATGGAAGCATCAAGACAGAGATATGAGTTGATACATAATTATCCTTAATTATGACTTATAAATCTCATAACCAAGCTCAAAATTTTTAGCAATCTTTTTGATTAGAGTTGTACCCACGATCCAACTTTACCGTCAGTCTGATCTCACAGAATCATTGAAAAAAGCTAAGACGTATATAGTCTTTGAAGATCCGTCTACATCAAGTATGAAGTCTCTACAAACTAAAATTTGTGAAGAGTGATTTTGAATCCTCTTACTCTTCTACCTTATGTTATTATACCTTATAATTGACTTACATATCGAAGAATTTTTCCCTAAACCCCCTAGTTAGTAAGACCCCGAATCCTTTGTTTTTTCTCTACATATTCATATTAAAAGAGAGAAGAGTGCCAATAACTTTTCCAATCCATAGATGATTCGATGATTTACAATTTGACCCTCTTCAATATATATATATATATATATATATATATATATTATTTAATAAAATAAGATCCCATCAAGAACTGTATGTCCACACAAGTCGATTATAGGTTAGATTGACTTAAGAAACTTGTCAAAAAAAAACTTAAAAATCAAAACAAATAAAACTACACGATTATTAATGTGCCTGTCATCCAATCACATAAAGAGTACATGGCAGATCATATAAAAATATTTTCAAAAAAATAAATATAAAAATATATGACGTAGCACAACCATTGTTCTGGACAAGTGCTCCCACTGAAACTCAAAGGCTGCACTTCTTGAAACTTGTCCGTGATGTTTGCAATGGAGAATTACAACAAATGAACCCACCCAAAATCTTTACTTGATTTATAGGAGGATTCACCGTACAGAGTTGATATTACATTCAAGGTTCGACGCATCAGAGAATTTGGGCGAACCCAATTTTTTCTGATCTACCACGATTCATCTGAATCGGATCGATTCGTATGAAAATCGGATAAAAATTAATCCAGTTCGATGAAAATCGAGCAAATCGAATTTTTCTTGATTTGATCTGATTCGACCGAATCAGATCGATTCGATCCGCCATGACAAACCATGATTACAATTAGAATTTTCACGTCTTCCCGATCTTACCAAACCCGCAGCGTGAATCAGCTTCGGCCGTTTTGTCCCCGCTTCTAGGAAGCTCAAGTACGAATAACCGCTGTCCAAAATCGTGTTTTCAGGTTCCTCAGACCGCGTTGTTTTTTTTTGCTCCATTTTGGCCCTCGTTCTCTCAGACGTCAAATCTTCACGGATTCTGGGCCATTCTCGTGTTGATACGACATAAATGAAGATCATATTTTTATTAAGGAGACTTCATGATATGTTGCGTCAAATCAAACGACACTTCATTGGGAATTTTTTTAGGAGTCACATGTAGGCACCTAAAAGGAGCTTTTTAGAATAAACATCTCATGGAAAAGGTAACGTATTACACGGAATCAGAAAAAGATGATTTTGATTATCCATAGAAAAATAGGTATTTTCACAAATCTATGGCAGATGAGATTTTAACGAAGAGAGAGCATCTTTATGTGCCAGTACTCTTTCTATATATAAAAAAGGATTTAATTTTCTTATATATAACGAAGAGAGACCGTCCTTGTTTTCGCCACTCCTTTTATCACATGTCATTGTAATTTTTTATTCAAATATCTTTTCAACTCTTTTATTTTAATCTTATCAATAAATTTTACTCTTAGATTCAAATTATTTTCATTAATATCTAATATTGTAGGTTGATATGAAGTCATCTCGAGAATCTCTTTCTGAAATTTTTGAAAGATACTTCTTGTGTATATTTTAAATATCTGCCTCTCAAATCTATTTAAAATTTTCAAAAATGTTATAGTCTCTAATGTCTTAACATCAACCTCTTCTTCGGCATCACATCTTTTCTCAAGTGCAGTCTTATATTGAAGTATGGACTCTTTAAGTGTTATCTTAAATTGAACAAATTCATCAAAAAATAATTAATGTTTCACTTATTTGTGATGATGATGTACTTACACGTAAAATAATATATTGTGAGAACAAAAATTAGTCCAAACTTATGTCAATCATATATGGTAAAAAAAAATACATAATTTTCAGATGGAACTTATTAGCAAAAAATGATCATTTACATACGCAGAAACCCATTTTCGACGACACTAGTATATATTCTGCAGCCACACATTTTCTCTACATTCCACATATTTATCTATTATCTCATCTCATTTCTCTACAAATTCATGAGTTGTCATACAATTGTGGAGGTTGTTTCCCACCTCCTAGCTCCATAGGCCCATTATGGCCCATCAAGGCACCTGGGCTCTCGCCATCAAAACACGGGTCATCGGTAGTCTATGCGGGTCCCCCTGGTGCGCTCTGGCGTTCATGCATCTGGGGCCCCCAGTATGGAATCTGAGCACCGAGCACCGAATAGGCCAACCTTCGTCGAGCACCCCTCTGCCCGATTATAATAACGGTGGGGAGCACGTCTTAAGGCCAGGGGACATCAGTCACAGAAGATCCCGAGGGGCGCCTCGAGCAGGCCGCTTCCGTCTAGGACTTTAGGGACTCCAACCGTTCCGTCCCTACGGCAGTCATCAAGGGGGGTTATGTCTAGTCCCCTGGTCTCCTTTGCCTATAAAAGGTCCATATAATTTCCATGCGAAGGTACTCAATCTTTATCAGACATATCCACCTACGCGCGAACACACACCAAGAGAACCCTCGATTTGAGCCTCCTCATCAGTCTGTACTGACTTAGGCACCGGAGGATTCTCCCCGATTTTTCAACTGGGCCCCCCTGATCTTTTCTGGTTCCTGTAGGTCCTCGTCCGCACCAGCGACCGTCTTTCCTCTCTTCCTTCAGTAGAGGCCCGTTGAGCTCTGGCCTAAATAGTAAAATCCCTCCACAATAATCATTGATGTATTTATTAAATTCTCCCATAAATTTAGGATACGTTTTACAAATATGGTCAATCTTTCAGATATCTTCTTTAATATATGCCACAAACAAAATCGATGCATAACATTAGGAAACACTTCACCTATAGCTATTTCTATAGTCTTATCTTGATCCATAATAATTCCCTTTGGTGAAACTCCACCATTTACTTCTAATCAACTCTGAAATACTCATATAAATGTTTCAGTCTTCTCATTATGTAGCAGTGCACACCTAAGTAAGATAGATTGTCCATGGTGATTCACCCCAACAAAATGAGCAAATGGCATTTTGTGTCAGTTAGTTAGATAAGTGGTATCAAATGTAACCACATCAGAGAAATAACTACATACTGTGTGTGATCTACTATTAATCCAAAAATATTTGACAATTGCTCATGCTCATTCAAGTCAAATGAATAAAAGAAAGTTGGATCCTTGTATTTCATTTCGGTAAAATGACGAAACATTCTTTGTGCATCACCCTCTCTCAATTTAGATTGTCGTTCTCTATTAAAAAAAATCAACAATCTTTCTCCGTAAATGTTAACCTCTGTATCATACCCTTTTTTTTTTGCCATGTAAGACAATACTTTTGTGGTAGACATGCCTACACTACGCATGTTCAAGATTTTAGCCTTCTCCAGGATAGTTATTCATCGATGCGATCTTAAGTAAGCAGCTACAACTCTATTCAACTCGTGATTATACTCAAATAAAACATCGGAGAATACAAATTCTCCACTATCTTTGTCTAATTTCATTTTTATTGATGTTGTGCAACCAATTTTTGCAGAGTCTTTTTTATTTTGTGAATTGGTCTTTCTCCTTGCTTTTCCATTTCTCCAACAAATAAAATGAGCAAAAACACAAACTTTTTCTCTAAATTTGCTACTAAATGTACTAATGCCAAATCCCATATGCCTCGCATATGAGTTGTAGTATTTTTTGGCATCATTTATGGAGTTAAATTTCATGCCATTGCATGGCGCTAAATCCCTCCCAATCACATAATTCTCTGTAGCCTTTGATGGAGTGTTCGATGCATCTATTTCAGTTTTATCTTGTTTACCTGTAACATATATTAGACAAGTGATGTCAGACAAACATATGTCTATTCAAATAAACAAATATGAATGGATAAACATATCTCAATTTCCACCAATAAATATCAGTTTGCACGAACATATGTTATACTGGACCAATGTATATAGATTTGCATTTACATATGCTATGTGAAGCAGTATATATATGTCACTTTAAACCATCGTTTATTATTTGACAAACATAAATCAGTTTGGTCTAATATATGTTACAAAGACCAACATATGTCAATGGGAACCAATATGTTCACTTTAAACTATCATATATCACTAGACAAACATATTTCACTCTCCTCCAATTTATATCAGTTTGCACTAACATATACTACAATAAAATAGCATATACGGTTACACCAACATATGGCTATATTAACCAACAAATGTCAGTTCTATGAACCAACATATACTACTTTAGACAGACATATGTCAGATGTTGGCACATTACATACATACCTTGTTCCACAAACTTTGAAGGGGACACAAAATCCAATCCACTCATCAGCGGTCCTACTTCCCCGCACGTTGGAAAGAAGACGATAAACAAGTGAGAAAACTATTGTAATTAGCCGCTGAGGGATGTGGTTTGGGGGGGGGGGGGGGGGGGGATCTATGTTGCCTTCCGATCGAAGAGCAAGGGACATTGTTGTAGGGAGCGCACGTTGGAGCATTGGACACCATTGGAGGGACCGTGCATTGCACACAACCGGAGGGAACGCCTGTTGGAGCCTTGGACACTGCCAGATGGAGGTAGTGCGCGTTGGAGCAGAGCCTTGGAGAAAAGTCGAAGTGAAGGGACATTGCCGGAGGAAGAAAATGTATCGCGCCGAGTCTTTCTCGTGGGAGAGAAAGAAGTGGGAGATGGCGCACGCGGAAAAAGAAGGGCAAAGTTGTCCTTTTATGCTCATATTAATATGACTTGCACCAATATGTGGGGTAGACTCACAAGTGCTCCACGTGGAGACAGGGGAATAGATTTGAATATTGACATGTCATGGTTTGCACAAGCTTGATTTGCACCAAGTCGTTCTCTTTTTTTTAGGAGTCACATGTAGGCACTTAAAAGGAGCTTTTTTAGAATATCTCATGTGGAAAAGATATTGTAAGTGACAACACCGAATCAGAAAAAGACGAATGTGGTTATCCCTAGAAACAATAGGTATTTTCACAAATCTATGACACATGAGATTTTAACGAAGATAGAGCATCTTTATGTGCCAGTATCCCCCTTTCTATAAAAAAGGAATTAATTTTCTTTAACCGGAATCACAATTACAAGTTCCAATTTGGAGTGTAAAATATTACAGAATATTATAATAATGACCGATATCAAATACTAATACCTTTTGACTATTTCTCAATTTGTGCATGCAATGCTTGTGCAGGTATTATACTAATCTCAGCCACTCCTCGGCATATCTCTGATCTCTAGACTTTCTCTCTCTCTCTCAGTTTACTCATCACTTCTCTTCTCTTTTCACTCAATCAAATTTAAACATCAAAGGGTCATTCTTAAAATCCACACTCAAACTTCTTTAGCAGCGCTATTCGGTCAACAATTTCGCCACCCACCGCTGCAATCAGAATCTGTATATCTTCTCGGGCGTCTCTAAAACCGATCCTTCTTAGTCTTTGTCGGCCTAAGAGACTTTAGTTTCAACCGTTCCAAATTTATCGGAGATATGCTTGGTTATTATTATTATTATTTTTCAATAAAAGGCTAAGAAGGCTAAATTCTATTATAGTAAAGAGATTGCTACAATCAGAGGGAAATCGAGTACAGAAAATTAACAGAATAAAATCAATCTAAAATTTTAAGAACGACCTATCCCATGAATGAGTTCGTCGAAAAATTGTTCGAGGACGTAAACTTAGACATCGCGAACACCGCTCCATACTATCCTCATCCGATTCCATCTCAGACATCTCTTGATCAAATCAATAGTCAGGCATGAATATGTTCTCTGCTTTGACAAGGTCAGCAACGGCCATAGTCTTCATACGCATATCTAAAGTTGGAGAGTGAACTGACATACTGTCTATCGGGTATAATGGGCTCGGAGAATGTTCTCGGGTGCTCGAAAGACAAATTCTAACACCCCCTTTGCAAGATGGACGAGATATTCGTCGACCAGAGGATGACCCACTAGAAGTGGAGATTGAAGAAGTCTTCTCCTGAATAACTGGAGACTGACGCACCACTTGAGCAAACGTCATGGAAGTATTTACTTGACCAGTAATGGGATCATCAACGTCGACCATCGTGGAATAATATGCCTGGTTTATACTGTTGATACTGTCTCAACTGAAGCATTCAAAAATGAGCGATCACAGAGCAGAGCGCACGGCCATAACTTATGTTATAGATTTGTCAAATTGCATCCATTTTTTGAAGAGAAAATTTTCGTCATTCCATAGACAACACATGGAAATGACCATATGAAATCTCAAAGTAAGCTATATGACACGCCATTTTCCGAGACTATGTATAAGGAAACTCTAATGTCGGTTCCTCTAAACGTGACCGCATAAAGCACATTGGAATATTGATTTCGCACATTCAATGGTGCCGTGATCAGCTTTGCTGCCAAGTATTTTAATTCCCCAATTTTAAAATTGTCAGATTATTGTTTTTTGGTGACGAAGAATCTAACATAATTAAAATTTTGGTGACGTTTGATAACACTTATTTAAAATAATTAAATCTAATTCATCACTTATTTTTTAAATTTAAAATTAAAAAAATTAATATATATGAGATATAAGTTAAGAGATGTTTGATAACTAACTTCAACAATATCTTAAGTGCTGTATAATTGGTTAAAATACTACACAATTATTGAATAAGTCTTGTGTTCAAAATCTAAAATCGTCAAAAATATTTTTTTTGTGATCAATTTATAAATTGTCGCCGGTGCTAGTTGGGATTCTAACGATGTCTACCGCCGGTCGACGATCTAAAAAAAATGATTCATTTTAACTTAAAATTTAAGTAATTTTTTTAAACTTAAGTGATTAATTAAAATATAGTTTCAGATATTTTATCAAACAATTTAAAATCTTAAAAATTAAATATTTTTAATTTTACACTTTCATTAAGTATTATTAAACAAGACATTAATATTTAACACCAAGAGATTAAAGATTCAAACCTTGCCATAATAATAATATTTACATACATTACACTTTTTCGTTACGTTGAAAACTTTAGACGAGGAGGAGTATATTATGAGAGACATCAAACAATCTCCCTTTAGGGGAGTACAATGAATCAAAATTGCCAATGTTTAGATGAATATATTTGATTCGAGGTTAGAATAGCCAGGAGGGAGCATTTTGTTTGGAAACTTAGAATTTAAAAATACATTGTGGTTTATGTAATTTTAAGTTGCTTTCTCCAATTTTGTTTCCTAATGGGTGCAGAGCATGGAAACCTTGGTACCATATGAACCAACTTAATCCCATTTAAGTTATTCTACAGACAAAAACTAATTAAAATATATGTCAAAATAAAAATATTAAAGAGCTTAGTGTTGCATGATCAAACAAACAAGGACTCATTTGAACCATGTTCTATGAAAAGCCAATTTCACCTTACTATTAGTAAGAAAAAAGGTGCAATGATACATGGAAAATCCATGTCATAGCCTCATGGCTTGTTACACTTACATGCGAGCTCTTATTTGTTTAGTTTCTTCCATTAAGGCGGCAGCTCAAGTCAAAAAGGTATTCCCACCGTAGAGCTTATGAGCCAATTAGAAACGTGTTACAGTTGTGAGGTCATTATCGATCTCTTCTTTTCTATGGTCATCCAACTTATTAGATTTGAAAAATCAAACAACAAAGTCTTTAGATATCACTATCATGCGAATTGCTTAGAAACCGTAGAGCGAATGTTTCTTATTAGTCGCGCAAATTATTCGTCTCAGATATAAAGAGGTGAATCCCACAAGTCATCTATTTGAGACGGGTCATTGGGCGGATATTAATACTTTTCTTCCTTGGCCTGTTCCGTTGTGTTGATTGAAAGCAACAACAGCATTAGTTTCTTCCATCCATGATGCATGACACTCGAATCATGATATTCTAAGCACCCACACAAAGAAAACCGATGAAAACCAAGTGTGATGAGCATGTATGTTTTGTTTTTTGATAGTTAAACCACCCTTCGTGTTCTTATAACAAAACATGTTCTCTGATTAGATCACACATTGGGAAGCGAAAACAACACCTCCTCTTTCGTTGGATCAACATATTGATTACATAAAAGTAATTTAGTGTATTTGAGTTGTATATGTTGTACTTATATTTTTTACTTTTCTATTTGTTATTACTGATACTGATAACCACCGCCGACGTTGAGCCCGAGTAGGGCCCACGAATAATGCCGACGATAAAGTCGTCGGGATTGACGACAAGGTCGTAGGCTAAATATCTTTTCGTCCCCATGTAAGGAAATTCGAACTGTCCTTACCTTCTCCAAAACTACATGCCTAACAAGTAAGGGCTCTGAGATCTCGGGTCGCGACAGCTCCTCCATCCCCAGCTGGCAATCGTCAATTGCAACCCAAGAGATAACATCCGGTGATCACACCCCTTACCTTGGGGCGCCGGCTCTACAAGGAAATATGCATGGCTAACTAAGGTAGGGGGAAAGCTTACCTGGCTGAGCCCCCTCTATAAAAACAAAGGAGACGCTTCAGACCAAGGTATGCTACTTGTGGCATAAGAACTCTCTCACTTCTTTTCTTTTACTTGACTTGGACGTCGGAGTGTCTCCCCACCGAGGCAACTCGGTAGTTTTTGCAGGTTTAGTCTTAAGCAGCCCAAGCCGACGACGACCCGCCATCGCCTCGGAGCCCACTTGGATTGACCCCGGTCAAATACCTCATTGCTCGTGCAGCAACAATTACTACAGTAACGGAGTTGGCCGAGACCGAGTTGCTGCCAAAGGACGTGGCGCACGAGGTCGAAGATGCAGCCGAGTTCCAACCTATAAGACCACCGAGGGACCTCGGTGGGAAGAGACTCTGACGCTCATGTCAATTTGAGAACTCGACTCAGAAAAGATTTGTGGGTTAGAAGTTACATACCTTTGGCCATGGGAATGTCTTCCCCTTTATAGAGATTTCATGAGTAGGGTTATAGTAAGTGGATTACTGTAGCAGTAACATGCAATTCTCGAGGTGTGTAGATTCAAAGTTTTTCGGTCAAGTGGGGTAAGGGCAATACGGGTACACAGAAAATAAGAGCTGTCAAGTCCTAACCTTGGAGTTCAAGAACACCAATCCTTGAGCCCACAAAGTCACACGGAGTGGGATTTCTTCGTTATCAAAAAAAAAAAAAAAAAAACATGCATTGCCCTTTTTTTATTGAGTAATAAAAATAAAAAATATATAATTTAAGTAAACTAAATTCTTCTCTGATTACATTAACTACATTCATGAAGAAGAAAGAACAGAGCCGCGGCTGCGTATGTGGAAACCCGGGATACGGATTTCCGTGCCGCCGAGGAGCGGACCGGGCCAGTAATGGCGCGTGATAAGTTTTGGGGCCGCGCTTGTCGCAATCAACCCTGAAATAATTGGTCGCAGCGGCAGGTCCGTGCCGAGGACGAGCCCAGTGACAAGACCTTTCTGCACCTCTCTTGGACCGGTCAGCTAAAGACAAACGGCTTGTTCATACCCCCCGCCACTCTCACCACCTTTGATTTCGAACTCGAGTACCATCAACGTCACTCGCTACCTACAACGACTAAGCTTCCATATGTTTCATTAATTTGTTTATAACACGTGTCCAAAAAAAAAAAAAAAAACCTCGCTTTCTCTCGCTTCGAAGGCCGAACCGGCGGGAACCCATGTGGGTATTTAATTTCCCATTGACGCCATCACAATAACACATGGCACTGATTAGTTAAGAACAAACGCCACCCAAGATTTATAGCCAAATTATGCTATAAAGGGCGGTGTAGGGGAAAACGAGGAAACCAAGCCGGTGTTGTAGTGTGAAGATTGGGGCATTTAAGTGCAAAAGCCGAGGAGAGGCCCATCTTGGATGGGCATTGGATTCCAATGCGGGCGACACGGAGTTGTCCCCTCCTCCGTCCACCCCCCAGCCAAAAGCTCGGTACGAGTGTGGACGAGGTGACCTACAACAAGCTTCTCCTGGCGAATGGCAGCAGCGCCCAAACCCACCCCCGGCACAAGTCGACAAAATCGCATTGCCCCGTGAGCAAAACCGGGTAGTAGAGAGTGGAGGTGAATGGAAGAGTGTGAGCGAGAGAGAGAGAGAGAGAGCATGGACGAGCAAAGCCTCCACCCAGAAGACAAGTATGTTTTGGAACTTTATGGAGAGAGAGAGAGGAGCAGCCGAGCAGATGTTCTTCACACCAACAATTTCAGAAAATAAAGAAAGGAAAATCTTTGTAAGGGAGGGGACTTGGGTCCTTAGTCGCCAAGGCCCAACACTTCCGTTGGCTCCAAGAGGAAAAAAGAGAGCACGACGGCGGGAGGGGGGAGACGACAGGAACGGGGGGAGGGCGCCGGGAGAAGGCGAAAAAGGAGAGCCAAAAGAACGCCGGAGGAGATTATAGAATAAGGGTGAGAGAACCCACCCAGCAGAATAACTTAAAAAGTGGTTGCTGCAGCGTTCCCAAGCGTTTAATAAAAGAGTATCTTTTCAGATCTCTGTCGACCTTACTGCTCGAGTGAGGGGATCGGACGTAGCCCGTGGAAAAGAACCACAGTGAGCACACGCATAGCCGCAGGATTCGTCTACTCATATCAATAATTACTCAGCTACAACGCCGTCGATGCCGGACAAAAAAACCGAACGCACTGGGAAGAACAGGAAGGCAACAAGAGAAGAGATGGGAACGAAGCGCTTTGATTAATACTTACAAAAGCCTTTTCTTCTTCTAAAATCATGGAGGGGTGTAAGGGGATAGGTGGGAAGGGCGGAGTAGGATGAAATCTACATAGATGGCTAACAAAAGGAGCACTTTTGCCACACTTTCGATTCTACAAAGGGGGAGCGGGGTACTTCCACGGGTAAAAATCCTAAAGAGAAAAGACAAGGATCTGATGGCGATAGGCGTTTTGTGCTGGGTCTTCCGCTCTGCAAAACTCGAACGGGATCGTTTAAACGCAGTCCTCCTTCGTCTTCAGCGTGGCTCTGTTAATGCAGAGCTCGCTCTTGGACGGCGGAAGCAGTGAGCATTCGGCCTCTGCAGAAAGGGCATACTTGGTGAGATCCATGGGACTGTGAGGAGGTAAGCAGTAGAAGAAGAATGTGGAGGTGGGGCGGAGAAAAGAACCGGCCTTTTGAGGCGTTGAACGACATCTTGCAGTGGGCAATGGCGCTCTGGATCCCGTCCTGCTGTTGCAACAGAGAGTCGTCCCGCCGCCGGGCCAGGGTCGGGGGAGGCGAGGGGACCGCGGCGACGGCTGCGGAGGCGGATCTGCTCTTCCCGAGGTGCTTGCACACCACGCGAAGGCCCGCGGGAAGGTTACCCAGCTGGGCTGGCTTCTGGACTGCCTTAGCGATGCCGGTGCCGCTAGCAGGGGCTACGGCGGCGGCCGCGGCCGCGGCGGGGGCTGATTCCGCTTCCGCGCTTTTAACTTCCAGTTCATCCGTTGCCGTGGCTGTTGATGGAGGCGTTGGTGCCTGCACAGGCGCCTCCTTGGTGACGGCGCCTTCCGTTGTCAGCTGGCCGGAAAATCTCAACTTCTCTGCGTAGCGCTTGGAAACCCGCACGTAGAGGGGCTTGATCTTGTTTATGTACTTCTGCACAAGCTCCTTGGAGAGCTTCTTCTCCCCGGCAACGGCCGCAGGCGCGCCGCACTCGTCGCCCTGCTGCTTCGACGACCTGCCATTGCTGCTTCCCGTGCTCCTTGAGCTGTTGTCCCTAGTGAAGAGGGACACGATCGGCACCTCCTCCACCTTAAACTTGACCGTGAACAGCTTGCTCGGTCGCTGGTGTGGGTGCTTGGGAGACGGGGCCGCAGCAGGGACGGAGCCGTTGAACGGCTCCCCGGCCGGAGCAGCCGCAGAGACGTGCTTGGGCCTCCTGAGGCCCAGCATGAGGACGCGGAACTTGGTCTTGAGGAGGGACACCGGGAGCATATGGGGCCTCGCATGGGCCTCCCCGTGGTTGAAGACGAGGGAAGACGATTCCAGCGGCACCAGCCTCCCTTTGAAGAAGAGGTCGTCGGAGGGGGACAGCGGGAGGCTCGGGTCCGCCCGGAGATCCCCGCAGCTTCCCTCGGAGGACACCGTGAAGTTGAACTCCCGCTCCTCCGCGGCGCCCTCGTCGTCCGTCACCTCCTCCCTCTCCTCCCCTTCGCGGCTACTCCCGGCGTCGTCGTCCTCGTTGCCGTCGCCCTCGCACTCCTCGTCGGGGACGGCGAACTCCAGGTCGAAGAAGGGGCCCTCATCGTCCCCGTCGGCGGACTCCTCGTCGGAGTCCTCCGCGGACGGCAGGGCAGAGGCGGCGATGGTGGTGATGGAGACGGCGGGGCGGGCGGTGGCGGCGGCAGAGAGGGCGGCCGCCCCGCCGCCGCCCCTCCAGTACTTGAGCAAGCTGAAGGCTTCCATGGTTGGTAGAGCCAGAGCAAAGAGGGAGAGAGGAAGAAAAATAGGAGGGTGGGGGTGTGCCCAGTGGCCCCTTTTTATCTCGGGGTTCCAGTCCCCTTTACCCACACCTTTCAGAGAAGGTGGTGACGGGGAAGGGCGGAGGAGGAGGTGGTCGTGGTGGGGGACGGTGATGCCAGATTAAAAGGGTTGGCGTTTAAGGGAAAGGGTAAACACCAAAGACGAGGGTGGGACTGGGAAGGGAAGGGTTTGGGACGTAGAGGTCGGTGCTACCTTTTTCCCCCGTGAGAAAATATACGTGTGGGGTCCATCTCTCAACCAATCAGATAAAACATCGAGTAATATTTATTACCCCATTTATAGATAGTAAGTATTTTTCATCTTTCATGAGACCTGTTTCATGAGACCTGTTTCAGGCTCGTATTTTCTTGATGATTAAAAAATATGCCATAAATAGTACTCCCTGAGTTTGAGAGGTCATGAGTTTTTATTCTATGAACCTTTTTTTTTGAGACAAAAAATCCTAATATCATATATTTCAAAGATTAGTTAAATGTGGGTCAGATAAATTCTCGAGATCGATAAGTATTTGTATTGCATTAAACTTCTTTTTTTATGTACAAATTTAGATAAGTTCTTAAATATTTGGATAAATTAATTAAAAATCTTTGACTGTAATATAGAGGTTCTTATTGTAACATAATTTAATATATATTATAATAAGTGATAATATTTACTGTCCCTGTTAGAGACTATCAAATAAGTCAAAATATGATAAGATTCCTAATTAATTTACCTTAAATATTTCTCATAATTACAAGTGACCGTTCCATGGAAGCATTTTGTTGCTCACACGTGCCAGATGGACATTTTAGTTGGGTGATTTTTATAATACTAAAAGTGATATAATTTTTTTATGAAGAAAACTTTTAAATTATCCGACTCCTTTTTTTCACAATCTAATTTGAAACCAAATGGCAGAAAAATAATTATCTGAATTAGGTGCCCCCAAACTCAATGTTTTAAATTTAATCTCCATTGCCATGAACATGACAAAAGAAGTTTATTGTAGCATCAAGCATTTCTCAATTCTTTTACCGCATCTCAGATTCTTCTCCCTTGAACAACAACAGTATTTCTCATCGTTTCAGTCATGAAAATATGAAGAGAAGTTGGACCCTTCTTTTGTTGTCAGGGTAAAATAAAATCATTAATATTTTAAAAAGAAGAAGGCGTTCTATGATGTCACACTTAAATGCCACTTTAATTTGTTTTCCATAAAAAAATAAGTATCACACAATTTTATTAATATTCTTAATTTAGAGACTGCGTAATCTTAAAAAAATTGATATTTACTTCTCAAGAATCTGTTTCAATCAACAGGACGACTTTTTATAAACTTGAGAAATCTAGGAGTCTAATACAGTAGCTCCGGGTCGTCTATCTGAGTCGAGAATACTAGAGAGAAGATCTGTCGAGCCGACTTGATCTTTTAGATTCGAGTTCTTGACTTGCAAAGTCATCGAGAGAGATTTCGGTGGATAGATTTTTTGATGTTCAAGTTAGTTATGAGACTGAGACGGTGGTCGGTCTTAGAGATGATCGATTCTGCCTACTTGTGAGCTCAAGTGTCCAATCTTTTATAAACCGTCTGATATCTTCGCAAATATCATGTCGAATCACCGTAATCGCTACCCCCTCCAAGTTGTAACTGTCGCACCACATCGTATAGATCGTGATCTTAATGACTAACGTTACGAGAGGCACGATCAGTGATCAATAACTCAACGGCCATTTATCGAGCCGTTACATAAGCCACGATTCTCGAGAATTCGGCGGCCATGTCATACGCTCCACACCAAATCGAGCCAAGATGGACTAGTTTTGACCTTAATCGAGATGAAGCTCATCAACTTAAATATCGTTGGGACATCGGCCTTACCCGACAAAGCAACCTAAGAGTTGCCCATATTAGAGTCTATAATAAGTGCATGAGGATTCCACTGCTCTCACATCAATTCAAGATTTCTACATGTGTTCATGAAGGAGCACCCTTTGTAATCTCATGTTGCATTCATGCCCATTTTCCCAAATTTGTCATTTGAAATTGTTTTTTTTTTTCCTTTTCTTTGGCCAATGAAGTAGCAGCAGACAGAGTCACAGAGCTGCAAAAACTAGATCACTGGACTGTGGACTGTTTTATACCTCAAAATGCAGGCCAACAAGAATAGCCATTTGCACAAATATTTATACAACTTTTGGCAGTGTCCTTTCTACTTGGGCAAGAGCAAGTGTGAGGATAACGCCGTTGTTATGAACAAATCTGCTCTTAACTAAGGTTTAAATGCTGCGTAATTGTCAGTATAAAGGGGGCATGCATATGGAAGGAAGGAAGCTTCTCCTCTCTGTGGGCGGGAGCACGGCACGCCGATGTGGAGTCGTTTGTCGTTTGTTCGATAAAGCCGGGTGTTTAGCCAGGCTTCGGGGTCAGCGCAAACCTGACTCCCCTCCTGTCCCCATTGGAAAGCTCGTTCCCAAGCTGATGCCAGCTACGTCGTCGTCAACTCCCGGAGGACTGCGTCAACTCCCTAGGCTCGTGGTTCCACGGATGGGCGTTTCTTCTTCCGTCTTCTTTTTCCTTTTTTTTTCCACCCTTTTTTGTGTTTTATTGTGACACCTTTCTTTTATTTTTATAAAGTATTTATGATGAATATATCTCATCCTTAACTATCAATCTAAAAAATTTAATTATATAATAATTTATTTAAAAATATAAAGTTCATACGGCTCAAGAGACTTCTCAACCCTCTGACTTAAACTGTGAAACTTAGTTATCAAATTCGGTCCAACAAGTAATGGCCCAATAGACTCTCCTAGCGAAATCTTAAGAATTATATCGGACCCCATCTGATAAAAGTTTAGTTATCAAATAAGACTCACCTAGTGAAAACCTAGGAATCAAATTAGATCTGCCTGATAAAAGCCTAGTTACTAATTACGATTCATCTGGCAAAAACTCAAGAACTAAATCAAATCCTCTTGATAAAAACTCAATTATTAAATAAGACCCTATAGAAGACTCAACGAGCACCTGATCTACCCAATCTGGTGTCCACGTGGGCCCCTTTGGTATCCTTCATGTGCTTATGCAATTTGGTGTCCTTCTGGTGCGCAACAATTCACTATTTCTCGACGTGGACACTAGAAAGATAATCCAAACGACAAAGGATAGCTCCTGAGGTAAATGTCTCAGACCATGCAATGGCAAGATGATAGCTGTGACGGAACACCTCGGCCAAGCCCGTTAAACCAATAACGCACTTGATCCGAGTCCGCCTCCCGCGAACGGGCCGTAGCCTCGCAAGGGAAACCAAACCACAGCCCGTGTAAACATAAAGGAACACACCACATTTCATATATAATTTTTCACAATTTACATAGCCATAATCCATTAAAACTAAAAAGGTGCACAAAAGTCTGGGGCATACCCCGAGGTACAACAAAAGAAAGTAAACAACTACAAAACTACAAAGCTACAAGGCTATACTGCTGAAGTACTACTCTGCTGGAGGTACTGACCCTGCTCCGCTACGACGCGGCCCAGAACTGGACGTCGGACGGGAAACGTCCTCCTCGCCCTCACCTGAGGGGGTAGGGGTGAGCCTCTCTAGTCACTGGCTCAGTAGGGAACTCCCCCAAAGCCGAACAAACCACAAACCACAGGTACAAAACAGTAAACAGTACCAACAACATATAAAACAGCTAAGCAAGTAAGTAAAGCTGTAAAACTACTCACCGTCAGCCGACTACGAGAAACAACTGTAGTAACTAAACGGCAAACCCAAACAGGTGTACAAGCCAAAGTAGAGACAGCCAACACGAGCCACGTAAACTGGTTCGCGACACCAGAAACTGGCTCGGACAAACTAACACAGGTCCACCTCTCAGTCTCGCAGCCACGGACGAAAGGTCCAGCTGCCGCTCCACGTAAAAAGGTCAAACAACTGTGGAGACCAACTAAAACACCACAACCTGCAAACCACACGGTCACAGGCCCATGCCTGGCACCTCCAGTGACCCTGGCCTGGGCTCGCTAGAGTGAGGCACTGGAAAAGGACTAGCTGGGGTCCAGTACGTCTACTGGTGTCCGTACCCCCAACTACGAGCGCGCTACAAGTGACTAAAAACAACCACAACTGTCACTGTCCCACTGTCGTCTTTCCCTCAGCCGGACGTGCAACTCTAACACAAGAGTGAGGGTGTCCAGGTCAGACGACACAGACCTCGACGGCACAACTCAAGTACCGGGACAAGGCCCCGAGCTAACAGCCTGGCTCACAAAGAACCTGGGGCACCCAACTGGAGAGGTAACCACGGTAGGCGTCGTACTACTCGTCACGTACACAAAACCACGTGAAACCTCACGTAAGCCACAAGTAACCACTGGTCCACTACATGTGAACCCAACTGACTCGCGTACACAACGCGCAGTCACCGAAGTAAACACTTAACAGCATATCTTGTATGCTAAATACGAGAACCATGTGCACTTAGTGCACCTCGTATGATACCACGCATGCATTATCGATAAAACACCATAAATAGCCATTTCTGTTCATATAGGAGTAGGCGGCCACATCGATTGCCGCTTACAGGAAGTAGACGACAAGGTCTATGGCCGTCAACCTCCTGGCTGAAGATCTTGGCGGCAAACGATGTTGACGCCAAGTTCCCCGGCCTTAAACCCTGCAGAAACCCTAATCCGGTCCTGCGGTTTCTCTAGCTGTTCTAATTTACTGGAAAACATGCAAATGCATACCCTCTAGCATGTCAGTACCCAATGCAACCCGTTTAAACATGATTCGAACAATAAACTACTCAAACCACCCATTATCCCATATGGTGCAACTCTATCCAAACATGGATTATCATGCAGATTTAAGTAGTTATGATGTGTTTTAATGTTTCTACGGAGCTACCAGGGTTCGTCCCCTACCTCAGAACGCGTTAGAATCTCCCGCAACTTCCCAGTTTACGCCGAGCCCTCCGCGAGCTCCCACGCGAATTGCACCACGCCGCGACGTTTCCTCGCGCAATTCGGCGACGCCGCGCGTCTCACGATCGGCCAGCCACTCCTCGATACCTGTTAGAACCTTCAAAGACTCAGGGGCAACAAGCTGGGGCAAGAGGGAGAGAGGGTGAGCTGAAAGAGCTGCCCTCGGGTGAACATATAACCTGCTGAACTGACAGGTTGGCGTCAACCCCCTTGTCGCCCACAAGCACCGCCAACATAAACGTCCACAACTACTGCCGCCAAGTTCATGATGTAACGTCCATGAACCTGGACGCCAACAGTCAACGACCACCCCTTGGCCGCCAACTCAGACAGAACAGCAGCAGGTCCTATTCCAATTCAGGACCTACCCTGCTCTTCACCTGCTCAAGCCACGCAATCACACCATACATTCCACACACCCAACTCACACTGGCCTCACAACGGCCGCCACAACCACAATGCACATGATCCGCATGGATCCGAAAAGCACGCGACGTTACATTACTATCATCTAAAAAGAAAATTTCGACCTCGAAATTCATAACACAACACAAAGTCAAACGATTTAAACATACACAACTTTACAAGCACTATCATCTAAAAAAAAAATACACAACTTACACAAACAGATAGGGATACCCTTTAGCCATTTCAGCGGCCAACTCCCAGGTATCCTCACCACCCAACCTATTTTCCCATCTCACCTTAACCAACTCAATTTCTTTATTTCTTAACTTTTGATTTTTCGATCCGTGATTGTACCGGATATTCAGGCATGGTCATATCCGGCCTCAGGTCACCACCTTGATATCTAATTATCTGAGCTGGATCTTCAATGCATTTCCTTAACATGGAGACATGGAAAATATCATGCACATCTGCAAAATCAGCTGGCAAATCCAGCCTATAAGCCACTTCCCCAATTCTTTCAATTACCTGGAAAGGTCCCACATACCTTGGACTCAGCTTTCCAGATTTACCGAACCTCATTATACCTTTACTTGGGGAAACTCTCAGAAAAACAAAATCTCCCACCTCAAACTGAAGTGGTCTCCTCCGCACATCTGCATAACTTTTCTGCCTACTTTGAGCTGCCTGCAATTTTTCTTTGATAAGCTTCACTATTTCAGTGGTTTGCTGAATCAATTCAGGACCCACTAATTGCCTTTCTCCCACTTCATGCCAGTTCAACGGAGTTCTACATGGCCTTCCATATAAAGCTTCATACGGTGCCATCCCAAGACTGGTATGATAACTATTATTGTAGGCAAATTCAACCATTCCCAAATGATGTTCCCAACTGCCTCCCCAAACTAAGCAACATGCTCGCAACATATCTTCAATTGTCTGAATGGTCCTCTCTGTCTGACCATCTGTCTGGGGATGATAAGCGGAGCTATATCTCAATTCAGAACCCATCACCTTTTGTAAACTTCTCCAAAAACCAGAAGTAAATCTTGGATCTCTATCCGATACAATAGTCTTCGGAATACCATGCAGTGGAACAATTCTTTCAACATAAATATTTGCCAATCTGTCCACTGTCCAAGACATACTTACTGCCACTAATCTGCAAACTTTGGTCAATCTGTCAACAAACACCCATATTCCATTATGCCCAGAACTTGTCCTTGGTAAACCTGCTACAAAATCCATTGCAATATCATCCCATTTCCACTGTGGAATGGGTAACGGTTGCAACAGACCTCCCGGCTTTTGATGCTCTGCTTTAATTTGCTGACAGATAGAACATCTTACCACAAATTCTGCTATTTCTTTCTTCATATGAGGCCACCAAAAATGTTTTCTTAAATCATGGTACATTTTAGTACTACCCGGATGAATAGTGTACCTTGATTTATGAGCCTCTTCTAGAACTCGCTGCTTCACCTCTCTCTCTGCAGGAACAAACAACCTGCCCCTAAGCCTGACCACACAATTATCATCAATTGAGACTCCTTCCATTTTCACAATTTCAGGTAAACCTGCATCTGCTCTTTGAGCCTCAATAATCTGCCAATATAAAGACGGCTCTACAGCACTAGCAGCTAGAATTGCCCGACGCTGACTGCTGGGCACATACAAAGAATTCTCTGCTACCTCTTCATACAACTTCCATTCTTTAATCATCATTAAATTCATATATGCCTTTCTGCTCAAGGCATCAGCCACAACATTGGCCTTACCCGGATGGTAAGCCAAACTGAAATCATAATCTTTCAGATACTCGACCCATCTGCGCTGGCGAAGATTTAAATCTTTCTGCGAGAAGATATACTTCAAGCTTTTATGATCTGTAAAAATCTCAAATCTTTCGCCATACAGATAATGCCTCCACATTTTCAAAGCAAATACAACTGCAGCTAATTCCAAATCATGAGTGGGGTAATTTTCTTCTGCTGGCTTCAATTGCCTAGACGCATAAGCTATTACTTTACCATGCTGCATAAGCACTGCACCAAGACCTCTCCTTGAAGCATCAGTATACAGCACAAAACCACCACTCCCTGCCGGCAATGTCAATATAGGTGCTGATGTAGTCTTTTCTTCAATTCCATGAAACTTCTTTGACATTCACCGGACCACACAAAAGGCACCCCTTTCTGGTCAGTCTAGTCATAGGTGCTGCAATTTTAGAAAAATCTTGAATAAAGCGCCTATAATAACCTGCCAACCCCAGAAAACTTCTAATCTCGGTTATTGACTTAGGCACTTCCCACCTCGACACAGCTTCCACTTTACTTGGGTCTACAGCTACTCCTTTAGCAGAAATAACATGACCCAAAAACTGAATTTCCTTTAACCAGAATTCACACTTACTGAATTTAGCAAACAGCTGGTTATCCCTTAACAACTGCAAAGTAAACCTCAAATGAGCTGCATGCTCCTCTTCAGATGCTGAATAAATTAAAATATCATCAATAAAGACCACAATAAATTGATCTAAATATGGATGAAATATTCTATTCATCAGATCCATAAAACCTGCAGGAGCATTAGTCAACCCAAAAGGCATTACCACAAACTCATAGTGACCATATCTGGTTCTGAACGCTGTCTTGTCTATATCCTCCTCTTTAATTCTCAACTGATGGTACCCGGACCTCAAATCAATTTTGGAAAACACTTTTGCTGATTGCAACTGATCAAATAAATCATCTATTCTTGGCAACGGGTACTTATTCTTGATGGTCACATCATTCAACTTTCTATAATCTATACACATCCGAAAACTTCCATCTTTCTTTTTCACAAATAAAACCGGCGCTCCCCACGGGGAATGACTCGGTCTAATAAACCCTTTTTGCAACAATTCTTCTAATTGCTTTTTCAACTCCTTGAGTTCTGCTGGTGCCATCCGATATGGGGCTTTAGAGATCGGCATAGTACCCGGCAGCAACTCAATAGTAAAATCCACCTCTCTATGTGGAGCTACACCAGGCAAATCTTCCGGAAAGACATCAGCAAATTCCCTAACCACGGGAACTGCTTCCATTGGCTGACTGGCTTCTACCAAACTTACTGAGGCTAAATAGGCCACACACCCATCATTTATCAACTTTCTAGCTTTAATTGCAGAAATTAGAAACTTTGAGGTATAAAAAGGCATACCTTGATATTCAAACTCTGCACCATTAGGATGATAAAACCTGATCCTTTTCTTTCTGCAATCTAGCATTGCTCCATACATCTCTAGCCAGTCCATACCCAGAATAATATCATAATCTGACAATTGCAGGGCATACAACCGACCCGGCATCTGGTTCCCTTCAATCATAACAGGAGCTTCATCTATGTAGCTCGAAGTGAGTAAGAACTCACCTGAAGGAACCTCTACCACTAACTCACAAGACTTCTCTTCTAATGGATGAGCTATGCAATCCAGAAATTCTTCGGAAATAAAAGAATGAGAGGCACCCGAATCAAATAAGACTCTTGCTGAATATTCATAAAGAGGTAAAGTACCTTCTATCATATTTGATGCCTCTGCCTGGGCTCGGGTGATAGCCATAACCCGGCCTCTCCCCTGCTGCTGCGGTGCTCCTCTGCCACGACCTGCCTGTGGCTGCTGAAACTGCTGAGGCTGCTGCTGCTGCTGCACACCTCTGCCATACCCATATTCTCTTGCATACGGACAATTGCGGATCAAATGTCCCGGCTGATTACAATTATAACATCTGTATCCTGGAGGAACTATAGGCTGCCTGGCTGTACTCTGCTGCGACTCCTCCACCTCAGGCCTACCACGGCCTTGCTGATACTGCGGACGACCTCCCCATCCTTTTCCTTTTCCTTTAAGTGCTTGCTTTAATTTTGTCCCCACTTCCCAAAGCCTGATGAAGAAGGTCCTGCTGGTGCCTTGCCCTTGCTTGCACCCACTGTCTGCTGCGGTAGCCGAAACTACCAGAACCTGACTCACCTGCCTGACGAGTCCGATAGACCTCTCTAAAATAGCTGCCCTTTGCGCTGCCTCTTCCACTGTCTTGCACATAAGGGGTACTATCGCATTCTGCAATTCCACTCTCAATCCTCTGATAAAATACTCAACCATCATGTTATTATTAGAAACAACATAAGGTGCATAACGGCTGAGTGCCATAAATCTCATCTGATACTCTAGAACCGAAGAGTTACCTTGCTGAAGAGTCCGAAATTGCTCTCTTTTTACCTGCTGTACTTGGATCGGAAAGAATGTATCATTAAATACCTCGAGAAACTCCGACCAAGTGATAGCTTCTTCTCTTCTACCTGCGAAGGTGGTCTGCATCTTCAATCGCCACCATTCTAAAGCAAAACCTCTCAACTGATAAGCAGCCAATACAACTCTGTCTGCTTCAGGACACCGCATAGTCGCAAAAACCCTCTCAATTTCATGAATCCAGTGCTCAGCTGTATCTGGATTCGGCCCTCCTGAGTAAGTAGACGGCTGCAATCTCAGAAATTTCTCCACCTGTATCACTGGTTCTTCAACTAATTGCACTGGCGGTGGTGGTAGCACAGGTGCTACAAAAGGTACCTCCACCCTCGGCGGAACTGGAGCAACAGGTACTGCCTCTCCTTCCCCAGGTGGCACTGCAACTGGTGGTATAGGCGCCTGCTGATCCATTCTCGCTCGAATATCCGTGAGGCTCTCCCAGATTCTCTCAATCATACGCTGGGTGCTTTCCTCCGGATCATCTCCTCCACCACCCCAATCTCTCCTATCAGCCATACCAGAAATTCTACATGCACAAAACACCAGGCAAAAATCAAAACCACAAATTATCGAAAATCAGGGTCTCTACCAGCAGTGTATAATGACCGAAATAAGGCTATGTATTCTTCCAGTTCCCTTATATTAACACGGACCTTGCTCTGATACCAACTGTGACGGAACGCCTCGGCCAAGCCCGTTAAACCAATAACGCACTTGATCCGAGTCCGCCTCCCGCGAACGGGCCGTAGCCTCGCAAGGGAAACCAAACCACAGTCCGTGTAAACATAAAGGAACACACCACATTTCATATATAATTTTTCACAATTTACATAGCCACAATCCATTAAAACTAAAAGGTGTACAAAAGTCTGGGGCATACCCCGAGGTACAACAAAAGAAAGTAAACAACTACAAAACTACAAAGCTACAAGGCTACACTGCTGAAGTACTACTCTGCTGGAGGTACTGACCCTGCTCCGCTACGACGCGGCCCAGAACTGGACGTCGGACGGGAAA
The DNA here is from genome assembly GCA_014218235.1 of Colocasia esculenta. Lineage (NCBI taxonomy): Eukaryota > Viridiplantae > Streptophyta > Magnoliopsida > Alismatales > Araceae > Colocasia > Colocasia esculenta. Next base: position 2,863,827 of record CM024762.1, on the reverse strand, counting down.
CGTCCTCCTCGCCCTCACCTGTGGGGGTAGGGGTGAGCCTCTCTAGTCACTGGCTCAGTAGGGAACTCCCCCAAAGCCGAACAAACCACAAACCACAGGTACAAAACAGTAAACAGTACCAACAACATATAAAACAGCTAAGCAAGTAAGTAAAGCTGTAAAACTACTCACCGTCTGCCGACTACGAGAAACAACTGTAGTAACTAAACGGCAAACCCAAACAGGTGTACAAGCCAAAGTAGAGACAGCCAACACGAGCCACGTAAACTGGTTCGCGACACCAGAAACTGACTCGGACAAACTAACACAGGTCCACCTCTCAGTCTCGCAGCCACGGACGAAAGGTCCAGCTGCCGCTCCACGTAAAAAGGTCAAACAACTGTGGAGACCAACTAAAACACCACAACCTGCAAACCACACGGTCACAGGCCCATGCCTGGCACCTCCAGAGACCCTGGCCTGGGCTCGCTAGAGTGAGGCACTGGAAAAGGACTAGCTGGGGTCCAGTACGTCTACTGGTGTCCGTACCCCCAACTACGAGCGCGCTACAAGTGACTAAAAACAACCACAACTGTCACTGTCCCACTGTCGTCTTTCCCTCAGCCGGACGTACAACTCTAACACAAGAGTGAGGGTGTCCAGGTCAGACGACACAGACCTCGACGGCACAACACAAGTACCGGGACAAGGCCCCGAGCTAACAGCCTGGCTCACAAAGAACCTGGGGCACCCAACTGGAGAGGTAACCACGGTAGGCGTCGTACTACTCGTCACGTACACAAAACCACGTGAAACCTCACGTAAGCCACAAGTAACCACTGGTCCACTACATGTGAACCCAACTGACTCGCGTACACAACGCGCAGTCACCGAAGTAAACACTTAACAGCATATCTTGTATGCTAAATACGAGAACCATGTGCACTTAGTGCACCTCGTATGATACCACGCATGCATTATCGATAAAACACCATAAATAGCCATTTCTGTTCATATAGGAGTAGGCGGCCACATCGATTGCCGCTTACAGGAAGTAGACGACAAGGTCTGGCCGTCAACCTCCTGGCTGAAGATCTTGGCGGCAAACGATGTTGACGCCAAGTTCCCCGGCCTTAAACCCTGCAGAAACCCTAATCCGGTCCTGCGGTTTTCTAGCTGTTCTAATTACTGGAAAACATGCAAATGCATACCCTCTAGCATGTCAGAACCCAATGCAACCCGTTTAAACATGATTCGAACAATAAACTACTCAAACCACCCATTATCCCATATGGTGCAACTCTATCCAAACATGGATTATCATGCTGATTCAAGTAGTTATGATGTGTTTTAATGTTTCTACGGAGCTACCAGGGTTCGTCCCCTACCTCAGAACGCGTTAGAATCTCCCGCAACTTCCCAGTTTACGCCGAGCCCTCCGCGAGCTCCCACGCGAATTGCACCACGCCGCGACGTTTCCTCGCGCAATTCGGCGACGCCGCGCGTCTCACGATCGGCCAGCCACTCCTCGATACCTGTTAGAACCTTCAAAGACTCAGGGGCAACAAGCTGGGGCAAGAGGGAGAGAGGGTGAGCTGAAAGAGCTGCCCTCGGGTGAACATATAACCTGCTGAACTGACAGGTTGGCGTCAACCCCCTTGTCGCCCACAAGCACCGCCAACTAAACGTCCACAACTACTGCCGCCAAGTTCATGATGTAACGTCCATGAACCTGGACGCCAACAGTCAACGACCACCCCTTGGCCGCCAACTCAGACAGAACAGCAGCAGGTCCTATTCCAATTCAGGACCTACCCTGCTCTTCACCTGCTCAAGCCACGCAATCACACCATACATTCCACACACCCAACTCACACTGGCCTCACAACGGCCACCACAACCACAATGCACATGATCCGCATGGATCCGAAAAGCACGCGACGTTACAATAGCTCAATCTACTTTATGTCTATCTCGATAGATCCTTGTCTGACAGATGACTCGATAGCTTGACCAAGTGGATTTCTCATTCAGCTAATTCTTAAGTCGATAGACCCTTAGTTTGGTGGAGAAGTGGCAAACATTTCTAACATGATTAGTTGGTCTGCAAATTAGAGAGGAGTAAGAACTCTAGAGCCCTATGAAGTCTGCTATGTTGAGCATCTCTTCATGCATGCGTCAAAGGGACAGAACCCACGACGCCCCCACACTCCTAATGCAACGTTAGCGGTGACGGATCTAGAAATTTTATTCAGTAGCGTCACTCTAAATATTAGGATGCACCTATAGACTTTGTTTATAGTTCAGTGGGATCACTCCCTCTAAAAAAAACTCCCAATCAAAATGAACTTAATAAAAAATTTTAAACTCTTAATAAAATGGTGAAAATCCAATCGTGACCCCATTGGACCTAAGCTAGGTCTGCCCATGAACGTCAGGGCATAGTATGGGGTACGGGTAGTTCACCTAAGGACGCACCACTCATGGCTAGCAAAATGGTCCGCGCATGGCGAGGAAGACCCACTAAGTCTCTCGGGCAGAATGCTCCATCATGAATATGTTAAAGACCCATGGAATGGCCCTACTTGTAATTATGTCACATGAGATTAGTGATGATCAATCCATCTCCATATAAATATTTATATTATACGTATTTTCAGTGACTAACAAAACTCTGAAAATTATTGACTAACACAACTCTCTAAAGCTTGTCAACAGGTATCAAATAAAACAAATTCAAAAAGTTACTTACACTTATTTTTATTATAAGTCAATTGCATATGATTTGCCTGAGTCTACATTCACTACTGTTGTAAGCTCACAACGATTACTGTCCTGTTACTACATCGATTTCACTTAAACAATGACTTCATCTTTAAATATAAAAAATATCGATTTCATTCAAACATCGATTTTACTTATACATCGATTTCATACAAACATCGATTTCAGTTAAAAATCGATTTCACTTAAACATCGACTTCATTCAAACATCGATTTCATTTAAACATTGATTTCATTTAGAACATCGATTTCACTTAAACATCGACTTCATTCAAACATCGATTTTAGTTAAACATCGATTTCATTTAGAACATCGATTTCATTTAAACATCGATTTTACTTAAACATCGACTTCATTTAAACATCAATTTCAGTTCAACAATGATTCCACTTAAAACATCGATTTCGGTTCAACACCGACTTCACTTAGAACATTAATTTCACTCCTGCATCGATTATGCTTCAACATCGATTACTTTTATGACACAGATTATGCTCAACATCGATTTCATTTCAACATCAATTCCAATCCAACAACGATTTCACTTACAACGACTCTACTTGAACATCAGCTGTGTTTGGACAACAACTGACATATACTATCTCTAAACATCGACTTTCCTTTAACAACGATTGTGCTTTAGACAGTTAATGGATATTATTCTAGTTAGTTTTGATTATATTTTATCTCTCATGATCTTCAAAATATATTTTCAAGTCACTATGCATTTCAAATTTTCCCGCGAACTATAGCGTATCATGTGCACTCAAACATTTATTATTATGGGTATAATATCTCTGCACAACATCTCTTTTGGATTACCATATTCATATCACATATAGGAAAACTTTAAAGGATGACATAATGGAATTTCCTCTTCGGTATATCTTCCTAAAACATGGCCTGTGATGTTGACTGACAGTTTAGACACATTTAAGATGTCTGTGCTCCAGCATTTATTATGTGCAGATTTCTGGTAGTCACACACCTTACAACGTTGGACTTGTCACATTGATAGAGGCAAAGAGGACATCCAGATAATCTTTTTCTCTATATCTGTCTATCCCAGCATTTAATGGTTGCAGGTTTTTCTGATTCCTACGTTGGACTAGTCACAGCCAACGAGTTTCAAGATGAGAGACAACGAATATTTCAACGGATACTTCCTCAAGAGAAGATAAATAGAAGTTTGTTGACTTCATGAAGAACAACTTTGGAATAACGGAAGAGAGTAGAGCTTGTTCCTTCATTCAGAAAAAGTCTCTTGCTCGTAGCTCTCTAGAAAGCACCTGTCTTCTAATTTTTGAGAGCTTGTTTATAGATCTGAGAGAACTTCCTTCTATGTAATTCTCTTGTCTCTCAAATTCTGCCTCAGATCAAACAGTTGATATAAGCTTGGTCTAGGGGCCATTCTCCCTTTACTCTTCTTGAGTGCTCCTCTTCATCAGTGAAGAGAGGACCTATTTCTAGAGTGGGTGTTTGCTTCCCTTTTGTTAGAAGGAAGATCTATTGTATCAGGTAGAGTATTGCCTCTTCGTGTAGTGAAAAGAAGGTCAGCTGTTGTTGGATGTGTAAGTGTCCTTAAAGGGAAGTATACCCTTAATTAGTGGAATCACAAGTTATTACTTGGGTACTAGACGTAGGACTCCTTGTGATAGGAGATCTGAACCAGGATAGATTTCTGTCGTTCTTGTGATTGTTTTTATTCTGTCTTCATTATTTATTGACTTTAACAATTGAGTTTAGTGTCTTCTGTTAAAGTATTTCATTAACAGGAACATTTATAAAAGAAATTTTTAGCAATCCATTCACCCCCCTCTGGGCTTGCAACCTGGTCAACAAGTGGTATCAGAGTGAAGTCTCTTTAAGAAGAAGATCTCACGATCTGAAGAGCAAAGATAAATGGCATCCCAAGGATATGCTGAAGAACAATCAGTCAACCAGCCTCCACTGTTCGATGGAGAAGACTAAAATTATTGGAAGACAAGAATAGAGTTTTCTTCAAGGTCTAGATTATCAGCTATGGATCATAATAAAAGAAGGAGATCTGATAATTCTAAACTCCAAAGAAAATTGGACAGATGCAAACAAGAAATAGGTGTCCCAAAACAGCAAAGCAAAGAGCATATTGTGTTGTTCACTAAGCAAGAAGGAGTTCAATAAGATATCTGTATGCAAATCAGCCAAAGAAATGTGAGACAAATTGAAACTCACCTATGAAGGAACAGACAAGGTAAGAGAAACTATAATAGATATACTAGTAACACAGTATGAGAAATTTCCAATGCATTCAGGAGAGTCCATATCTAAAATATACAGTAGGTTAACAAACATCACAAATGGCGTGGCTGGGCTAAGCAAAAGGTATGACACAGGAGACATGGTAAGGAAAATACTTAGATCTATTCCAACTACATGGACTCCCAAGGTCACTGCTATAGAAGAAGCAAATGATCTCAAGGTAGTGTCTCTTGAAAAGCTCATTAGGTCTCTAGTGGCTCATGAGATAAACATGAAAAGGCTAGAAGAATCCTCCAGTAATAAAAAGCACAACAATGTCATCAATGCTGTAGAAAATATCTGAAGATGAATCAGAAAGTGAAAGGAGTGAAAAAAATAGTGAAGATGAAGAAGCTCTTCTCTCTAGACGACTACAACGAATTCTCGCAAAAAAGAAGTATCTGTCATGAAGGAGACACTTCAAGAAAGGGAAAGAGTTCAAAAGACCTAAAGGCAAAGAATTCAGGAGACTTGAGCCTATCTGCTATGAATGTAAGAAGTCTGGACATCTCAAGGCTGAGTGTCTGAAACTTAAAAAGGTAGAATTTAAGGAAAAAGATAATTCAAGAAATTCAAAAAATACAAAAAGAAAGTTATGACTATTGCATGGAATAATGAAAGTGACACAGACAGTGAATCAAGCTTCAGCGAAGAAGAAGAAGAAAAGACCAACATATCATTTATGACTAACATCGACGATAAGGTAACTTCAGACTCTTTTTTACTTCATGTAATGAATCTGATTTAGATAGTTTAGAAGAAGCATTCAATGAGTATACAGTAAATATAAAGATGTTTGTAAACAATTAAAATCAATTAAGAAAAATTATACATATCTTGAAATAACCAACTCAATTTTAAAATTAGAAACTAAACAATGGAAAAATAAATTTTAGAACTAAAAAGAAAAAATAAGTTGATATGTGAAGATGTAAAAATTAAGAATGAAAAGATATCAAGTCTGGAAAGACAGGAAACCATATGTAAATTTAAGAGTGAAATTAATGTATTAACAAAAGACAACGAATATTTGACAGCCACAATTGAGAAGTTAACAAATGGAAGATCTTCATTAATATTAAAAGGGGTAAGAAGATCAGGTAGGAAGAAATATGGAATTGGGTATACACCCCCAGCGAATGAAGAACAGTTGTATATCCCAAAGTATATCCATTGCCAAAATTTGTAGCTGAACAGGAACCTGGTTATAAAATAAAAACAAATAAAGACATTAAGTCTAGCAAAACAATAAATAATATTGTATGTTGCACTCACTGTAACAAATTTGGACATACTAAAAACACCTGTATAACTAAAAACCTAAAGTGGAGTATTGCTTCTTCGTGTAGTGGAGAGAATGCCAGCTGATGTTGGATGTGTAAGTGTCTTTAAAGGGGGACTGTACATTTAGTTAGTGAAACCCCAAATTGTTACTTGGGGACTGGACGTAGGACTTCTTGTGATAGGAAATCTGAAGTAGGATAATTTTTTATTATTCTTGTGATTGTTTGTATTCTGTCTCCATTACTTATTGACTCTAACAATTGAGTTCAGTGTCTTCTGTCAAGTATTTCATTAACAGGAACATTTATAAAGAAGTTTTTAGCAATCTATCCCCCCCCCTCCCCGCCCCCCGAGCTTGCAACTTGGTCAACAATTAGAAGGAAGGCTCAAACCATATGAAGCTTAGAGGAAACCCTTCGACTGAGGGTATGTGTTATGCTATACTATTCTAAATCATTAAATTGTGGGGAGCGATCTAGAATCATTTATCCTATTGCTTCAAGCTCTTGCTGAGATCTGATTTAGGTATTAAAAGATTTTTTTTGGAATGCCACTCTCAGGACCCCTAATTCTTTGCTTCTCCTTGCAAGTTCCCTCCTATGATTATAAATAACTGTTTAGTTTTCTGATCTCCTCAAGCCATCTAGCAATCCACTATAGACCAAGTTAAACTTTTAATTCATGCAACACATTTGATAGGTGATCAAATACGTAACATCATTTTATTGAAAAGAGTTATGTAGGGAGGGGATGTGGGACTTAAAAGAGAATGAAAATAAAGATGTGCTTAAAAGAAAGACACTTGAGCCTCTACTAAAATAGCTCTTTTCCAAAAGAAAAACAAAACTCTGAAGAGGGGTCAATATTTTTTGAGGGCACACACACACAAATTTCACACCTCTTCAATGACAATGTATGTGGGAAATGGGACAAAAGGCCATGAGCCATTCCAAATGCCCGAGTGACTGAGCAATCGAACAGCCAAGCACCCAGGTCAGAGGCCAGTCGTGAGTCCGAAGCACTCGGGTGACCGAGTGATCGAATGTCGGCACACTTAGGTGTGAAGTTGGCCGTGAGCTAGACGTCTGGGTGACCGAGTGATCAATCGATCAAATACTTGAATGAAACGGTCGGCCATGTGCCCCCCGCTGTACTCTTTTATTCTCACAAAATGAGTGGGGGGGCTACTATGAGAGAAGAGATTTAATCCCACATCATAAGAAAGTGAAATAAATATGTGGTTCAAGAAGAACACTTTAGCCTCTTTTTCAAGAGAGAGATATCCAAGAGAAAATGACAAAACTTCAAAGAGTGGATATGTTTTTTTTTTTTTTTTGGGGGGGGGGGGGGGTGGGGGGCGGTGCACACACGAAAATTTTCACCTCTCTTGAAGTTGTTTTAAGTTCACCTAATAAATGAGAATATTTCCAGGAAATATATATGAATATATATATATATATATATATTTTTTTTTTCCTAACTTGAGTATATAATAACTATTTCATATAAGAGCAAATTTTCACCTCTCTTGAAGTTGTTTTAAGTTCACCTAATAAATGAGAATATTTTCAGGAAATATATATGATATATATTATATATATATATATATTCCTAACTTGAGTATATAATAACTATTTCATATAAAAGCTAAGTAGTAGTCGTTTTGTACCTTTGTCTGTTAAAAAACTATCGGTAATCTTAATTATATTTGTGGTGGCGCTTTCCTGTTTGGGCCTGAGCCAAACGGGTCTCCACTGAAGAAGATAGGGAAGACGAACGCCGGTGCGGACGGAAGCCTGCAAGACCAGAACGGAATCAGGGGGGGCCCGGTTGAAGAACCGGGGAGAACCCTCTCGATGCCTAAGTCAGTTGGAGACTTGAGAGGCTGGAAGGAAAGGAGGTTCTCGTGTGTGAATCACGCGAGGGCGAGTGTGAGCGTCCGAGACCACCTACCTCTTCATGGAGGTTACCTGAACCTGTTTATAGGCGAGGGTCTTGAGAGAGGGGGACGAAACATTCCTCCATGACGCCGGAAAGGATGCGCCGGTTGGCGCCCTTGGCGGGGAGTTATGCGCTAAGGTGCCCGTTGAGGGGCCCTGTAGTTATTGCTCTCTTGAACGTGGGGCGCGTGTGGCGTAGCCGTTAAAACCGCCGCGAGGGGGCGAAGAGCTACTTGGATTCTCCTGGGCGAAAGGTACCGAGCAGGTTGCCTGTTCAGTAGGCTAGACGTGCTGTTCGGTAGCCAAGCCCGGTGTTCGGTGTCTAGTGAGGCATAGCTTGTGCAGGTGACGCTGCATCGCGCTTCGAACAGGGTCTGCTTGGTGAGTTAGACCGAACATGTTGGGGGGTATCCGAAGATCACCCCTGGAGACCTGGAGGTCGTTGCGCGCGGAGACTACGCAGTGCCCGGTGCTCAGTGCTCGAGCAGGAGTCGCCTGATCTGCTCGGTAAGAATGAATTCTATTCGAGCAGCTTTGGGCGGTGTTCGAAAACTGTCGATGGGACCCTTGGAGGTTTAGTAGCTGAAGCGTGTGTAAGGTTTCGTACAGAGCGCAGCGGAAACGCAAATCCCTCAGGTAGATATCATTGACGGTGGTCGGATCGAACAAAAACGGAGAAACCACGCACAGGAAGATCTATCTTACCTTTGCGGGGTTGCGAAACTCTCGAATCCGGGGAGGAAGTGGCGCTGGAGGCGCTGGTGCTTCAAAGAGCGTTCAAAGTGTCTGGCCTCTAGACGTATCCACGCGAGCTCCGGACGCAGACGGGATGTCCTCTTTCTCCACGCATCTCCCGGATCCAGCTCCACCATGTGCCGGAGAGAGGAGAGAGAGGGTGGGGGGCGCCCTGGGAGAGAGAGAGGAGGGGGCGGCCAGGGTTAAGCTGGAGCTGGCCCAGGGCTTAACTCTCAGCGTATATTTATAGGACACCGCGTTTTCATAAAAACCCAGTCATTATCTATAAAGAACACCTTGCCCAGTCTGCTCGGAACTCTTATGCGTGTGACCCTCTAGGCCAAACTGCTAGTCCAGTTTTTTAGCCCATTAAGCTCAATAACTCTTTATTGACTTATGGTAATTAATTAACATCTCATATTAATTAATTATACAATCAATATCGTCTCACGATAATTGACGGGCTTCCAATCAAGTTGGGTGCACGCAAAACCAACTTGATCCTGGAAAGCATTGGGTTCAGCAACCCATTCAAGGAACCTTTGTATCATCAGTTACCACGTGACTATAATCCTTCGCTCGTACAATGCTCCCGAGTGCACTTAGGGTATGGTCAACTGTCAAAACCTAAATGCACACTCACTCGGTTTAGATGCCGCATAACTATATCAGAAAACTCTTTTTCTGATAAGTAGTCGTGCCCTGGCCTGGGACTATCAGGCATCCTTCCGCTAGGAGCATTCACTCTCCTATTACTGAGAGCGAGCGACCCATATTGACCACACAATCACCTTCGAAGGTATTCCGCTAGATCCGAACACTTAACTGATTAAGACCTCATGGCTAGAGATCTATAAGTCAAGGTCAAACCCAGAAGTCCACCAACAAGGTGTCCTGGTGTCTCAGGTTAAGGACCAATCACGCCATTGTGACAATGAATCTAGCTGGTTGACAGTTAGGTAAAATTACCATCCAGCGATTCATAACGGATCAGTTCAGTGAACTCATTCTCTAATGAGCACCTACAGATTCACCTTAGTGTCCCCACACAAGCGACTATGAGACTAGCCACCCTCATCATATGAGCAGGTGCAACCTGTACTAGCCTAACCGGATATCCGATGTCTTCTCAGATATCCTCCGACTAGGAACAATTAAGAATATACGTTTAAAGGATATTAATCTCATTGTTATGATTCATCATAATTAATATCCTGCGCATAATCATGGACTTCATAATGAAACGATAAACAAATTACACATAACGAATATAAAAGCCTTATTATTATTATCAAAGAACAAGATTGTACAAGTTATGATTGACTTGGGACATCCATAAATAACAATCTCCCACTTGGACTAAAGTCAATCACCTTTAAGCCTTAAACCCATGGATCAAGGTGGCGCTCAAACATAATTTGAGACAAAGGCTTCGTCAATGGATCTGCAATGTTGTCGACTGAAGGAACTCTTTCCACCAGTACATCTCCTCTAGTGATTATCCCTGATCAGGTGAAATCGCCTCAGAATGTGCTCGACTTCTGATGAGACCGCGGCTCTTTCGCTGCGCAATGGCCCCATTGTTGTACACAGCAATGGGATTGGATCAGAGTCACCTGGCACCACACCAAGATCGGTGATGAACTTCGATCACACAAGAAAAAAACGGTAATAGAGACCGAAAGAGGACCGAAATATTCGGTCCCTATTCGGTCCCTAATTAGTGACCGAATTGTCACTGCAATGAATCGGTCTCTAAAAAATGCTTTAGAGACGATTCAAAATCGGTCCCTATCGGTCTTATTTAGGGACCGAAATAGGGACCGAATTATTTCGGTCTCTATATTGGGACTGAAAAATTCGGTCCTTATCGGTCCCTAAATAGGGACCAAATAGGGACCGAATTAAATCAGTCTCTATATTGGGACCGAAATAATTCGGTCCTATTCGACGAATAGGGACCGAATTATTTCGGTCCCAAATATAGAGACCGAAATATTTCAATCACAAATTCTCAATGATGTGAGAAAATTTTGTGACAAACTCAAATTAATACCAAGTATGAAGCCTCTAGCACATTTGCAGCAGAAAATCATTTAAAGATTTTATGTGTTCATGTCGTTACCATTTCTGCACATATCTACACTGACAAGGTGTCACTGGATTTTGGTAATAAAATTTAGTTTGAAATTACCATAATTATCAAAAAAATATGTTGATACCAAAAATGTGAATATTGAGAATTTTTGATGCACAAGTAATGAGGTAAATATGATTTATCTATTTTTAGGACAATTTATACTTGATAATATATTTTTTCAGGAAAATTTTAAATAAAAATATCTAAACTTACCACATTGTAATTAGACAGTGGTTGAAATTTATTTTATTTGGATGTCATTACATATAAATTACGGTCCGAAGAGACCTAATTAAATGAATATATAGTAATCTAGTTACGTAACTTGTTTACGTAAGATTTAACCTGCATCTAAATGTGAACATGTGTGTGTGTGTGTGTGTGTGTGTGTGTGTGTGTGTGTGTGTGTGTGTGTGTAAAAGAAAAGATAAAATAATGTCAACAAAATGGATAAACTTTCTGCATGCATATAATACGTGAAGTGTACGTGCTTGTTAATTAGTGTCACATGGGAGTGTGTAAGGTCTTAAAAGAAAGTGGAGGTAATGATGAGATAATAGCTACGTGGGAGAGTACTGTGGAAGTATAAATAGCTACGTGGGAGAGTACTGTGGAAGTATTTATATGCATGTGCAAGCATATATACTATATATATATTATATATTATATATATATATATATATATATATATATATATATATAAGAGTATATAGAAAGGGGTTGGCGGTGGAAGCATTGGGAGAGGAAGAAACGCCATGAAGAGGAGGAGTTTTTGCGTAAGGAAAACGAGCTAACTTGGTTTTCTGGAAATAAAGAAGAAGGAAATAAGGTGTAAGGTAGGTACCTTCACATTATCTTTAAGATAATAAATTTTTTTCTTGATCTTTAATCAAGTTTATAAGTCAATAACTTCAGTTAATATAAATGAAAAACAAATGTTCCATCTGAAGTTTCATTTTTAAAGGCTACTATATGATTTCTGGAATTGTGTGATCATCATCTGAAGTTTCCATCTGAAGTGTATTTGAAACTCAATATCTAATTGTTCAATATATATATGAGAAATTCTCACTTTCCTGAGAACTCACCTGTATAAATTTGTTTACTTGACTTTTCTTATTTCTGATTTTACTCTTTACTTGACAATACATGTCTAACATCATCACAGTGACATATTTGCGACATATGGTTCAAGATGTTCCATTTTTTGGCGATAAGAACCGACGAAGCGGCCTAGCTTTCGATGTGGTAGGAAGTTTTCCTTCTATGCGCACTGCGACGTCACCACTTTTTCATCCAATCTGATTATCTATCCAATCTAGCTAGATGCACCTGATCTGCATCCCATCTCCAAAGTTTATCTTCGATGTTGTCAGACGTTGGTAATATCATGATACCAAATCAATATTATCGGCACATGCACTTGCATGTGGCATAATTTTTATTTACTTTTAAACATGCACGTTTATATTTCAATAATAATTAGAATACTATAGAAATAAAAAAGTAACTATATAGTATGTAATTTAAACTTAAAATATGCTCAATATATATATTTGATCCATCTAAAAGATATTATCAAAATTGATAATTATTTATTGATATTTAAAATATATACTTAAATTTGGTATTAGATTTTATCTAACTTAGGTCAACAACTATTATAAATACTTAATACATGCATGCACACACCCTCTCCGTCGTATATTTAAATGTAACATTTATACTAACAAACAATATAAATATATATTCTAATATATGTAAATAATTTTATGTATGTTATAGATATATTCAATTATGGTATATATTTAGTCATATATATCTAATAATATTTAAATAAATATAATATCTAATTATATAATTAATTATTTAGTTAATTAATCATTATATATATATCTAAAAACAATAAAATAAAAAGCTCTTTTTTTTGTTCCCATCAGAGAATATGGAGGAAAATATGATCTTTCTCAAATTTTATATAATTAATAATTTAATGGTCTGAGTTCTCAAGTCCACACACACACAGCGAACTCATACTTACTTAATTGTCTGTGTTTTTATCGATCGAATAGGGACCGAATATTCGGTCCCTAAATAGGGCCGAACTGAGTTGGTCCCAATTCAGTCCCTAAAAATAGGGATCGAACAATCGGTCCCTATTTAGGGACCGCTTATTCGGTCCCAGTTCGGTCCCTAAATAGACCGATTCGGTCCCTATTCGGTCCCTATTTTTAGGGACTAGGGACCGAACTTATTCGGTCCCTATTCGGTCCCTATTTAGTGACCGAATAGGGACCGAATTTAGTCGGTCATAGATTTGTGACCAGAAGTTTTTGACCGACAAATTCGGTCACTATTCGGTCTCTGAGCTGTTTAGGGACCGAATAGAGACCGAATATTTCGGTCTCTATTTCCGATTTTCTTGTAGTGAATTCTTCATCCACACTGCCTCCTTGGCGGCTTCAGCTGCAGCAATGTACTCAGCTTCTGTCGTCGAGTCTGCAGTGGTTTCTTGCTTGGAACTCTTCCAGCTCATTGCACCCCCGTTCAAAGTGAACACAAACCCAGATGTAGACTTGCTATCATCTGGGTCTGACTGGAAACTCGAGTTAGTATATGTCCGAAGTTTCAAGTCCCCTCCTTCATAGACCAGAAATATATCCTTAGTCCTTCTCAAGTACTTAAGGATACATTTCACAGCCATCCAGTGTGCTTCACCTGGATTTGCCTGATATCTGCTCGTAACATTTAGAGCAAATGCCACATCAGGACTTATACATAGCATGGCATACATGATAGACCCTATAGCTGAGGCATAGGGGACTCTATTCATGACTGCCCTCTCTTCAGGAGTCTTAGGAGACTGCTCCTTAGAGAGAATAATCCCATGTCTCAAAGGTATGAGACCTCTCTTGAAATTTTCCATGCCAAACCTTTTGACAATGGTATCTATGTACATGGATTGGGTCAAGCCAAACATCCTCTTAGATCTATCTCTATAGATACGTATTCCCAATACGTAGGATGCTTCTCCCAAATCCTTCATGGAGAAGTTCTTTGACAACCAAACCTTTACTGATGATAGAATCCCTACATCATTCCCAATGAGTAAGATGTCACTAACGTAAAGTACGAGAAAAGTGATAGCACTCCCACTGATTTTCTTATACACACATGGTTCATCTTCATTCTTAATGAAGTCATAAGATTTGATAGCCTCATCAAACCTTATGTTCCAACTACGAGAAGCTTGCTTCAATCCATAGATGGACCTTTGAAGCCTGCATACTTTATCTGGACACTCTTTGGATGTAAAACCCTCAGGCTGTATCATATATACACTTCTTCTTCAATGTTTCCAGTGAGGAAAGCATTTTCACATCCATCTGCCAGATCTCGTAGTCAAAGTATGCAGCAATGGCGAGAAGAATTCTGATCGACTTTATCATGGCAACTGGTGAGAAAGTTTCGTCATAGTCAATTCCTTGCCTTTGACGATACCCTTTGCCACCAACCTTGCCTTATAAGTGTCGATCTGTCCATCTGCACTGATCTTTCTCTTAAATCCACTTGCACCCAATAGGTACAATACCTTCAGGCAAGTCTACCAAGTTCCATACTTGGTTGGTGTACATAGACTGCATCTCAGAATTCATGGCATCTCGCCAATTTCCTGATTGAGGACTATCAACAGCCTCTTGGTAGGTCTTTAGATCATCATCCTCATTATAAGACATGCCTTCACTGATATGTCCAACATATCTTTCAGGCTGTCTAGGCACTCTACCAGACCTACGCTGAATGTGTGTATATTCCTGAACAGGTTCCGAAACTGATGTTTCAACTGGTGGACTTTGCACAGTCTGTGGATCTAGAACCTCTTCTAGATCTACCTTACTCCCACTGTCCTCTTGGGTAAGAAATTCCTCTTCCAAGAAGACAGCTCTCCTAGCAACAAACACTCTTTGTTCACCAGGATGGTAAAAGTAGTACCCAAATGTTTCTTTTGGGTATCCAACAAACCTGCATTTATTAGTTCTGGAGTCCAGTTTATCTGGGTCGTGTTTCTTTACATGGGTAGGACAGCCCCAGATTTTAACATGTTTAAAATCAGGCTTTCTACCCTTCCATATCTCATATGGAGTAGAAGACACAGATTTACTAGGAACCCTGTTCAGCAGATATGATGCTGACTCTAGCGCATATCCCCATAGGGAAACTGGTAACTGTGAATGGCTCATCATAGATCGTACCATGTCCAACAAGATCCGATTTCTCCTTTCCGATACACCATTCATCTGTGGTGTATAGGGAGGAGTCCATTGAGAAAGGATACCATTATCCTTTAAGAATTGTGTGAAGTCTGTACTCAAGTATTCACCTCCTCGGTCTGACCGTAGGATTTTAATACTCTTTCCAGTTTGCTTCTCAACTTCATTCTTAAATTCTTGGAATTTCCCAAAGGCTTCAGATTTGTACTTCATTAAGTAAACAAATCCGAACCTTGAGTAGTCATCTGTGAATGTAATGAAGTATGAGTAGCCACCCTTGGCTTGGGTAGACATTGGACCACATACATCCGAGTGTATTAGTTTCAATATGTCCTTGGCCCTATCTCCATGTCCACTAAATGGAGATTTGGTCAACTTACCCATTAAACAGGATTCGCAAGTTGCATATGATTCATAATCAAATGGATCCAAGTATCCATTCTTATGCAACTTTTGGAGCCTATTCTCGCCAATGTGACCAAGCCTACAATGCCATAAGTAGGCAGTGTCCACACTATTCTTACTTCTCTTAGGAGAAACATCAACATGAAGATTTTCATAAGAGACATCAAGCAGATACAAGCCATTCACCAAACTTGCTAAAGCAACTAGTTTATTTCTCAAATAAACTGAACAACTATTGTTTTCAATGGTAAACATGTATCCAATTCTGTCTAAACAAGAAACAGAAATAATGTTCTTAATGATACTAGGCACATAGTAGCAATCATCTAATAAAAGCAAATCTCCAGAAGGTAACTTGAGCTTCACTGTCCCCACAGTGTGTGCACCAACACTTGTGCCGTTTCCAAGCCTCAAGTTCACCTCACCCTTGCTCAGCTTCCTTCTACTTGTCAGCACCTGCACATCATTGCAGATATGAGAAGCACATCCAGTGTCTAAAACCCAAGATGTAGAATCTCTAATAGACAAGTGAAGATCTATCATATAGATACCTGAAGCTTCGCCAAGCTTCTGCTTCTCCTGAGCCTTCATTGCAAGATAGTTCTTGCAATTTCTTTTCCAGTGCCCCTTTTTCTTGCAGTGGAAGCACTCGCCCTTTTCTTCTCCTTTGCTTATGTCCTTCTTTTGTTTCTGCTTAGACTGCTTCTTTGCATTGCCTTTATTAAAGGCTTACCCTGCTCTCCTCTTCTTGTTGGACTTTCCGACCATGAGAACACTGGGCTTTTCCTTCTTAAGGTAGAGGCAGTTTTGGGGAGACCCAGACCTCCAAGACCTCCGCGGTAAACGGGGAGCGGAAGTCCAGGTCGTTGTCCCCTAAGAGTCTGCCTTCTGCCTTCTGAATCATCACGTCCGTGCGGCGCTCGAGGTCAGCGACGCGGCAGAGGCGTCTGACCAATCCTTGGTGGAAATGTGCTGAGCCCTTGCGTCGGGACGCGTGGGCGCTGGAATCGTCGTCGGAACGTGTGGGGGCCGAAACCGCCGCGGCACGGCGGGGTGAGTTGACCTGCCTCACTGGTGTTCGACGTGCGAACAGGGACGATTTTACATGCTGCTTCTGCTATCGTAGGTACTGCAGTAGTAGGATCGTCGCCGGATGTTCCAGTGGGGGCGACGACGGCGTCGACAGGGGGGACTCTGTCACATGAGTCCTCGCGCGGCTGTCGAGACCTTGTCATTTTGCTGCTGAAGTTCTGGTGAGAGGAACGTCCACGAGCCATGGCTGTTGTCGTTCCCACAGACGGCGCCAAACTGTGGTGGCGCTTTCCTGTTTGGGCCTGAGCAAAACGGGCCTCCACTGAAGAAGATAGGGAAGACGAACGCCGGTGCGGACGGAAGCCTGCAAGACCAGAACGGAATCAGGGAGGGCATGGTTGAAGAACCGGAGAGAACCCTCCGATGCCTAAGTCAGTTGGAGGCTTGAGAGGCTTGAAGGAAAGGAGGTTCTCGTGTGTGAATCGCGCGAGGGCGAGTGTGAGCATCCGAGACCACCTACCTCTACATGGAGGTTACCTGAGCCTATTTATAGGCGAGGGTCTTGAGAGAGGGGGACGAAACGTTCCTCCATGACGCCGGAAAGGACGTGCCGATTGGCGCCCTTGGCGGGGAGTTATGTGCTGAGGTGCCCGTTGAGGGGCCCTGTAGTTATTGCTTTCTTGAACGTGGGGCGCGTGTGGCGTAGCCGTTATAACCGCCGCGAGGGGGCGAAGAGCTACTTGGATTCTCCTGGGCGAAAGGTACCGAGCAGGTTGCCTGTTCAGTAGGCTAGACGTGTTGTTCGGTAGCCGAGCCTGGTGTTCGGTGTCTGGTGCCCAGAGGCATAGCTTGTGCAGGTGAGGCTGCATCGCGATTCGAACATGGTCTGCTTGGTGAGTTAGACCGAACAAGTTGGGGGGTATCCGGAGATCACCCTTGGAGACCTGGCGGTCGTTGGGCGCGGAGACTGTGCGGTGCCCGGTGCTCGGTGCTCAGTGCTCGAGCAGGAGTCGCCTGATATGCTCGGTAAGAATGAATTTTGTTCGAGCAGCTTTGGACGGTGTTCGGAAACTGTCGATGGGACCCTTGGAGGTTTAGTAGCTGAAGCGTGTTCGGCAGCCAATTGGCTGAAGCCGAGGACACGTGGCGCGAGGGCCATAGCTGTTGTGCCTTGATGGGTCTTGATGAGCCTTGATGGGCCCATGGGCCTAGGAGGCTAAAAATAGCCTCTACAATATTTATATCTCTTAGATGGTTAGATTTATTCTTGAAAATATTAGAAGCTACAAGTAAAGGTGAATTGTCAAACCATATCACACAATTTTCTCGCATCTCTAAAGTTTCCTCATTCACATTACAAACATAGATATTATTTCTATGCCTCATTAATTTATATAAAAATATATTGATTTTTTGACTGGTATACAAAAGTGTTGATAATTCGAACATCACAATATGCGGGTTTTTTTTCTCTTTTTATCCTAAAATATGTAAAACTCTATTAGGATACTGTGGACTATTTACTTTTATAATCTTGTTAGACGTAGAAAAATCTTTTTTTTTTTTTACGCAAAGACGTAGAAAACTTTTTACCGACTTGGATCAGTCTTCTTATGCATTTTATCTATTTCTTGCAAGTTGTGTTTTGACCATCCTCTTCCTATGTGCTTGACTCCACAACTACATAGGTGATGTAAGGCTTGCGACGAAAGTGAGATCAAGCCCACCTTTGACTCCGTGACGTCGAGCGACCTATACCACCTCGTGCAAACTTCCAATTGGCCCCAAACTTTGCCACGATGACACTAGTGCTCCCCACCTCCTTATTTTGCACGGAAAATGGTTTAGTAACATCATTTGATAATACATTAAAGTAACACATTAATTAAAGTGCACCACAATTTTATTATTTATGAGGTATTTTTAACTTTTTATTTAAATTACTGATGTGACATAATTTTAATAGTGATATTATCAAATAGTGTTACAAAATTATTTCTCATTTTGCACGGAAAATATTTGTTGCAAATCGCCAACATAGCGTTTTGCAACAAACTCACTTTGGAGAGGGTGATGTCATTGGGGGTTTGTAACAAACTCTAGTTTGTATCAAGATGTTCTCTATTTTGCTTTCCCTATGACATTGTTATCTCCTCATCATTTTTTTGGGGGGCCAAAATAAGAATAAACAAACATAATTATATAAAGCATCCTACTAATCATATTAATTAGTGATACAAGGATAAAACAAAAAAGATATAACGAGGTTACATAACTTGAGACATTGCCCCCACATAAACAGAGATATAACTATTGGGTAAACCTAACAACAATGTTGCTGTGCTCTAAAAAGAAAGTAATTTTCTCTTTCCTAAAAAATGAGAAATATTTTTATTTATTTTATTAGAAATACTTTTTACCGGGGTAGAAAAACATTGTTCGATTCTCCACCTTAGAACCTTATTAGTCGTCAGACTTCATGTCCTCTGTGTGTTATTGACTTGTGGGGCGCAACTATTCAACCAATTAAGTGGAGTGATTGATCACCTTGTTGGGTTTTCTCAAAAAAGATTGGAAGTAATTTTTTAGAGATTGACCATTAATAAGTTCATCGACGTCATCATTTAGCACAGCCGTACAAATCCAATTCTATTAGAAATGTCAACAAGTCGAATACAGTACATATAATAGACTATTCATTTCTATATCTATTAAGAAAAGACCGTATTTATTTGTTATTCGCTACGAATAATGTCGTATCCAAGTTTTAAGTATCTGAAAAAATACAGTTAACGGATAATTAGCAGATAGTTATCAATCACAAGAGTATATACAAAATTGAAATTTATGATACAAATTAACTTAATTAGAATACAATTTAAATTTAAATAAAAAATCCATATGATAAAAAAATATATTTCAATATAGTTTTTATATTATCATCACTTATTAGTCAATATAGAACGAAATTAACACTACGTCACAGTCTACCACATTGCCATGGCACCATCCACCGCGTTCACCACTATCTATACATTGTCGAAAGAGAGAGAAAAGAGTGTAGGCTTCGCTCAACCTTTGAAGAGACACAAATGGGAGAAAGTAGACAGGCAAATGGGAGAAAGTAGACAGGAGGCTGAGAAGGAGGCCAAGAGTGAGGAGAGAGGAGATTGCGAGTGGGAATTAGGTGCTTGTGCCATCATCCCCTACGTCGAGTAAATCAAAAATATTGGCCGTGGAGAGGCCCAAAAGAGAGGAAAGAAGAGATCTAGAGATATTAAGGAAGCTAAGTGAGAGGGGTTTGGTTGTGGTGGAAAATAGAAATTGAAAAAGGCAATGACTGCTAGGTCATTGGCGCCTGTAGCGACTCATGTTAGATTAGAGACATGTGTGAACAATAAAAATATTCATAAGATTTTTTATAGGGACTCTCGGGGTTGGAAAATTTTGTGTTAGACATTGGAGGCATTACATTAGATTGCCATAATTAGGTCAATTTTTTACTATCCTACTTTGATCTAAATCTAAAAGATAATATATATATATATTATATTATATCATTTAACTATAACAAACGGATACGAATTTAATATAGAGTGTATCTATTTTCATATTCGTTAAAATATAAAATATATCTATATTCATATTTAATAATTTTACGGCGAAAAAAAATATATCCATCGTACAAGCTAACGAAATGAACGATCATCGAATTATTATATACCGTTGACATCCCTACTCTACACGACGTATCGGTGTCTATATTCACACCTTTGCGGGCTTTCAGGGTTCCCTGCGTTCGCACGAGATCAGAGCCTTCTGGCTCGGTCGTCTACCGATGGATTGCCCCTTCGCCCATGGACACAAGTTTCCACTTGGGCAGCGCAGACAGACATGGATTCCTCCTCCCAGCTGCCATGCACTTGAAGCTTTTCCACCCCCCCGGAGATGAGAAATTCCGTGAATGCGATGGGTGAGAAAGGTCGCCCCCCCTGCTCCTCTGCTTCGCGCATGTGTAGGCATCTCTCTCGCTCACGCACTTCTATATGTCTTGGTGGGATCAAGTAACTGCTTGCTGAGCAGCGTAGTTGCAAGGAAGCTTCATAAAAGATGGCTTGGCTGCACGGAGTCTGGTCTGAAATGGACAGTCCGGCCAGCCAGCAAACACATGGGGGGCAACGTAGGGGGAGCGGGTGACCTGCGACGACGCTTTCCCCTCCCTCCTTTTTCTTGATGCGAATCCGCAGCAATGGCCCCCCCCCCCCCTCCTCGATGCCGGTCTCCGCGAAGGAGGGGCGCAGATGGATGTGTGCAACAGTGCAGAGCACAGACTGCGTCTGCTCCCACGAGGCGCGGGGGAGACGACGCGAGAGCGCGGACGAAATGGCGGGGTGGGGGGTGCGGGAGGGGTCAACTGAATTATTTAATATTATTATTACATGATAAATATGCCAAAGCAATGGGTCGATGGAGTCGTACGGCCGCACTTTTTTTTTAGAGTAAAGACAAACTGGATGTGTGTACGCATCTGTTGTAAGCAACTTAAGAGCAATCTTGTTCTCTGTCTTTTTTATGGTTTGAGCAATCCCATGATTGCCAAATACCATCGAGTTGGCACTTGTGCCTTTCTCATCTCATCTTTACTTGCGAGTGGGGGCACTCTACGATCGATGTCTTACCTTTTCTATTATACGGCTTATGGTCGATATTTTCACATTTTTTTTAAAGATTTTTACATATTACCAACTTAATTTGAAGTATTTTAGTATTTCAAATATCATCATGTAATCTTCACATTTTCTAAAAAGTCCCGTAAAATCTATTGAGGTTCATAAATAATCTCTTAGAATTATTTGCCATCCAAAAAAACCATCAAAATGAGATTATTCTATTTTGAGTCTCCGTTAATTAATTTTAAGATTAATGTATCTTTTGAAGTAGAAAATATAATAAATTATATATATATATCGTGGCTCGGTGGAGGTGGGGGTTTGGAATTTTTTCTTCTTCTTTTATTAGAATAGCTTAGTGGCTCCACTGGGAAAACCTCCACCTCTGTCTCGGGTTGGAACTCGAGACTCGTCCCTCTCAACCCTCCCCCTCTATGCTAGAGGGGCTTATATATATATATATATATATATATATTATATATACCCAACGCTTTACACCTTTGCACAATTGGAGGAAAATAATATATTTTAGGATAAATTAATTAATCGTCTTTAATTGTAATAAAAGAAATCTTGTTATAAGATAATTTAACATATAATATAATTTTATTGTAATAAATTATAGTTCTATTATGGATTTAAAAATAAATTAAATATTTAATATAATTTTCTAATTAATTTATCCTATTTTTTATGGAGAGTTAATTTCGAAAGATGGGTTAGCTTCAACATCTCCAATGGTATAGGGGCTTTTTTGGGAACAATTGGAGATTTTAAGGGTAGGAGATATGAAGGTTACATGGTGATAGTTAGAATATCGATAGATTTCAAAAGGTAATATATAAAAACTCTTTTTTTTTACAAGTTCGGGTCAAGATATATTTTATCGGCACTTTACCTTATTATTTAAGAAGTTTTGAATTTAATTTTACCGTGTTATGGTGAGTGAGAGTTTTATTTGTAGATTGGTGAACAGTTGCAGTAGAGAAACCGGTGAGACTTTTAGACTTGGAATAGTCTCATATATAAGAACAAACAGTTTTATGTACGCGTAGATGGATCACGAAGCTAAGTTATAAACAATTTCTTAGTGGAAGAAAATATTTAAACGATTCCTCTTATCGATCCATATATATTTATATATATATCCTGACAAGAAGGAAGACAAGATTATACTTTGTGGTACTGCAAAGAGATGGCGGCGGCAAAAGAAGATGTTCTTGAGCTCACCTAATTTGACATTTTAAAGCAATGAATGACAATATTAATCTGATATTAAAACAAACATACTCAATTATTTAACTCAAGATCAGAAGACAACAACCTTGATTTTATCTTTTTATCAATATAATGTTATGAGAAATGCTATGTTCCCGGCAGCGCCGGGAGCATAGCAGACGTGGCGCGCCCCTCCACCCGCGCGTCGTGTGGAGGGGCGGGCCCCCCACATTAAATGCGTTTAATTTTTTTTTTTAATTTGTGCACACAAATGATGTATTTGTGGTGCAGAAAAAATGAAAAAAAATACAGCATTTAATGCGGGGGGCCGCCCCTCCACGTGGCGCGCGCGCGGAGGGGCGCGGCCCCTCCACGTAGGCTACGCTCCCGGCACTATCGGGATCGTAGTATTTCTCTAATATTATTAAAAGATGGATCAATGTTACTTATTAATTATTATATCTTGGTTGCAAGATTTCCGAGTTTAATATATTCCTTGGTGTAGTTGTGAATGATCTGTGAGTGATCAAACAAACTCTTCCATTTCTTTGTGTTCCTGGAGCCTACTACATGCATGGTTTTCTACGCAAATGATGACAACGTGGGCCTACAATATTGCCCATGCAGAAAAATAAGATTCAAGTATTTTCGCATATATTCTACATATGTTGATCGCCGCATATCCGTAGATAAGATTGAGGAGACAAAAGGAAGGAGAGGAACTGCAGAACCCCAAGTGAAAAGAGGAAAACGCCAACGTTCCCTTGCTCATGTGTGTTTCCCATTTACCATTTTACTTTGCACCTCTCGCGAAAGAGCAGCGAAGCTGTATCTGCAGTAGCAGCAGCAGCCGCCTGCCCTCCTCTCCTTTTTCCTCCTGGGCTTCTGCCGGGCATGTGGCCGCTGGCCCTGCCGCAAGCCCCGCCTGCTGCCGCTCGCTCCGCAAGTGTTTGACCCGCGTCCTCAGAGGGCACCCGGCCCTGCTGCCCACTGCCAGCACCTCCCACCGGGCAACAGAGCCCTGCTTGCTCGCACCCCCCCACAACTCTCATCACCCACCACATGATGTCTCCGTCGAATCCACCCATCTCTCCATCGTCCAATCAGTGTAGCATCAACAACACAGCACCAACATCTCTCCGTTGCCATCACGACGCATCCTTTGGAACCGTAACTTTCATCTTTTTCACCCCCGCACACTCCTCCCTCGCCTCCTTTCCGTGTGACAATTATTGAGCTCTGATGCCGGCCCCTCGGGCGCTGACAAGACCACACCCTCCGGTTTGCGCCTGCGACGGCAGCTCGCAGGCGGAGGGCCTGGAACCTGCGGTCTTTGTTTGAACTTACCCGCCAGTTAACACACAGACCCATCCACCTCCCCCACACACCGCGCACAACATTATGCTGGATTCTTGGTCCTTCCCACGCCGGTCACTTGCCCCACTCGCCATCGCAGATCTCCAGGCGACCCCCCGTCCGTGAACTGCCAGTTCCGAAAGATTCGAAGGTACACGGCAAATCTAGAGTGGGCTGCGCCTCAGCACCTCCCGCGCGCCCCCACCCACACACCCCTCCGCACTCCACAGCAGAGCACGGCCGCGGGCTCGCCGCTCGAGCCACGCAGGCCCTCCTCTTGCTTCTGCCGGTCGTCATAAGATTGACGTACAGGGGGCCGGGGTGCTGTAATAAGTTCTTCTTACACAAGGTAATTATGGGGAATCCCTGTCCAAATCCTCCCGTAAGACAGGAACGGACGAAAAGCCGGGCCTGCACAGTACAAACCATCGTTAGCCCGCACCCCCCTCCCCCCCCCCCCCCACCATCCAGTCACCAACGACCGTGCTTAAAAACAAAAGTAGAGGCTTCTCGACTTCTCGTTAAGTGAGAACCTATTTTGCACTAGCTACCTAAACGTGCCTTTGTTTCCTTCATGCGATAGAGATTTGCAAGTCAAACACAACAACGGGTGCGAAGATGTAGTCCAAGTTCTTAAAGTCTGAGTTGAAATCATTTAAAAGAAAAGAGGATAGAAGAGGGAACACATCCTATGCCATTTTTAGATGTTTTTTTTTTACGTGGATTTTCTTTTGGAGGGTTGGGGGAACAGAGTGGGCCCGGGGCGTTCGCCAGTGCGACAAAGAACAAAAGTGAAAAAGGCGAGTCCGCTGTTTGGTCTATTAATTCGGCAGCCAACCGCACAGGAGAAAGCAAAAGATTTGTAGTAGTAGCCTAGGCCCGGTCCTGCTCTATAGAGTGGGTAGCTAACGGATTAAAGAGGCACAGATTACGGCGTTCTAGGTATCTAACTTAAAGGTGGCGAGGAGAAGCCAGTGAAGTGGGGGGAGAGGTGTGACGAAGGAGGCATAAATAAACCCCTTCTTCTTCTTTTTGGCTCTTTTCCACTTTTCTTTCCACAAGTCTGTGTCGACGTCGTCCCGCTTGGGAGGCTTTTACCCCGGCCTTATGCATGTCGAAGCACTCTTTGCTCGCTCTTTAACTCGACCGTGGAAAGGTTATAAGGGTTAGGCGTGCTTCCATCACCACGCAAAGGAAAGGGCTCTTTTCTCTTGTTCGAACCACACGCTGGTGCCAAAGCGAGGGGCAGCCATGGCCCCTTGGGGCGTATAAAGCAGCTGGCGCTCCCACGAGCCGTGACTCGGAGCTTCTTTAGCATGATGGTGCATGCATGCTAATCGATTGGGTTTTGTCTTTACGAACTGAAAGCGAGATCGGTGTGTGTGCTCGATCGTGAAGAGGGCGAATTAAGGCCTCGAGCTTTGTTAAAAGTTTGCGACGCTTACAACTCGCCACTTTCTAGGCCTAAATTTGCTCTGTTCGTTTCAAGACAAGCCCGGCCCACGTCCAAGAACATGTTAGAAAGTTGAAACCCACCAATATGGGGGCGCGATTGACGTGCAAACAGGCCGGTTTTCTCGTGTTGTGAGTTGAAAGGAACAGTACTGCAAGTGCATGCGTTGCTGAACTTAATTGTGCCATGAAATGGCAACTTCTTACTGGTTTGTCTGGTTCTGAAGTTGGGAGTTTCCAATGATGCGGTTGGTGGGTTTAGGGTTTTGAAAATCCTTTTACTTCTCTTGGGAAAGGAAAGTTCTTTTATTTTGGTATGTGGTTCTTTTTTTTTTTTTGGTAACGAGAAAATCATGTCCCGTGTGATTTGTGGGTTCAGGGATTTGTGTTAGTGAACTCTAAGATCAGGATTTGACAGTTCCTACTTTCTGTGTACCCGTATTGTTCTTACTCCACTTGACCAAGAAAACTCCAGATTTACACACCTCTAGGATTGCATGTAATTCAGGGAACCCCCCCCCCCCAAAAAATCGAACTCGGGACCTCTTATTTTTAAGTAAGAGTTCTAACCGATCGACCAAACCGAGATCCTCCGATATATATAACGCATTCTTAGAGAGCATTATTTTCATTATTTCACGATATTAAAGAAACGTCATCTTATTTGAGTTCATGTTGTGACTGTGTACTTAAGAGGGTAAGAGAAATCCACGGAGGATAAAAGAAGAAGTTGGATTTTTTTTACCCATCCAAAAATAACTTCTTTCTAGTTGGAGTATGACGCTGAAAGGAATTTGCATTCGATATATCTTGGCAGGCCGAAATCCGCATCGATCACTACGTACCGTGACCTTAAGAAATCTCCAATCCATGACATTGCAGCAGTGGCGGATCTATTTTAGGGTCGTCACAAAATTTTATGGGATTGAAACGTTTTTATTAGACATGTAAAATATTATTATTAGTGACTCCACTAAGAGTGTAACTATATTGAATGAAAATTTTGAATTCATTATATAATTACTAAAAATAAGTTAAATATCTGATAGAGATTTTTAATTAATTTATTTTTAATAAATTTCTAAATAATAGTGATTAATATATAAAATCTATGATCATCTTCTATTTGATCTTTAATTATATATCAAACGTTGTGATCAACAAGTTCTTACATGATAGTGTTCAATCTACTTTTCGTATATATGTCATATGCTTTGATGTAAATGAATCTCATAGGCTTATGTTGTCATCTGAAAATCCTATGTTAATATGATGCATGTCTTATTAGTTCCCCAGTGTTTACAAAGTTTGCTCCTTAAGTACTCAGATGTACAATTACTTAATCGATCATCTTTTGTGAATATGCGATTATCTTATCAATATCTAAATATCACTCATGTATATATATTTGAATGTCATCTTTTTTCTTTTTTTGTTTGTAACGAGGAAATCCCGTCCCGTGTGATTTTATGGGCTCAGTAATTGATATTCGTAAACTCCAAGATCAGGACTTGACATCTCCTATTTTCTGTATGTCCATATTGCCCTTACTCCACTTGACCGAAAAAATTTCGGACCTACACATCTCGAGAATTGCATGTAGATCAGATAAGCCCCCCCCCTCCCCTAAAATCGAACTGGGGACAAATAGATTGGAATGTCATCCTTCGATGTTCACTTGGTTGATATCTGGATATAATTACTTCTGATACCTGAATATCATTCGCTATATATATAGCTAAATATCACTTGTGATATATGAACCGTATATGTGATCATTTCAACTATGTCATATTGGACTAGAATAATTGAATATCATGTTTGTATATCTGAATATCAAATGCTTGATAATTATATATTGTGTACAATATCTAAATATTTATCAATAATATCTGAATATTTCTTGTCGATGTCTGAATATCATTTAGTGATGGTTGAACAATATTTGATATTCAAGTATCTTAAAGCTATCTGGGTGAACTTTATGGCTCTAATTAAGATGATTTGTCTGCTATATTATCAATAGATGAGTCTATAGCGTGGTTCTAAAATGTCTTGCTTATTATTCTTTCTTGGACATTGCACACTATATGCAAATAGTTTATTGAAAGGTTGTAAATAGAATTCGAAATTTTGATATTTCGATATAATTTAGATAAAAATAATTAATTTCTAAATTAAAAAAATAATATCGGTAGTTTATCAGAATTAGTATCAATTATTCCAATATGTTATCAGAATCTGAATTAGAATAAATAATAATCAAAATGATATTAGATATTCTCATAAATTATCTATAAACTCAAAAAAATAAAATTATAGTAAACACCTTAGTTTATTAAAATTTTAATTCTAATAATATAATCGAAATCAAAACGAAA
Organism: Colocasia esculenta; assembly: GCA_014218235.1. Lineage (NCBI taxonomy): Eukaryota > Viridiplantae > Streptophyta > Magnoliopsida > Alismatales > Araceae > Colocasia > Colocasia esculenta. The sequence continues at coordinate 2,835,899 of CM024762.1, read as the reverse complement.
TCAGAATGAATCATTTTTCAATTATCAGAATCAGAATTCCTGGTCCGAACTCAACTCTATTGCAGCCTTTGTTTATTGTACGATAACTCAAACTTGAGTTAACTTAAAGAAATTATTTTTTTCTGGATAAGTCAGAGAAAAAGCTATCAGTACTCAGTTTATATTTCTGTGCAATGCTAGTAAAATGAATACAAAAAGGGTACCTAGCTAGTTTAGTCAGACAAGTTTTCTACTATTCAAATCAAAGGTCTATATATTACACCTAACAGTACTCTAGCAAAAGATCTCGGTCTTAGATTAGTGTTGTTTTTAGATTGATATGCTGACAGGTGTCAAGGACGACGTTATACATAGAAGTTTGGCCATGTAAAGATCAAAAGGAAAAAGTTGATTTACCATGTTCGTGCATGACCTGCAAAAGACATCTAACGAACGTTTGCATAAACCTAACGGGAAGATCATGTGAAAGTCTCAAGTCTAAGCAAAAGGCCCAACGCAAATTGCATGCCATGCATATATATAGAGAGGACGTGCTTTTCTTTAAACGTAACTAGAACGATAAGACCTTGGAGCTCGCGAACACCAATCCTTGATCCGCAAAGCCACACGGGGCGGGATTCCTCCGTTATCAAAAAAAAAACAAAAAAAAAAAAAAAACTAGAAAAACATAAAAGAGGACTCCGGTTGGGTCGATCGGTTAGAACTCTTACTTAAAAGTAAGAGGTCCCGAGTTCGATTCCTGGGAGGGGGCTTACCTGATTTACATGCAATCCTCGAGGTGTGTAAATCCGGGATTTTCCTGGTCAAGTGAGGTAAGGGCAATACGGGTACACGGAAAGTAAGAGCTGCTAAGTCCTGACCTTGAGATTCACGAACACCAATCCCTGAGCCCACAAAACCACACGGGGCGAGATTTCATCGTTACAAAAAAAAAAGCCAAAACGATAAAAGAAAAAGAGAAAGTGGAGAACAAGCTGTGTGCATCTCAAGCTTAGAAGTAGAACAACGCTTTATCAGCATGTACTGTGTGATCTTTACTAAGAAATAAGAATATTGTGCTTCTAGGTAGGAAGTGTATTTGGGTTTGCCCCATATATATATGCCTCCTTACATACGAAAAGATATGTTTTTTTTTTTGGTAAAGGCCAAAGATGGCCGAAATATTTTATTGATAATAAGAGAAATTGACAACCATAGACATATCAAGTACAGATCAACAATAGTAAAAGCCTATCTAGAATTTCAAAGAAGATCTATCCCACGAGTGAGTTCGCCTAAGGACAGCCCGAGGGCGGAAGCCCGGTTGACGTGAACAACGTTCCATATTTTCTTCATCTGAATCTATTTCTGATGTATCTTGATCAAATCGAAAGTGAGGCATGAAAATATTTTCAGCTTTAGTAAGCTCTGCAACTGACGAAAACTTCATACTCAAATCAGGATTTGGTGCTCGATCCGACATGTGAATAGCATCTACTGGACGCACAGGGCTTGGAGAACGCTCACGGGGGAATGGTAAAGAAATCCTAACTCCCACTTCGCGGGTTGACGACCCACTGGAAGGGGGGTTGGAAGGGAGAAGATATGTTAGTTAATATATGATAATGACCTAAGGAGAGATCTATATCTAGTGAATTGTTTTACCGTTTTGAGTAGAAGGGAAGACTTGTACGTGTTTGTGTGCAATAATTGGTAGTCTTCATCTTTTGATGGTCATTATCCAATATTGTAATCATGGGGCTGCATTTAGCTACAATATAGTGGAAATCTCAAGGTCATTTTATTGAGAATTGAACGTAAGGGTTGAGTAGTTCAACACTTAGTTATAAAAATTTTGTATCTCTTGTCCGTGATTGTTTTAGCTTCCTCAATTTTGATCGATTTTTATTAATATTTAATTTACCCGTTACCCTTCTTTAGGTCTCACTAGCTTAGATTAGTGACAAACACGTTTTCATCAATGGTCGTAAGGTTGTCATACCATATTATATTGAAATATGTTGTCTCAAATATGGGCCGCTTTTGTTCAAAAAATTAAACACTAGGAGTACCACTTCTGATAGTGCACCAAATGCGTCGTCTCAAATATGGGCCGCTTTGATGGGCCGGCCTGGTATTTGGCAATGGACGCAGACCATTAAACTTGTTCGTGGAACTCCGTTAAATTATCTTCGTAAATCAGATTTCACAAGTGGGCCATCTTGGCAAAATAATAAGAAAAAATCTTGTTTCTATTACTATATAATCTTTAGGAGACGGAAATATCGACCTATATGTAACAATGGACATTTGTTGGGGTTGTATTATATTCTACAATAGCTTAATTATCTAAACCAAACAGGCTTATTTCGTATTCAACAAAAAGGACAATACCATATATGGAGCAGAATATGAGAAAGAGGAGTCAGAGACTGTATCCTTCCTAGTTCCTACCAAACAAAAAACCACTCTGAATCGGCGAGTCAAAAAGTTGTAAGTAGTGTGGATTAGGTAGGGCTGCAAACAGGTCGGGTTCAGAACCGAAAACACAGATTCCGATTTCGATTCCGATAACCGAATATAGTTCCGATTCTGATTCCTATAAAATCGGAATGGTTAATTCCAATTCCGTTCTGATTCCGATAAAATTACAGGAACCGAAATTCCGATAAGTTAAGGTGTTTATCATAATTTTTTCTTTTAAGTTTATGGATAATTTATCGGAATAACCGATACTGATTCCGATTCTGATAGCTTATCGAAATATCCGATACCAATTCCAATAAACTATCGGCATTATTTTTCAATTCCGAAATCGATAATTTTTATTAAAATCGGGTCGAAATATCGGGTTCCATTTACCCTCCTAGGATTAAACCTGTAAATACAATACTCGTACGTGTCAGACTTAATAAAAAATTTTGGAAAGCAAGTCGAGTTTCCTGTCTTTTTTTTTATGGATTTGCCATTAAATATTCACATGAGTATAGAATTTGGCAAAGGAGCTTGGTTGTCGGCCCAGGTCCATTAACACTAAGAGGTTTACTTGGCGCACCAGTAGACTGTAGTGCGTTGGTAGAACACTATTACTTTTATTTCTAAAAAAATATAATCAGAAATTAAGCCCGATAAGCGCCTTCACATAATGTGATTATTGATCTCATATTAAAAAAATAAAATAAAATAAAGTGTTGCTTCCAATGCCCCGATGATAACCCTATTAAAGATGACGCATGATTTTTATTTTCTTAAAACTTTTTGGACGATATATATATAGACATGATAAGATTTGTATTTTTTGAAATAAAAATAGAAAAATAGCATACTGCTGAATGAATGATGTGCGTGCACCAAAATAAAATTTTAATATTTAATAAAATTTTCATCTGAAAAAAATTAACAACCCTGACCATGCAGGTTTGTCCAACATCGAAATCAGACGTTCCCAACGTTGAATCCATAACCTAAAACGATGTTCTCACTTTGTTCTTAATCATAGATTGAACAGGCTTTTGCATCAAAGCCACGTCAACTACGTGATCAAGTATGAAGGAGGAATTAATTCCTGTATGTCTATATATCTTGGTAATTAAAGTACGATATTTATATACAACTCAGCATTTTATTAATTGTGAAAATATTATTGATATATTCTAATAATCAAACTTATTCATTTTAGGTTTTAATACTAATAAAATAACTTAAGAATATGGAAAAATAAAAAAAAATAAAAACACCGTTAGACCATATATGGTCATGCCTTCACAAAAGCCCGAGTTGGGCAACAGGAGTATGACTAAAAATATTTAAATATATCAACAATGTTCTTGGTACTTCGTTAAAGTGAGGTGTATATATATAAAAACGTAGATATATTATTATATATAAAGTGTGTATGAGAAAAAGAGAGAGCCAAAAGGGAAGCCCGATCGCACGAGCCCGTGGTAGGGCTGTCAACGGGTCGGAGTCGGAAATGACATTTTCCGCATCCATTTCCTATAAGAAAATCGGAAACGGAAAGTAATCAGAAACATCTGGTACGATCAAATGATAGATGTATGTAGCATTAGGAGTAGTGGTAAAAAATATATCTTTATAATAATAGACATAATAAATACTACAAGAGAAACAACTTAATTAGATTATATTTACAAATTAAAGAGAAGTTAAAAATTTAGTCTAAAGTTTTTAATATTAAGAAATAAGATTTCAAGAGTATATATTTTATAAATAAAATAAAATTTATATATTATTGGAATCGGAAACAAAAAAATAAAAAATAATCGAAAACGAAAAAATGGATTTGGAAAGGTCGAAAACGAGTCAGAAAGTCGGAAAACAGATATCCATTGACAGCCCCAACTCGTGGGCGAACATGCTAGCATGTGCTTCTGCTGCAGAGTTCTTAGTTTATCTTTGTCCTCATCAAATGTTCAGAACCTGCCTTTTGCATTTGGAGAAAGGTTTAATATATTTTTATTGTACTTAAGTATAATATGATGAGACATTAAATCTATGTAGAGAGTGATAAAGTGACAACTTAATTATTAAGTATCATATAAATTTAGTGTCTAATCATATTATATTTAAGTACAATATGAAAGTACACTAAATCTTTCTCTCGTATTTTAGTGCTAATTATGCATCAAGAAAAATATTTGAATATGGGTATTGGTGGACTCGGAATTTTCATTCATTGGATGCAGTCAAAACGCGTCGAATTTGTCCTTTTGAGGCAGGCCCCATGCTAAAAATATGATTGATTATAATGAATGTAAAAAGATAAATCTTACTAAAAATATTTAAGAAAAAGTGATGAGATCAACATCAAATCTTTTTATGGGGTGATACAACACAGTACATGCCACACCAATTCGTCCTCCCCGGCCCTCCCTCTCTGTATCAAACCTTGGATGAGACCTGCAATTTAATGGATGGTGTCTTATTTCTGTGTATTGTCACCCTTGGTAGATGAATATGAGCAAGCCAATAAGGATAAATGTGCATTAAAAAGTCACTAAAACGGCCTATTAGCAAAATGTAATCTGAAATTGAGCTCCTAGCTAACTTACTTTTAATGATTATTCTGATTTTTGAGCTCTTAACATTTAAGGTTTTTTTGGTATTAATATAGTTTGAGAATAAATAAAAATATCTTTAAAATTTTGAAAATAATTTACTTTATTCTTAACCTATTTTGAGAATAAAATGAAAATATTTTAAAAATTTAAAAATATTATCACTCTATTGATCTCAATGTATTCTCACACCAAACATGACTTTAAAGATTAGTATACTCCGAAAAGGGCTGCGCTCTCCAAATTAAGACATCATAAATAGACTTCTTTTCCCTGAAAAAATAGCAAATAAAGCATATTTAGAACGGTTTTAGAGCGGAAAAAGAGTTGGAGACGCGTATAATAAATTTATAGCCTATTTAGTGTAACTTTTTATTTACAAGTTTTTTTCTTATGGATTTTTTACTTCCACCATCTGGAAAGTTAATATTACAATTAGAGAAATGCTATGCTCCCGGCTGTGCCGGGAGCATAGCCGCGCTGAAGGAGCCGCACGCCCCCCTATGCGCGTCGCGTGGAGGGCGCGGGCCCCCAGCATTTAATGTTATTTTTTTTAAAATTTTTGTGTACTATTTATGTGTATAAATGATATATTTGTGTGCACAAATATATCATTTATGTACACAAATTGTAAAAAAAAAAAAACAGTATTAAATATTGGAGGGGCCCGTGCCCTCCACGCGGCGCGCGCAGTGGGGCGCGCTGCCGAGAGCTTAACATTACTCTTACAATTAACCCTTAATATCTGTAGCTTACCTATTTAGTGTTGAATTTAAGAATTTAGCTTTTCAAGCAAACACTTTTGGTTGCTTTTTGGGACCCTTTGGTAAAATTTATCACAAGCGAACAAATTATGTGCGTAACATCTAAAAACTTCAAAATTTTGACAAATCTCCCATATAAATAAAAAAGATTGCACTTCGATAACTTGATAACTCCCACTTACGAAACCTAACTCAAAAAGTGATTTGGTAGTATGAATAGTTTATCAAAATTTTATCACCCATAAATATTAATGATATATTTTAAGTGCTCTAACTAACATTCTCAAGTCTTAATAACTATATCAAATTGGTAACTTTATCTATCAGGCCTTGTTGACAACCAGATAAAGTAGTCTGTCAAAAAAAAAAAAAAAACAAATAAAGTAGACTTAGATAATTAGATAAATGCAGATAAAATAACGCTTAGTAAAATAGTAAAATAGTTTGGATTATCTGGACAGATAATTTATCAGATGGTATTTCCTGTGATAGTTTGTGAAGATTTATCAGGGTTAAATCTTCCGGGTAAATCTTGAGGTAATTTATCTATATTTCTAAATTGAAAAATCTACTTATGAGGGCTGCTACGCCCTAGTTAACGAGATTGTCTGGTTAACAAATAATCCCCAAGTCTAAAATTAATTTATGAATAAAAATTTCATATCCGCGAATAACATATTTATAAATAGAAAGCGCTTGGTGCACATAATGGTGCACACCGCACTGCTGCGATGTGGGATGAGACTTCTCTTTATAAATAGAGAAATATTAGTCCAAAACATAACGTGACGTGGAGGGATCGTATGTTTTAACAATACGTATGTATTAAATAAATATTTATATTATTTGAGTGTAAAAAAATATTAAATATATCGAGAACTGTATCATCCACATGAAGTGCTGTGAAAAAATACGACTTCTACACACCTTACTATAATCTCGATTAATCGAAAACATAACATTTCTCTTACAAATAACATATCAAGGAGATCAGAAGGTGGCCTTCCGCAGCGCGAACGGAAACACCCGTTCTCTTTATATCTGTCTAAACGAGTCAAAGCATCGAAAAGACAACCCGGGTAGGTGTTTCAAACTCTTCATCGTGAAGCAACTTTCCTCCAGTCTATTAAAATCTCAAACTGTACTTGCCCCATCATCTCGAGAATTCAAAATTTATCTTATATGTATATATATATTTATATTTATTTGTTTGGCACATATTTCTATAAACACGTCACGAGACCCACCAGTTCTTAAATGGCAACTCCCCACTCGCCGCACCAAAGCGAACCAAGTCCAGGACACCAACAAGGTTTCTAGATCTCCACCTAGATTTGTTTTCTATGATCTCAGCACCATAGATCCATCGACCCAAACCATACATCCTCGTCACCATCTTGCAAGCTGCAGCTTTTTATAATACTGCCACGACGAGTCACAAAATAAGGTTAAGTGACTTCAGTACAGTGCCCCTCCCTCTTGCATGGCCATAGATCTGAAACTAGCTCTGGCATCCAACCAGAGATGCGAAGCCCGAACGCTTCCACCTCCCGGTTAGGCACCAAGCGCAGGGCGTATGCTCTCACCTTCCTCCTGTCCGTCCTCGCACTTTTGCTCAGCATCGCCACCCTCTCCAACTTCTACTCCCATGGCTACTCCCTCTTCCGAGCCCAGATCCCATTCCCGAAGCGGGATGCAGCGGAGAGCGAGATCAGGGTCATCATCGACACCATCGTCTCCAAGATCCAACATGAGGTTAAAGACCTGAAGGGACGAGCGTCCAAGGAGCTGGAGAAAGAAGAAGATCCCAAGCTGAGGAAGTTAGAGAGAGCGAGATACACAGCCTTCCTTGCGGACATCTTAGGCCTGGCCGGGGCGGCGCGCGCCTTCCTCGCCTCCAATATTGACGACCACGCTCACTACCAGGGGAGGGACGACAGCAGCGCTGCCTCCGGCGCTGCTGCTGCTTCCGGCCACGCCTTCTCCACGGAGGAGCCCGATGAAGTGTTGGAGTACTTCCTGGTGGAGGAGATCCGCAAGTACATCCGGGTGAAGCCCAACCGGCTGGGGAAGCAGAACTTTATGGGCGCCAACGGCACCTTCACCAGCATCGGCCACGCCTGCTTCTCCATGAAGGCGGAGCTGGAGGAGTACATGGACTACGACGTGGGGGAGTACTGCAGGGACGACTGGAAGCTCGCCCAGCGCCTCATGGTCCACGGCTGCGACCCGCTGCCCCGCCGGCGGTGCTTCTCCCGGGCGCCGCAGCTCTACACCCGGCCCCTCCCCACCAGCCAGTCCCTGTGGAGCCTCCCCGACGACCGCAACGTGCGGTGGAGCGGCTACCGGTGCAAGAACTTCACCTGCCTCGCCCGCGTCAATGCCACCGGCAAGGGCTTCTTCAAGTGCGCCGACTGCTTCAACCTCACCCACCACGAGGCCCCCCGGTGGATGCAGGTCGCCTACGCCGACCCCTCCACGAACCAGACCTCGGACTTCCTGATCGAACAAGTGCTCGCCATAAAGCCCGGGCAGATCAGGGTTGGGCTCGACTTCAGCGCCGGCACGGGGACGTTCGCGGCCAGGATGAGGGAGTTCAACGTGACCATCGCCACCGCCACCATCAACTACGGTGCCCCCTTCAGCGAGATGATCGCCCTCAGGGGGCTCCTCCCCCTCTACCTCACCATCAACCAGAGGCTGCCCTTCTTCGACAACACGCTCGACATCATCCACACCACCAGGTTCCTGGATGGGTGGATCGACTTCGTATTCCTGGACTTCGTGCTGTATGATTGGGACAGAGTGCTACGGCCCGGGGGACTGCTGTGGATCGACAGCTTTTTCTGCACGGAGAAGGATCTCAAGGACTACCTGGAGGCGTTCAAGATGCTCAAGTATAAGAAGCACATGTGGGCAGTGGTGCCGAAGCTGGATAAGGACGCCAAGGAGGTGTTCTTCTCGGCTGTACTGGAGAAGCCTCCCAGACCTTTCTGACGATGGATCGAGCAGCTTGGTCACGGTTGATGCCGATCTTCCCATGCATGATCTCTCTGTTCATGGGTTCTCTTCTGAGTAATATAATTGGCAGCTGGCTTCAAGAAGGTACCCAAATTCGATCAACTTGCAGAGACATAATGCCAGAGAGCTGAAACCAGCTAATTAAACATGTACAGATGTATTGATGCAGAAGCTGCTATTTAATTTCTAGCATTCCAGAGAAAATAGTTAACACCACGTACATAGAGTTTGCCACGGGATATATACACACGGCCGGTTTATCAGAGAATTGATGTTCTCATTTTTAGGTTTCTGTAGTTTTTAGTCATTTTAATCTCTTATAATTAAATTTTAATTTGCATAACGTGACTAAAACTATGAACACAAGACATAATTTTTGTTACACGCACATCTTAATTTTAACCTTAGAATCATGTCTTAGTGTTGTTAACAAAAAAGGTAAGGGTCACTGATAAATTCTGATAACTCTTAATTATCAGATTTTTAATTTAAAAATAGTTTGATAAGATAGATATAATTTATCAAATTTTTGCCTCTAATAAATAATGTTTGATAAGTCTTGATAAGTTATCTTCCTCTCTCACATATCTAATAAAGCTATTTATCTCACCAATAGCAAATCTATTTTTTGCGATGAATTATAGGTGACGATTTCAACAAGTCTTTATAACTAAAGGCCATGGTTTATATGTACTGCCACCACTAGAAGCCGTCTTATGTGATGGCTTCCGGTAGCCATTGCATAAATCCCGATTATATGCTATGACTATAGAAAGTTGTTGCATACAGAGATTAATTTATATGCGACGAGTTTTGGTGGTCGTCACATATAAATGCATGTGGCCAACCAAAAAAAGACATGGTGGGCCTTGTCACATCCGGCCCAGCTCTCTTCAGAAAAGACCATTTAAAGACCTATTAACAGGCCTAATATAACCTCTCAAAAGCCCACTAAAAGACCACCCAAACACCTCTCATCTAAGGGGTCCAAGATACCCCATGTTGGGAGGTGACTTTAAGAAACTTCGTCACCTCCCCACTACCTAAAAAAAAACTGCTGCGTGCAGAAGAAGGGAACCTTTTTGGCTGGCTTGGCTGGTCTCTTTGGGTGGCCTGGTTGTTGGGTACTTTTTGGGGCTTGCTGGGCTGCTTGAGAAGAGAAGGCAGAGCAAGGGAAGAGGAAGCTGGACCTGCTGGGCTGCGCAAGAAATGGCTGCTTGGCTGAAGAGAAGAGGAGAGGCTTGAGGGGGAGAAAGGGTCTTCCCAGTTGGGTCTTCCACCTACGCCATCTAAAAGAAGAGAAATAGCAAGAAAAAGAGAAGAGGAAGGGTGAGAAGAGAGAGGAGGGTGAGGGGACTGCCGTTGCAGTCCCCTGTACTTCTATTTTTTTTTTTCTCTTTTGTTTCTTTTCCTTTCATTCCTCTATGTAACTCCACATTCTCCAATGGTAAAAGAACCCCTTCTCCCATTCCTCTTTTGCATGCCATCGGGTTTGGTGAATGTGGATAGAAAAAGAATGTTTAAATGCTTTCTTTATACCTGTTTAATGGCATATATGTGATGTGATTGGTTCTTCTGTGTGTCTCCTTCTCTTTCTCCTTTTGCATGAGACCTCAATGCCCATCCCATTTGGGTAGTGAGGAGAGTTGTTGGGTATCCCCTTTGCCCGTCAAGGGCACCCCATGGGGAATCACCCACAGCCATGCCTACATTTTTCCTAAACAGACCATATCTTTTTTTTTTTTTTTGTATTTTCCCCTTTGAATTTTGCCCATCCACTATGGAGGTTGAGCACCCAATATAGGGAGGTCATGTAAGGCAATACATGTGCCCCATATACTGGGTTCAAGAGCAGCCAAATCGCTGCACAACAGCCCCTTCCCACTGCTCCTCCTTCTGTCATGGACCCTGCAGAATCGCTGCACCATTGAGTTTAGAGAGAATGGGTTGGACAACCTAATGCCCAGGCTCCCTCTCAAGCTCCAGTGCAATCCACACATCATAAGAGACCTCCAAGAGGCATTTCTCGCCATTCTCCGTGACCGGATTTTGCTGAGACGTACGGCCCAGTTTTGGACTGCGTTCTAGGCCGCAAAATCGGCATTTCGCGTAGCTTTGAACACCAAGGGTTAGGTAATCAATACCTGGGCCCTGTTCAAGCTTATGGATGATGTCAATATATGTTGAATGTGCTGTGATTCCGACCGAACGCTCAGATCTTTCACGTGTTTTGAGAACCGGATCCCGGTAGGGCTACAGAATCGATGTTTTACGTGGCTTTGAACACAAAGGGTTAGATAACCAATATCCAGGCCCTGTTCAAGCTTGTAAATGGGTTCAGTACATGGTGGGTGTTCTATCATCCCAATCGGCGGTTCCAATTCCTCGCGAATTTTGAGAACCGTGCGCAAATAGGGCTGCAGAATCGCAGCGAATTGACGTTCCGGGCGTAAAAGGGTAGATAGTCCGATATCTACTCCGGGTCCGGAACTGAACATAACCCTTCCATGGTTTGGATGTCATCCCGCTACATCCCGGCATTCGGATCCTCCATTTACCTCATGTTTTGCGCCTGGCAAGGGCTGCAGAATCGCACAGGCTTGAACAGTCACCCTGCCGATTCGGCAGGGTACCCTACAGAATGGGTTATCTAAGAGCCAAGTGATTTTGCAAGGTCTCTTGCCGAATCACTTGAACAGTCACCCTGCCGAATGGGTTATCTAAGAGCCAAGTGATTCTACAGGGTCTCTTGCCGAATCACTTGAACAGTCTCCCTGCCGAATCGCTCAGGCATAGTTATTGGCCTTGCAGAATCGCCCATAAATGAGAAATCCATGAAATTCCAGGTTCGATAATGCGATATCTAAGCCCAGTTAAATGGACTCAAACATCGTTTTGTCACTTATCGGGTTCCCATTTGGTCTCGGTAATAATCGGTATCCCATTAGGCGTGCCTTGGGAACCGGCACCGTGTGCCATTCGGGTGATGTCATTCTTTTGACATACACCACGCTTCCGGTACCGTCTCCATTGCGGTGGATGAGTACCATGTTTTTTCCCCATCATCCGATATGAGGGGAAATGCTGTCGAATTTTCGTTTGAGCATTCGAATCGGTGAGCTCTCCCTTTTCCTTCCGTTTGAGCGAATCTGCAGCCTCTCAATAGTACCCCTGCAGAATCAGTATGCCCTGCAGAATGGGACTGGCTGTCGAATCGCTTTGCCTGCCCTGCAGAATGGTCTGGCTGCCGAATCGCTTTGCCTGCCCTACAGAATGGTCTGGCTGCCGAATCGCTTTGCCTGCCCTGCATGATGGTCTGGTTGCCGAATCATTTTGCCTGCCCTGCAGAATGGTCTGGCTGCCAAATCGTTTTGTCTGCCCTGCAGAATGGTCTGGCTGCTGAATCGCTTTGCCTGCCTTGCAGAATGGGTCTGGTTGCCTGTCATGCCCCGCCAATTTAGCAGCGCAATAAATCGGGGAGGCATGAACAACGTGTATGGTAATGTAAATTGCGCATACATTCGCAAATATCAGAGCAACTAATGAACAATAATTGCAATAAAACTCATCATTTTATTGATAATTCATCTAATCTATTACAACCACTAAATCAGAGCCAAAACACAGGGCTCAATGACATTATTACATTGGATAAGAAATCTAAAGCAAATATCTAACTAGACTCTAAGGTACTAAGGACATTCCATCGCTATGACTTCAGGACGCTCATCACTCCAGTCCAATCTCGTTGTTAGGTGTAAGGTCATTCCTTGACTTACCTGAAAACACAATAACAAATAACGAAGGGTGAGCGATAACGCTCAGTAGGACTTAATATCTCGTGTAAACAAGCATGCTTTAAGTGATTAATGTCTTGTAACACAGGTTAACTAGAGAAAACGATCATGTATAGTCAAGAGAGTAATAGTACAAGATAATAAGTGAACGATAATACATTTCTCAAGAGTATTGAAAAACTAGGATGACAACATAACGAGATAGCATGTGACAAGATAGTGTATGACAAGATAGCGTGTATCAAAATGACATGTAATAGGATAGCTTGTATATATCAAGGTGGCGTGTAACGAGATAGCTTGTATAGAGATAGCGTGTAATGAGATAACGTGTATGGTTGCACAACGGTGCACTAGTCGAGTACGACAATAGTCACTTTGGGACAGTAGCCGTTTAACGATGGTACATTTCGTCTGAACTCCTCAGACTAATGTTATAACAGTCAGTGCTAGCACAATAATAGCACCGAAATGGTACAGTACGTCTGAACTCCTCAGACTAATAGTATAACAGTTAGGTGTCTAGCCAATATCGAGATAGTCAGAACCGGTGCAATACAGAACACCGTCAATAGCCCCTGCAGGTATTTTCGGGTGGCTCTCTGCCCCCAGGACTAGATTGGAGCCCCTCGGACACTCTCCGTGCCCTGCACAGTATGCATTCAAGTCAGTAGGGTCACCGGACCCATATTATGGCGCTAGACAGTCATGTATAGTACAAGCAATGGGAGCCACAACAGCTCAAGAGTCTCAAGAGAGTACTAGATGAATAGACGAGATAGTAGAGTGAACGTGAACAGATGAGAGTACAAGGATAGTAGACGAGATAGGGGTATAATCGTAAAACAACGATAAACCACGATAGTAACGGTTGCACAGTACCAAGTCGGGTACCGGCAGTCAGGTAGAAGTCACATCCGCCCATTAGCCGTGCCGCGTACACGAGCCAGATGGTCCGGCGTGATCACAAGATAAGAGAGATCTCACTAAGGCCGATTGGATCGTACTGATCCCTAAAAGTGTAATAGGATTTAAAGGTACAACCAGCTCGTCGGCAATGGACGTGCGCCAAAGCCAAGAAGACTTACGGAGGCCTTGACAAGGAGTCCCTAGTCCAGTCGAGAGTATTCCCGGTGGAGAGGTGGTCCAAGTCAAGAGAAAGTGTGTAATGAAACGTTGTCTATCTTGCCTCGAGTGCTCGAAGGCAGAGGGACGCGATAACGGTGTACAAATCACGCGAATAAAACGAAAACATGTGTCATTTAAATAATAGGGAAATTAGGTAATTAATTTCACTTAATTACCAGATACATTATTGAGTAATTTAATAGGGCAAATGGCAATAAACAATGTTTAGTGTGCAAGTGTAAAGAAATCATGAGAATAGAATAAGTCGTGCTCACGGCTTTTAAATTAATAAGAATCATTTAAATATTATCAAATAAAAATTATTCAGGTCATTCATTAAGCTTAACAGTACATGGTTTAACTTGTACAAGGATTAGATGGCATTTAAAGTAGGGATATAAGAGCAATTAAAGGTTCTGGCAGAAATTTCAAGAAGGCGACGGGGGTGCCCGTCGCGATCATGTCGCGACGGGGCGCATGGGCGCGTTACACATCGTGTCGCGACGGGGTATCCCGTCGCGGTTATGGTCGCGGTGGTGCGGCCTGGAGCGACAGGCGAACCGGCCGGCCTGGCCTGGTTCGGGTTTGGGAACGCGGCGGCGAGGGCCGTCGCGTTCATGACGCGGCCTAAAGGCCGACCGCACCACACCCGTTATCGCGGCGCATCGCGCCGTCGCGATAACAGGGGCGGTCCAAGGTTTTTCCCTTTTCTCGGTGTGGCACTTTCTTGATACAGGGTCAATCTAAATTCAATATAAATTCACACGGTGATCCAAAAAGTATGAAACCAGTTTTAAACGAAAGTAGACATGTATATCTATCAACATGCACGATTAATTTGAAAATAGTCAAGGTTTAGACATGCATTGATCAGGTTACTTTTCAGTGACCTAAACAGGCACAGTCAGTGTTCCACGAATTATTCAGGGATGAATACATGATGAAAAATTATGAAACCAGCGGCGTTTGAAAGCTAACATGTAGTAGTATTTATGATAATTTTATCATGGAGTGATGTCAAGTTTGCACGAGGTTAAAAAGGAAACAAGGAGGGTCGAGTGCATGTATCTGACAGATATTCAAAGAATTAATTCTCCCTCATGGGAGATCGAAATAGAACGAAACCAAGGGCGTTTGAAATCTATTGAACAGTAGTATCATTGAGAATTTTCTCATAGCATGGGAACAAGTACGTGCAGAGGATTAGAGAAAACATGAGATTAGGGTTCATGGTCACAGCAGGGTTTCATGAATTAAATTCGCCCAAATGGATGAAGGGAATACAACGAAACCATAGGACTTTTGAAGAGGTACATGAAGGCTACCTAGGGTAATTATTTCACGATTTTAGCTTGAGAGATTGCCTACCTTTTTCATGGAGTAAGAAAACCCTAGTTGAATGACGAAAATATGAAAACCCTTTTGCTCCAAGCCTTCTCCTTCCTTGCTCCTTGGTCCAGTTCTTCTCCTCTTCCTCTCAAAAAGTCTTAGCACGAAATTGTGGGGTGCTAGGGTCAAATGGGGGGTGTTTTGATGGCTTGTAGAGTTCTAAATCACCTAAAACTCTTTCCTCCTCATTTAATTACGAATTTCCATAATTATCACATATTTTTCTTGCTATATCTATCTAATTGGGTAAGGGAGAGGTCTAATTTCGTGGGTAATGGTTTAGGCTAGGATTATGACTCTTATTAAGATATATATGAGTCATATTAGTGCTTTAGTGACCCCCTTTTTAATTAAGAGATAATATAGTTACGAATTTCTCTATTTAATTTGGGTCTCTTATATTTAACTCAATTGTCTCTCATCTAAATCCCAATTTTAGATTAGGATAGAGTCGTATTGAGTTATACTAGTTTTAGAACTCTTTCTAAGATGATTAAGAGTTAAAATACTCATTATCTTAACTCTTTTCTATTTATTAATATTTTAGGTACGAATTTCACTTATTTAACTCTCATCTCATGGTGGACTCTTCATAATTGGGCCCAAAACTTTATGCTAGGACCATTAGTAAAACCCATTACTAATTTGACTTAATGGGTATATATTTAATTCTAATTATTCACCCTTTATCTTTATGTAAATCTATTTATCACACTTATTCAAGTAATTTCATATTTTTGTTTCAATTAAATATTATTCATGACAATATTTCTAACCTTCATCATTTGGGCTCTTACTCTTGGCCCAATAACTCGTGTGAGCTTAATTGTACAACCCATGTACTTACTTTACTTATTAGATTTTTAATTATCATTTTATTAGAGAATTTATTCATGGGCCAAGATTGTCCATTGGTCCAAATATCATAATGGGCTATCATCCCATATTATTTAAAGTCTACCCACATGTTTATTTTTATTTATAATCCACTTTGGGTCATAAAATAATGAGTTCTTCGACTTATTCCTTAATTATGCTAATAAGTCGCATAAATTCTTAAACTAAGTCCCAACGATTTTTCTATGCCCAAATTTCATGATGGATCATTAGAGAACATTATTTAAAGTATAACTACTATTTTTACGAAATTTTTATAGGGGTTTATACGCATGCAATAATGATGTGCACCTTTTTAACTAATTGAATTTATTAATTGATAAATTTTCAATTTATCCATAATTTTTAATTATTGGATTTTCCGGGGTACTACATCCTCCCCCACTTAAAAAGAATTTGGTCCCCAAATTCATATGATATTATACGACTACCAATTCTATTCTGAATATTTCATTCCATCATCTCCACCCAATTTTCAGCTTCATCGGGATCCGGAGTTCCATTAAACCTAGGAGGATTCATTCTTTGGAAATTCCCATATAAATCTCCTGCCCCATTCCTTGCTCCTGCTTGAATCACGTTGTTAAGGGCTTGAGTTAACCCTTGTACGGTGCTTTGCAAGTCCCGCAATTGTCCATGCTCACCAGCCATCTCCACTAATCTCCTGCGAGCAATAACATTTTATTTATTTCTTTTTAGACTTTGGGTGCTAAAGTATTACCAAGTTGATACATATATATATAGATAAATGTATTCAAATCTTAACCATGGTTCTACCCAATCCTCACATAGGTATGGTAGTTGACTTAGACACATGTCAGGGCAGTTCACCTAGAACATCCTAAGACCAAAAGTATCCTAATAAGGACATCCTAGCTCTGATACCAACTGTCATGCCCCGCCAATTTAGCAGCGGAATAAATCAGGGAGGCATGAACAACGTGTATGGTAATGTAAATTGCGCATACATTCGCAAATATCAGAGCAACTAATGAACAATAATTGCAATAAAACTCATCATTTTATTGATAATTCATCTAATCTACTACAACCACTAAATCAGAGCCAAAACACCGGGCTCAATGACATTATTACATTGGATAAGAAATCTAAAGCAAATATCTAACTAGACTCTAAGGTACTAAGGACATTCCATCGCTATGACTTCAGGACGCTCATCACTCCAGTCCAATCTCGTTGTTGGGAGTAAGGTCATTCCTTGACTTACCTGAAAACACAATAACAAATAACGAAGGGTGAGCGATAACGCTCAGTAGGACTTAATATCTCGTGTAAACAAGCATGCTTTAAGTGATTAATGTCTTGTAACGCAGGTTAACTAGAGAGAACGATCATGTATAGTCAAGAGAGTAATAGTACAAGATAATAAGTGAACGATAATACATTTCTCAAGAGTATTGCAAAACTAGGATGACAACATAACGAGATAGCGTGTAACAAGATAGTGTATGACAAGATAGCGTGTATCAAAATGACATGTAATAGGATAGCTTGTATATATCAAGGTGGCGTGTAACGAGATAGCTTGTATAGAGATAGCGTGTAATGAGATAACGTGTATGGTTGCACAACGGTGCACTAGTCGAGTACGACAATAGTCACTTTGGGACAGTAGCCGTTTAACGATGGTACATTTCGTCTGAACTCCTTAGACAAATGTTATAACAGTCAGTGCTAGCACAATAATAGCACCGAAATGGTACAGTACGTCTGAACTCCTCAGACTAATAGTATAACAGTTAGGTGTCTAGCCAATATCGAGATAGTCAGAACCGGTGCAATGCAGAACACCGTCAATAGCCCCTGCAGGTATTTTCGGGTGGCTCTCTGCCCCCAGGACTAGATTGGAGCCCCTCGGACACTCTCCGTGCCCTGCACAGTATGCATTCAAGTCAGTAGGGTCACCGGACCCATATTATGGCGCTAGACAGTCATGTATAGTACAAGCAATGGGAGCCACAACAGCTCAAGAGTCTCAAGAGAGTACTAGATGAATAGACGAGATAGTAGAGTGAACGTGAACAGATGAGAGTACAAGGATAGTAGACGAGATAGGGGTATAATCGTAAAACAACGATAAACCACGATAGTAACGGTTGCACAGTACCAAGTCGGGTACCGGCAGTCAGGTAGAAGTCACATCCGCCCATTAGCCGTGCCGCGTACACGAGCCAGATGGTCCGGCGTGATCACAAGATAAGAGAGATCTCACTAAGGCCGATTGGATCGTACAAATATCATAATTGTACAACCCATGTACTTACTTTACTCATTGGATTTTTAATTATTATTTTATTAGAGAATTTATTCATGGGCCAAGATTGTCCATTGGTCTAAATATCATAATGGGCTATCATCCCATATTATTTAAAGTCTACCCACATGTTTATTTTTATTTATAATCCACTTTGGGTCATAAAATAATGAGTTCTTCGACTTATTCCTTAATTATGCTAATAAGTCGCATAAATTCTTAAACTAAGTCCCAACGATTTTTCTATGCCCAAATTTCATGATGGATCATTAGAGAACATTATTTAAAGTATAACTACTATTTTTACGAAATTTTTATAGGGATTTATACGCATGCAATAATGATGTGCACCTTTTTAACTAATTGAATTTATTAATTGATAAATTTTCAATTTATCCATAATTTTTAATTAATGGATTTTCCGGGGTACTACATTGCCGAATCGCTTTGTCTGCCGAATCAAATGAACCGTACATGCCTTGCTGAATTATTTTGGCTGCCGAATCGATTTGTCTGTTGAATCAAATGAAGTGTATGTCCTGCAGGATGGGTTGTCTGCTCTGCAGAATGGGTTGACTGCCTTGCAGAATGGGTTATCTACCCTGAAGAATGGGCTGTGCCAATGGTGTTATGTGAGCATGCAATGACTAAATGATGCCGAATCATGAAAAGAACCATAATAACCAAGAGCATGTCAAAGCTATTGCATGACTAAACAAAAAATATGTAATAAATAAAAGAACAAATGAATAAGCATGTAAATTGACCTTAAGAGATGAAAAGCACACACACACACACCTAACTCTCTTGCAATCTCAGTTGCAATTTTGGGTTTCCATTCTATGCCTTTTATCGAATGTCCCGTTTTAGGCCACAAGACTTTCTAATCTGACGATTAATCAAGGGTTTTCTCTTTTAAAGAGATGTAATTAACGTCGTTGCGCTTAGGCAACGGCGAGATCTTGGTCCCGACCCGATCTTCACTTTCGTTTGACGAAGACAAACGGTATGCATAATAGACTTAAAGTCCGTCGACTTTCGGAGGCAGAACACATGTTGTCACTTTGGTGACTGGCACGCCTGCGCTATGCGATTGCCGATTCATCTCTCGTCACCACCGCTCAAGTAGCATTCGACGGGACTTAGATTAGCAATACGCATCCATGAGAACATAAGGAACATGATAAAATTAAATTTTTAAATAGATTCTTGATGGATCTGTTTATATATAAAATTTATTTCCACAGCGTGGCATGCCCGGTGGGACCAAACTTCCCTTCATCTCTTCGCCAGAATAGAAAGCCTTGTGGCCTTCATACTCAATACTGACTGTTGGTTTGAATTAACTGGCAGGTATTAACAATTCCACATGGCTGAAGTACGGTTCGGACCTCAAATTGTTCGGGACCATGCCCGGTATGGCTATCTTGTCGTGCCAACACACTTTGGAGACTTCCCTCCAGTGGTTCAATTCCCCAACTTCTTGGGGGTTGCCTTTGTCAATATATTGCACCACGAAGCTGAAGTTGAAGCTGAAGTGATTGTGAAGGAGCTGAGTTGCCAAGTTCACCACATGGACTACGACAACAAAAAGAAAGGCAAAAGGGCAAAGAGACACCAGCAGCATGCAATGACAAATAATGAAGTCATTTCTCGCAGTGCACGAGTTTCCACCTCTAGAAAAAGTGTGTTGATTGGTGACATGAGGATCCACCTACAGAGTGGACGTGCTGAAGCTGAGCCAGAATAAATAGTGCCGACAGTACCTGTGAGGAATTCATTTCAAGCTATAGCAGGAAAGAGAGAAATGTACAACACTTTCAAGGGCAAGCTGCCCCCAAAACCAGTGAAATTCAAGCAAATTTGGAGGCCCAAGAAAGTCAGGGTCCCTGTGGACAAAGAGCCAGCAACACATGAAATAGTGCCAAAGGAGATGGCTGAGGAAAAGATCTTAGGCCATAGGTGTACAGCTCGGGTCTTCAGATCCAAGGTGCAACAGCTAAGTGCAATCACATATACTCACTTCCACAACAAGACAACTGAATTGTGGCAATTCGGCGGTCCTTTAAGTTCTCCTTCAAAGCGTTTAAAGCCTTTAAGAGATATGGAAGTTATCCCAGCCAAACTTGAAAACCACATATTCAAGAATGATCATCCTTATGAGCACACTCTTGCTTAGCCTAAAGCAAAGAAGCACGATATGACAATCTTTGGGAGTCTATTTTGCTCATCTGAGCCGTCTCAAAGAATTGAAAGATGGTTCTTTGCAGATCTCCACTTTCCGTATGGCCGGTGTTTAGGGTCGACATGGTGCTTTACCAACTGAACCTGAAGAATTAATAAATTATGCTGAGAGACCAGGGCCGCTCACCAGAAGAAGAGCAGCAACAACGGTCTTAACAGCAACATCCAGAAATGTCAATGCCCCTGCAATGGGTGGGGTGGTTGTCTCTGTTAATGTGATTACAACTCATGGCAATGGTGGCAATGACCAAACCAACTAATCCCTTTTGCATGGTTGCTTACTTGTGTATATATCAGGGAACAAAGTAAGGAAAGCATAATGACCAAACCAACCAACTGACCTAACAATCGTGCTAGTTGGTAGACTTTTCAGGAAGATCACCCATCATGTCACTTCTCCCAACTAAGCACACTTTATTTTAGAGTTCTTTTTTGTTCGAGTTCCAAAAATGACTAGTCTGAGTTGTTAGTAGTTCACTTATTTAGTCTATTTAGCATATTATTATATGGAGTGTTATAATCTACCTCTCTTATATAAGTGAATGTCCTCGTTGCTAGGCACATGTAGCACACAGTCAAACTCCAGACAAAAAAGACTCTAGAGGTGACTCCCATAGATTTAAGAGGTGGCTTTCATTATGTAGCACTTTGTGTTATTATGTCCTTAAGAGGTGGTTCTCATTGTGTAACACTTTGCCTTGCGGGACACTTAACACTCGCACTTCTGACTGTGTAAGGCTCTAATACCATTTATAACAACCCAACCAACTAACTAGACCAACAATCATGCTCGCAATAGACTTCCCAAGATGGTCACCCATCCTGAGACTTCTCCTTGTAGAGCATGCTTAACTTCAGAGTTCTTTTCCTACTCAAGCTCTGAAAATGACTAGTCCAAGTTGTTAGTTGTCTATTGATTTAGTCCATTTAATATATTCTTACATGGAGTGTTGTAAAAGGCACTAAGGTGCAAATGACAAAACTACTCCAAGAGCTTTTGGAAAAGGCACAGACCGCAAAGGGCTCAAAAAGATTAATCAATCACAACACTTAGAGGACATGAAAACCACAAGATCATTATGCTCGTGGAAGACTGAAAAAGAAGAAAGGTAAGATCGTGAAGGTTGCAAAGTGCTAATCAAAAAGAAGATTAATATGAAGACCATAAAACCACAACTCTTATCAACCACAGTAGTTAAATAATTTTTCTGTATAAGCTGAAGACCTCAGAGGTAAAATGCCAAACATACAACTAGCTAAAGATTAATATGGGGAATGCAAGAAGAAGAGCGCATGCACAAAAGACTGGATTCATAGTAAAAACACTTGAACGCCTACATGCTGAAGACCATCAAATGAAAGTACTGTGAAGCAAGCTTCAATGAATAAGAAAGCTATTGAAGACCTCAACCAGAGCTAATGTTCAAATTGATTCAAACGCATGCTTGGGTGCATGCAAGGTTATTGGTTGAAGGAGCTCAATAGATAGAAGTCTGACATGTTGAAGACACAACGACTAGTTATGAAGGAATCCATTAAAGGAAGAAGCTTCAACGGTCGACTGAAGACTCCAGCACTTTTAAGTACAAGACCAGAAGCAACGAAGAAGATGAGGTTGGCCTCCGACTTGTTTTCGGGCTTGACCCTATGATACTATGCACACACTTGCACCATATCATCCACTTCTATCTATCTATCAAGCACCAACTTAAAATGGATGATGCTATAATGAGAGATGAAAAGAAAAACATCAATCTATGGGCAGAGACAAATTACCAATCCTATCCACCATCAAATGTCTCCAAGTTTCAAGTTACAAGCAACATCGTGGGAATGCACTCATTCAAGGAGGCGATCACTCGATATTAACGATCTACATCAAGTGAATCAATGCATCGACCTCCAAGTAGCAAAAAGCTTCATCATCGTCAAAGTCATTCTTAATGCAAGAGCTTCAATGACGCCAACATTATTATTGTTAAGAAGACATTTCAGTTTGGCAATATACTCTCTGTTGAGAGGAAGGCTTGGGTGTTGCGACACCAAACATTGTCCTCTATTAAGAGGAGGATCGGTGTAGCCGGGAGTTTTCCCTCTGTTGAGAGAAAGGCCTACGTGTTCAGCACAAAATAGTGATGCCCTCTGTTGAGAGGAGGATCGACAAGGCCTGACAGTTGTTCCCTCCGCATGAGGAAGACTTGACCGTGGGTTATGCAATAAATGGTTGTCCTATACTAGGGCAATTAGTAAAAAGCTCGGGGATGGTTTTGCCCCCAGGGAATGGATGTTGGTGTCTAGCGCAGATAGAACTGAACTAGTTTAAAATCCCTATGCCTCTTGCTTGCATGCTTTCTTTCCTTTACTTTCCGCTCTTGCATGTGTTTATTTCTTTTCGCTGTGCTTTTATGTTTATACTCGTTAATTAATTTTATGTCTCTACGATTATAACTTATTCATCCCCCTCTGGGTATCCATAGTATGGCCAATAATAACTTCCTAAGATCATCACATATAAGCTGGATTTAGGCGATTACCTAGAGAAGTCGTCATATAAAGCCCTCTTATAAGCGACGACCAAAGGAAGCAGTCGCATAAAGATAGCTTATCTGCGATGGCTTATTGGGGCCTTTGCATAAAGCCCTCTTATATGCGACTGTCTTAGGAAGCTATCGCATAACGACAGTTATATGCAATGGCCCCTCGAAGTCATTGCATGTAAGGGGGCTTTATGCGACGACGCTTAGTGGTTGTCGCATAAAGTCAGGTTATATGCGATAATCTTATGAAGCAGTCACATAAAGATGTCTATATGTGACGACCATTAGGAGCCGTCACATATAAGCCTCTTTGTGTGACAATCCAAAGAAGTCATCGCATAACTCCCCTTTATATGCGACGGTTATAGGAAGTTGTCACACGAAGATAGTTATATGTGACAGCCTCTGAAAGCAGTGACTTAAAGATGGCTATATGTGATGGCCCCAAGAAGCGGTCGCATATAACCTGTCAAGTCCCTAAAATTATGAAGATAGTTATTTTTAATAAATATTGAAGACATTTATGGATGAAATATATATTTTTTAATAAATCTTTAATATGTCTTTGGGCAGAATGTATTTCTGTCTCAAATCTATCACAATTATGATCAGATGTAGATCAAGAGCAAATCCAATTATCAGATCTTGATGAAATTTAAATCCAACATTTAGGATTTAGATTTGGAGCAAACTAATATGTAGATCTTGATCACATTGTTATAGATTTGTAATAAACAAAACTGATCAGATGTACATAGATCAAGAGCAAATCTAACGATCAAATTTTAGATCTAAACGAAATCAATGGTTGTATTCCCGTTAATTGTAGATTCAATGTTTGAATCTTGATTAGATATAGATCATGAGTAAATCTAATAGTCAGATCTTTATCAAACTTAAATCCAATACTTGAGATTTAGATCAGATTCTTTTAGATTGACAGCAAACCCAACTGATTAGATATAGATAGATCGAAAGCAAATCCAACGGTTGGATTCTAATTGATTATAGATTCAACGGTCGGATCTTAATCACATATAGATCGAGAGTGAATCCAACAGTTAGATCTTCATCAAACTTAAATTCAATGGTTAAGATTTAGATTTGGAGCAAATCTAATGAGTAGATCTTGATCAGATTGTTTTAAATTAATAGTAAAACCAACTGATCTAATGTACATAGATTGAGAGTAAATCCAACCGTCAGATTTTAGTTCTGGATGAAATCTAAAGGTCATATTTTCATTGATTGTTGATTCAATGGTCGGATCTTGATCATATGTAGATCGAGAGCGAATCTAACTATCAGATCTTCATCAAACTAAAATTCAACCGTTAGAATTTTGATATGTAGTAAATCCAACAAGTAGATCTTAATTAGATTGTTTTAGATTTGCAGCAAATTCAACTGATTAGATGTACATAGTTCGAGAATGAATCTAATGGTCAAAATGTAGATCTAGATGAAATCTAATGATCAAATTTCGATTCGCAGTAAATTCAACAATCAAATCTTGATTAGATGTACATCGAGAACAAATTAATGCGATAGTTAGATTTAGATCAGAATCAAATTCAATGTTTGGATTTCGATTGATAGAAAATTTAACAGTTAGAATTTAGATCCAGAATAATTCTAATAGGTAAATAAAATGTCAACACTAACCTCTAAATACCTTTATGGGTTGAGATTATACCCCTACGATTCCTTGTCATACATACCATATTTATAAAAATATTAATGCAAAAATCTTAAAAACTATGGCCGGTGTGACACGTCCTCAACACATATGTAACTCTAAAAACAATATGGTCAAAAAAACTAATCGTGAGGGGCCTTTTTGCAACGATTTGTGCACGATGGCTATTCTTACTATGGAGCTGTTGCAAATAACTTATTTTCTACTAGTGGGATCTATCAAATCAAAAAATTAAAATCGTAGATATCTATCCATAATAATTTATTATGAATAAGTTCTCTGATTATTAAAAAATTCTTAAGTTAGTTAAAAAAAGTTTAACTTTGTATACTCATAATTAAATAGTTAAGTTGCATAAACAAAACATTAATTATAAGATATCACACAGATTAAAAATAAAACAAAAACTCATTTTAATCTATTGAAAAAATTACGTCCGATCAAATATATATAATTACAAAAATTGTATATATATATAGTGTGTCTCTTATCCAAACAAAGTAAAAAATAGAAACAAAAATAGAAACACAAGCTGATTTCATAATTCACATTGTGCTTTTGGGGGCGTCGATGGACTCGACTAGAGTTATGGTAGGCGAAGAGAGCTGATCCGCTAATTCACTCTCCAAATCTGTAAAGTAGTGGTGATGACTCTCTAGAATTATAGCCAAACTAATTGAACGATGGTATTTTTAATCCACCTATTGTTTGGTATTTTTAAGAATAAATTTTTGAAGATAACCACATCCTTCATTTGGTAGAAATGGAATTAGTGTGGGGACATTATTTTTTATCATTATTCTCTATTCCTTTGGTAAAAATGGTGTTAGTGTGGGTATATTTTTCTCATCATCTCATCACCATCCAGAGCAATTTTGTAAGCTAAGATAAATAATGTACAATCACTTTATATTATTGTAGTGATTTTTGAGATTTGGTAATGTGTATTGTATTTTAATAATCTCATCGAATTTTTCGAAATATAAGCCATCATTGTTAACCTTTTACTCCACAATAATATCAAGCAAAATATGATCAACATATTCATTGTTCCAATTGGCCACCTTAGTTTTCCTGTCTTTTGGGGTGGCCATTGAGGATAGTGCCTAAATATGTAATTAGAATTAATTAAGAAGATAAGAAAGATATAATAAAAGCTTTAATAACATCAGCAAAACATGTACTCAAGTTGAAATTAGAAGAAATAGCCGGAAAACAATAAATATATTATTACACTAAAGTAGTACTGAAAAATATAAAATAAAAATAAGAAAAAAAATTCGACCCCTCCCTTTTAGATTTTAAAAAATATAAAATATAAAATATAAATATTGAATAGAAAAATGAAAATAAGAGATAGAGATAAGTTACCTCAGCAAGAATATGAGATGACTTATCCCCAACTTACACATTTTTTGATGATATCTCCAAAATATTTAAACTACTTTTATCCTCATTTTTTTGACATACCAAATATAAGATGGAGTTAGATTCATTTTTATCTCCTATTTAACCCCATACCTAACAGGACTTTAAAATACTCTTTTTATATCTTTTCTTTTAATTCTCAACGGTCACCACCCGCATCTCCTATTTAACCCCATACCTAACAGGACTTTAAAATACTCTTTTTATATCTTTTCTTTTAATTCTCAACGGTCACCACCCGGTCCACCCGCATCCCACACGACGCACCCTCCACAGCATAGTATTCACCGACCCTCATCCTTTTATAAACCGACACCAGATGGATTAGGATGTGTCAAAGACGGTGCCTGGTGGATAAATTTGGGGTTTAAAATAATTATAAAAAGAGCATGTTATTAGATCACATGTCCTCCACAATAAGACAAAGATGAGAGGAGGGGGAGGCTAGGTGGCAGCATGCGGTGGCCTTCTCTACTGTGAGTTGGCGGCCTATTGCAGGGGCTACGCAGGCCGCCTAAAAGGACACCCTGGTCAAACCATGGCCCATTAACAGCTCCACTTTTGCCCTGAAGTCAGGTAGCATGTATGATAGTAGTGCATGGTGCCACAAAATTACAATTTCTACCGTCATATCGGAAAATGGAGCGTGTGACCTCCATGAGATTTTTCCAACATCGGTGCAGCGGTCTGCTAAGCCATCACCATGTTAGCAGAACACTTGGACTATTTCGATGTGTACCTCAAATTCTTAATATCCATTAGATTTGATAGAGTCCGATTTCTCTCGGGTCGGACTCCATAAGTATTAGAGGGAGTTTTATAAAAAAATTTGAAATTTGAAATTTTTTCACGTTTCTGTTTAGATTTTTTTTGTAAAACACAGATAACTTCACCCAAATCCCTTCACTCTATTGGTGATTTATGGAGTCCGGTCCTCTCATATATTGAGAGGATCCGAACTCGACTTCATACTATAGATCTCTTACATTAAGCAATGTCGAGCATTAAGTGTTTTGCACTCATGACTCTGTTATATAGATGACATAGTCTCTTGAGAAATGAACCACAAAACAACGAGCGCTCGAGCACCATGATCGAGCACTCAAACATTGGGCTTCAAAATAGTCCATTAGATTTGTACTGTACTACGACAGGACTGTATTAAGAGATCTCGCAGTATCCTAATATTTCTTTATATATATAATCTTCGCCTCATCAAAGATATTCTATATTTGAATGTATTACATTATAAATACGCTTTCTGTTCAGTTCTTTCAATTGAACACAAGTTACACTGGGCTAATTAAAGAATAGAAAAGACTAATTTATCCCTCAATTTAAAATCCCTGCTCACCTCCCCAACACCTCTCTCTCTCCCTCTTTAGTAAGGGTCTTTCGGTATAGAACATGTTGCACACCGGTACCAAAATGGAGTGATGATTAGATCATTGCTCCTCTACTCGAGATCATCTGATGGAAGTGTTCATTGGTTCAAAGATATATAATCACTGTTTGGGATTCTACTCTGCATGATTCATAGAGGACGATCTGAATCAAACATAATTGTGCACCCATGATAGAAGAAGTTAAGTCCTCTGAAAGTGGGCTTGTTAGAATGGGGGACCGGGATTCAGGTAATGTTCGTAAGATTGGCCACGAGTGTCGTCACTATTTGACTCGTTAATTTTTAACACATTAGCTAGTTAGCACATGAACTAAATTGTCACATTAATTAGTTAATATGTTCAACATGTCGACCATACATTAATTAGTTAATTTCGAAAATTGTATGTCAAAAAATTTAGATATTTACATTTCTGATGTCACCATATTTTTTTAAAAATTATGGTGTTTTCAAATCTTATTTTCGTTACAGTTTTTCGGTGTCACCCTATCGGAGCGCACATCTCTCTGTACGGTACTAAAGTAACGTTTATTAGTATCAATTAATTTCAGATATTAATTATTTCAATCCCATAATAATAATGCGATCTAATAACTATATTATTCATATTTTTTAACTATTAAAATTTTTGAGATGTTACAGTCTCGAATCCGACAGATATTAATATTATATTTTTAATGATATTTATTTTTATATTTAAGAAAAATTATAAAATAAAAAATGATATCTTTAACAATCGGATTTTAAAATAAAAATTTTAAACTAAAGAAAAAAAAAACAAATGGTGGGTGGGAAGCTTTGTTGGGGGGGGGGGGGGGGGAACTGGGTGACCGGTTAATTAAATGGGGAGGAGGAGGGACGGAAGGGGGGGAGAACCGGTCACCCGGTGAAATGGGCAGTGGGGAGGAGGGACGGAAATGGGGAGGAGGGACCGCCCACGCGTCAGCAGTCTATTGATGACTGCCTGACTTGGGTCCTCCCGCGTTGCGAGAGGATCCCAACTCAGCTATAGGTACGTAGCTCCACACATTTTATGACTTACTATAATATTATCAGAGCCCCTGTTTATGACATGAACTACCATGAAAATACCGTAAAATATTATATTTTACAGGAGAAATAAAGTGCAATATCTTCTTGATATTTTACCTCCTACCAAACGAGCCGTGAAATATTGCGAAGCTTATGCGCAATTAGAGAGCAACCATCGGTATCTAATTTCCACCGTCACACTCGATTAGGAACACAGTGCCTAGGTTGGGAACTGCTACTTTTTTCCTTTTTTTTCTTCACAGGCAAATAAGATTGTCCAGTTCTCAGTCGTCATTTTTTGACCGCTCATTCTAGTTATTATGTCGGATTCAGTGGTCAGAAACCGGAGGCCCTTTCTATGTTTTTGTCAAAAGTTACAGCGGAATGCACCCAAAGTCATGGTAGCAAAAGGACCAAAGCCCGTGTTATTCCTTGCAGAAAGTTTGATTGTTGAACTGAAGATTAACAGACATAAGTTTCAATCACAGTATACTCTCGTAAATCTCCTTAAACCAACACCGATCAACTCCATGAACTCTTTCCTGAGTTCTTATACTCTGTTTACCGTATAACTTCAAAGGAAGAAAACAAAAACGAAAGCTTTACTGTTCTGGGAATTGTGTTCGTGTGATGAACATGCAGTTAGGGAGCTGTCATGTCCGACAATGGATGGTCGCAACAGCCACCACATGCATCATACCACCACGTTTGAAGGAACAAACCTGAACCATTGTCTCTGGGGATTCTCGGAGCAGATCGGATCACCCAGACAGGGACACTGCCGTGTCTCCACCGTAGGGGAGTCCCCGGAGCTCCCCTGCAAGCAAAGCCGACTTCCCCCAGCGTCCATGCCGGCTATGCGAAACCCCGAGCTTGAGATCATCGTCCAGGCACTTTGGTCGTCACTGCAGGACGGCGACAGGACCACCGGGGAGCCATCACCGACGGTTCTCAGGCACAGAGAGGATTCCGCCGACAGGATGGCAGTCCCGTTGCCGCCGTAGCTCCACTTGCTCCGGCTGCGGCAGTCACCCAACACGACGTTGCTGGTGTCGTCGGCTAAGAGACACTGCCCGCTCAGTGGGTGGTAAATAATCAGGTACGCCGGAACTTGAGAATCTGGGTCTACAACCATACAAGTTTCAGGTTCTTAGCGACGCATAAGTTGCAATGACCGATCGATCAAAACAAGGATTAGTGGAAACTGGAAAGTCCTACCTTGTAGCATGCCTTGGATGAGCCGGAACCTCTCCGGGAACCTGGGGTTTCTGGGTAGATCCCAGTTGACATCGAGCACGCCGTACGTCTCCGCGAACCCGGGCTGCCCGTTCCGCCAGTAGTAGCTCCCCTGCAGCGCCCACATGCCCCAGTCCAGGTCCCTTTCCGCCGCGAAGGCCAGGAAGCAGCTAAGGAACCGGTTGTCGGCCCGGTTCGTCCCCCTCTGGTCTACACCGAACTCGCTCACGAACAGCGGCCAGCTGCTGCCGTCGTCCCCCCGGGTGACGAAGCCTGCCCGGTTCTCGAACTCCCGCGCCGCGTCTGCGCAGACCCGGTCTGGCGATCGGGACGCCCAGTCCTCCCGCTTCCCGAAGGAGTACCAGTGCGCCTCCAGAACCAGCTTGTCGTCGAAGCGGGACGGCAGGGGCCGGGCGGCCAGGAAGCTGAGGTCCGTGTCGTAGCTAAGGCCGGAAACGATGATGAGCGCATCCGGGTTGGCCCGGTGGATCGTCCGCGCCCCGCGTGTGACGTACCGTCGCCAGGCCGCCTCGCTCTGGTTGGCACCCCGCAGCTCATTGCGCATGCTCATCCCCACCACCTGATCACGCCCATGGCGGAAGGGCCAGCCGAATTAGCGACAGTTTTGCACTTGTCCGAACAGTTGTGGAGCAGAGCAGGCATGGGGACTGCTGAGATCACTCACCTGTGGGCTCCCCCTGAAGCGGGTGGCCACGGCTTCCAGACCACGCAGCCACTCCTCAGGATCGAAGAAGAGGTCCCCGAAGAAGCCGTTGCCATCGTTGCTGGCGCAGCACCACTGCGGCCGGCTCACGTGGTTGTCCAGCACCGCCATCAGCCCCGCCTCCCCTATCGCCCTCACCACCTCGGCGTAGGCCTCCCTCACCGCGAGGGCCGACACGAACGGGTTGTTCGCCGCCAACCCCGCCGCCGCCTCGTCCAGCCCCAGCGCGCTGAGCGATCCGGCCACCGTGAGGTTCTCGTAGCGCGGCCTGGTAAAGAGGTAGGTTGCCCACGTGAGGCGGACACAGTTGAAGCCCAGGGCGGCCACCCGCGCCACGATGTCGTCAAGCGGCTGCTTGTCCAGCCCCTCCGGCACGACCGCCGGCATGTGTGCCGCCCAGTTCACGCAGCGAAGCTTCACGCGCTGGCCCGACACCGCGTCCACCATCCACCTCCCCCTCGTGGACAGCGGCAGCGCCTCGACTCCCTGGTGTAAGAACAACACCGGTAATAGCAGAACGAGAGCAGAAGCAGCTGGGAGCCATGCCCACCTCTGGAGGAGCATAGGTGCTCCTCTTCGTCGCAACATCCTATGCGGTCTGTGGAGCTCGGGATCAGCCATATATGGGCAGCTTCTGCTTTTATGACGGATCCAGAGGAGTGGGCTTGTTCACCTACTCAGCTACAGGGGGAACAAGTGCTGCTGCTATACCTAACCTCGTTACCGTCGTCTCGATCGTGGAACGGGCCGGGTGGCAGACGCCGATGGCACATATGTGGAAGAGAAGTACAAGGCCACCTGCCGCAAAATCCGGATGGGTCTTCCTCCCCTTGTCGTTCCCTTCGTACCGCACGTGCGTCAACACGGGTGCCTATTCGGGTTCCAAAACCTACAAGTCTTCTTCGAAGACATACTTGGTGCATATGATCGATCATGGTGTGTACCAAATATTATTCTTTTTTGAAAGGTTATGCTATTCTTACTTGTCACTTCTTCTATTACCACTTTATATGAATGTTCCAAAATCAAAAGAGAAAAAGGTGATGGCAGCAAATGCCGAAAGATAGTTGGGAGACGAAGAATCTGCTAAAGTGTATATTAAAAGAATTAATTATTATTATAAGAATATTCTTTAACCCTCCAAGTCAAACAAGTGATGTGATGTGGTGTTCCTTAGTGACTGTTCCAGTTATTATCATTGTTTGTTACTTACTGTCAGTGAGCGGTATTGTCTGTTGGATTGGGATATTCTGTTCCACAATTTTATATTATTTTTTTACATCATAATTTTTTTAAAAAATAAAAAAACATTTTAATATAATAAAAAGAGTAGATTTTAATAAACCTTCTTTAGGAATAGATAACGTTTAAAGGGAATGTGTCATTCTCTTAGTTAAAAATGAGTCAATCTTGGTCAACTCTAAGGAAATAATCTATTCTTTTAGGGTTTATCCATTCCAATAAAATTTTAATGAAATCCACTCTCCTTATGATAGTAAAAAAGATTTTATATATTTTTTAAAAAAATTAAAATGCTTTTTAGGGGTTGTGGTGTAGTAAAATGGTGTACGATTGTGGAGTAAAAGATCTCAATCTTTTTCCGTTGCCACCACCACTGTTGTGTGTCATATCAAATTTTATAATATAATGTGTTTGGATTGGCTAGCTCCCATCAATGTAGATCATATTTATAGAAGTCATTTAAGTGTTCACCATGCGATCCTCACAAGTTTTTGAATTTATTTGATGAGAAAATACTGAGTTACACCTGCGAGATAAAAAAATAGTCAAGGGGATCTTGAGTACAATTCTGAGGGAAAACTCTTTGACACTCCAGTCTAGGAACCAGCTAAAATTAAGAGAGATGTACATGGAGAGAAGAAGGTAGAAAGGAAAGAAGCATATGGGCTAGCCTAGTTGCCTATCCCAAATTTGGAGTCCAGAGAGGTGTGTGTCTATCTCTTTTTGTCACATCCTCCCCCCCCCTCTTTCCTTGTTGTAGGGGTGTCCATTTTAAGCGTATATCGTGCGTCCTGTTGATGCATATTGCTTCATCCCAATTGTGAAGACGTCCCATGAAGGGATATTTGAGAATGTGTTGCCCAAGAGTGGCTACTAGATTGGGCCAGTGAGAAGGCATACGCCATCTCCATAGTGTGGACATAGTTGCCACAATGTCATTGATTTGTCTAAGATAGAGAGAGGCATGTTGGATAGGCAAGGAAAACTCTCTCTACCACTATAGGCAGGCATGCCATGCTGTTGGCGAGCCGTGTCCTGGTGTGGCAAGGATAGGTTAGTTGGCATGAGTTGGTACCCTATGTCTTGGAGAGGGAGGCCTTATCCAGGCTTGAGGGGTTGAGGACTCGGCTTCCACGAAAGCTAGTGGGCCTGAGGCCGATGAGTTAGAAGCCTAGTGGGTCACGCCTACGATTATTTTCAAGATGGGCTACCATTGGAGGATAGGCCCATGACTAGGTCCAACCTTGTTCTCATGCACTAGTGGGCTGAGTGAGTGGGCTTTAATAGACCAAGCTAGTTTTACCCCACCACTACATCCCCCCCCCTTGCTCTCAAGTTTGAAAAGTTTAGGCCTGAGAGTAACTGTGGAGAGAATAGGGCTGGTTCTTCATGATCTAAAGATGACTTCTTTGGTTGCTATGTGTCATGGCCTATCAACGATCGGTAGTGCCCTTCCCAATCCTCGACCTCTTGGGGTGAGGTGATCATCGATAGCCATTACAAGAAGGCCAGTCTCAAGGCGACCGTTGAGTGGGAGCAATGTCTACTACTCATGGGTGGCGAATCCATGACCCTTCTCTGTGGAGACATTGGCGAAGAGCTTGGCAAGGAGCAACTCCATGGCCAACTACTGCGAGCTTTTCTTCTCGTCCTCCTCGAGAAAGTCCGCCTAAGAGGGCAATGAAGCATCGTCGAAGCACTCTAGGAACCTGACCTTCCTAATGTTTCCATCCTCGGAGGCCACTTGATTTGTGGCTCTTCCCTAAGAGATGGGTATCAAATCGTAAATTTCTCTCATCTTTATCTAAAATTGGAGCCTCTTTCCTCTTTGAACCCTAATTAAGTTAGGGTTTTACAAGATCCTTGCCTCTCCTTAGTGGGCTATGAATTGGAGTAAGCTTTTGGCTCATTAGAGTTTAAATTTGGTCTTAATTAGCTTACTTCCATGATGGGTTTTAGGTAATACGGGTTTATGTGGCTTGGCCTTTCCCAGTAAACTTTGTTTGGTCCAATTCCTCTTCTAATTATTGCAAATATTTATTTTATTCCCAAATATTACTTTTTATTTAGGGATTTATCGAGTTATCCACATATGATAATAAACTTTCCATTTGTTCAAGTATTTTTAATTCGAGTTGTTATACCTTCTTTGGCCCATCATAATCCTTTATCCTTAAATTCAAATCCAATCTCAAGTCAAAGGTTAATATCCACCCAAAACATTGTAGATTGCATGAACGCGATCAGGGTCCTAAGCATGTTCTGGAACTTAAGTTCTTGAATGCTGTGTAGGGGTGTAAACGAGTCGAGTCGAGCCGAGTAGTATGCTGCTCAAACTCTGTTCGTTAATTTTTAATCGAGTTCGAGTCGAGCTCGAGCTATATCGAGTATTGAAAATGCATGTTCAAACTCGGCTCATTTAAATACTTTCGAGCTCGAGCCCTTAACGAGCTTAATTGAATTTGCGAGTTCATATATATAAGTAAGTCCAATCCAATCTACAAGTAAAAAATTGATCATTCATAAGACCTAAATTTATCTTATTTCAAGCTCATATCTCAATAGTTTTGATAAGTTACTTAATTTAACTATTTTAATATAATGTTTGAAATATATTCATAATTTGTTACAAGCAATATGAGATTAATAGATAGACACCGCAAGGGAGGGGGTTGGTGCGCGACAAGGTAAGGGTGGTGCTGTAACTCCCCTTCGCACACCGCCTAGAGTCCCCTTTCTGCACCGTTGGTGACAGTACTACGGCCGCCGAGAACATCGTCTGCCACTGATGAATGGTCCACAGTGGTCGCCGAAGATGCCAGTGGCCGACAACGCGCCCCTCGGCCCCACCGGGGGGCTCACCTACTGCGCAGGTCGGTCTCGGGAGGAAGAAGATACTTGATATGCTGGGGGACCTTGCAACACTAAATTTTATGTTCATGCCCCTATTTACATGATCTGTGTATATACCCTCATTTGCATAATTTGTGTATATAACTATAGATTTAGTCTATGACATTTAAGTCCTCAAAAATATTTTATATTGTAATAATAAATGTATAAAAACAAATAAATATTTTTATATCAATATATACTTATTATATTTAAAGAAATATTTAAACGAAGTGTTAACGAATACTTAGACGAGCTCTTAACGAGTATTTAATCGAACTCTTAACGAGCTCTTAAACGAGCTGTTCACGAGAGTATAATCGAGCCGAGCTCACATGTGTTCAGACTCGGCTCGTTTATGAATCGAACTTTTTTTTTTGTTCAAGATCGGCTCGTTAATTAAATAAACGAGCCAGACCGAGCTTTTATCGAGTCGAGTTTCGAACTACTCGTCGAACGTATCGGTTCGTTTACACCCCTAATGCTGTGTATTAAGAGACCGCATTTTAAAGGCGATAGTGTGATATAGACCACGTTTTACTTATTTTTTTTTCATGCATTTATGAACGCAACTCCATCTTTTAGTATGAACAGAACTTTTCTTAGCTTATCTAAGAGATTTTCTAGTTGATTATTGTAGCACCTGGCAGGTTAATTATAAGATTTAATTGAAAATAATATATGTATTTTAAATAAAAATGAGAAAACTATTGTCCAATAATCTCATCATATTTATTAATCTCTACTAATTTAATTAATAGAGATGTATTTAATTTATAGAACCACTTAATTGGATCTTAGAGCTTGCAAGAAAAAAAACTCCCAAATAATAATGATGTCAAAAGATTAATACTTTATCACCTGAAATTAAGTCAAGAAAAATAAATAATGATAAAACTCGTAAAGTATAAAATGAGTTGTCATTAAAATTGTAGTCCTTTAAAATATGTTTAATACATAAAGGTGAACTCCATAAAGTGCCAAAGGACGAATTACCATTAGTTAAAATATTCCTTAAAGAAATTTAAGAGAAGAAGAATAACTCGTGCAGTTAATTGAGAAGAACAACACCTTAAACAAACTTTATTTATTTTCATACTAATCAAAGTTATGGGAAAAAAAAGTACTTGGAGATATTAATAATAAATTGTGCATGTTAATGATAATGTTAATAAAAATAAATTGGGCTTGCCCTTCATTTAAAACTCTTAATTGTAATGGGCCAAATAATTAAAAAATAAGTTTATAATGTAATAAAGATGAAAATCTATTAACATTAAAACCTTAATGAGATAAAAAATGCAATCAAGTAATTATTTAAGTCTAAACCGACAACCCTAAGAGGAAAAAAAAAAGCTAAGTAAGTTGAGAGAGGCGGCGGCGGTTCAAATATGTAAAGGTTTTTAAGATTGAAATACTAATAAAATAGAACTCCAACTAAAGGAAGTAATATTTTATTAGGACTCTTGGGTATTTAGAGCTCTATAAATAGTGACATAAGTCGAGTCCCCGACCCCTTGAGCTAGGATAAGGCCTTATCTTAGTTATGAGTTTCTTGATCCACTCAATCATTTTGAGGACATAGTTCTGAATCGATGTCCTCTCAACCATCCTCGTCCTAAACAGATTCTTCAATATCTCATATCTGTGAATCCATCCCTACTTCTCATTAAACAGTGTGTGGAGATGCAACATGATGAATTGTGCATTCATCTTCTCATACTGTCTCTGCAACTCAGGAGTCATAGAGGCTAGCATATAACATTGACCAAAGATCGAGTCTTCCTTATACTTCTTATAGTGAGAAACATCTTCCAGGCTAGCCCCTTCCACTAGCTCAAATATGTTCTCATCGAGGACATATGTAATTTTCTCCGTCGCGAGAACAATTCTCATATTCTAGAGCCAATCTTCATAGTTTAGACTAGTGAAACGATTGACATCTACTATACCACAAAGTGGGTTTATAAGCGACATATTTCTAAAAATAAAGATATAGCAGAAAATTAATAACATGCAGACTTTTGAAAATTTCAAAATTAAGATATGAACTTTTATCTTAACTTGTTCTCACTATTTTCACATGACACCCTCCAACATATGAATCGGAAGTTTTCAGCAAACTTCCAGCGGGGATCGGGATCCAATTGGCATCTTGGCATGACTTCGAGAGACTCGACCAATCATACCAAACCCAAAAGGTATGCAACTCTTGTCAATCACAACTTGTGATTCCCATCATATTTCGCCCCCAAATTATCATGGACCAGAAATACTCTGTCAACCATGATATTCGGTTAAGTCAACCCTATCATTACAAGATGAGTATGATTTCATGATATGCTCCCGAGGGACTCGGCCAAGCATACCATGTCCTTAAGTCACCGTAACATCTCCATGTCGTAGGGCAGAAGTCAAAACCCAATGTGAATGAGCCTTGAGGGACTCGACCAACTCAACCCATATCAAGAAATGAAGTCTATCCTATAATGATGGAAGGCCACGTGGGTCAATCTCATTGCCTCATGCTTACCGACTTAATATATTATTAACAGAGGGGTTTTGATTAACATTGGTCGTATAGCTAAATAATACGTGTCCCATACAGATATTTAGCACATATTTACATCGCATGCAAATATGTACCTAGTAGGTGTAGAAATGAATATATATAACCACACCGGATGATCATGAACCAGATACTAGCATGAACAAGCCTAAGCCTTAAGACTTGATCACAACCCTATCTGTGTCTTTGCGCATCCCATGCATGGTGATCTTCCATCTCATCCTCATTAGTTTTGCTGACAACTCTATGCTCACGCTGCACCTTCTCAAGTCATTTCAAGTAATTTACAACAATTACAAATGACTATTGGCACGCAACCTAAAAAATATTTATTTTATTCAATTAAGAAATATTGATTTCATCGGGGGGTACACAATTGGAGGGAGGTAGAAGTAAACAACAGCTTTAATGAGAAAGAGGGAGGCTTGCAAGCCTCAACGAATCACCATTCACACGCATGCAAGCATCACATAATGGTCCATAATCATCCGCCACATTATACACATCTCATGTATATATGTAAGCTATTAGAAATTAATTAAATATTTTAATTAATAAACAATTAGATTAACTCTTAATATAACAATTTTGTATTAACACTTAATCCCGAAATAGGATTAACTCTTAGTCCTAGTTCTATAATCCACATAATGGCAATATAATTTTCTGAAAATTCAGATCCTCATGTTTGATATTTTTTCTGGAATCACCTATGTAACGTCGCGTGCTTTTCGGATCCATGCGGATCATGTGTATTGTGGTTGTGGCGGCCGTTGTGAGGCCATGTGAGTTGGTTGTGTGGAAGGTTTGCTGTGGATGTGTGGTTTGTTCAGGTAAGATGCAAGTTTGGTCCTAAAATGAAATGGGACCTGCTGTAATTGAGTTGGAGTTGGCGTCCAGATAGGTTGCGTTTATGCATGAACTTAACGGCACAAGATGTGGACGTGAAGGGTGGCACCCGAGGGCAGGTTTCCTACCCTGTTCTCATTCCCTCTTGCCCCAGCTTCATGCCCCCGTGTCCCTAGAGCTTCCAACAGGTATTGAAGGGTGGTTGGAGGATCGTGGGACGTGTGGCGTTGCCGAATTGCGCGCGGAAACGTTGTGGCGTGGTGCAATTCCCGTGGGAGCTCGCGGAGGGTTCGGTGTGAACCAGGAGATTTCGGGAGGTTCTAGCGTGTTTTGAGGTAGGGGACGAACCCGGTTAACTCCGTAGAAACATTAAAACATGACGTAACCACCTGAATCAGCATGATAATGCATTTTCGGATTAAGTTACACCATGCGGGGTTAATGGGTGGTTTGAGAAATTTAGCGATCGAAGCATGCTATATTGGGTTATTTAAGATTCATGCATGTTAAAAGAACTGTTCAATACGTTTTCTCATTTTTTTAACGGTTGAAGAACCTGTAGAATCGGTTTAGGGTTTCTGCAGGAGTAGAAGCTGAAGATCTTGGCGTCAACATCAGTTGTCGCCAGATTCATCAGCTGGGAACTAAACGGCTAGATCCCTTGCCGTTTACTTCCTATAAGCGGCAATCGATGTTGCCGCCAGCATGTATATGAACAAAAATAGCTGATTATGGTATTAATCGATATCAAGTGGTGCGTTGGCACCTGTGGTGCACTGAGTGCATCTGGTTTTGATATTTAACATACGAGGTATGCAGGTTGTTACTTACTTTCGTGGTTGCATGTTGTTCACGCAAGTCTAGTAGGGTTCACGTGTGGTGGACCGTTGTTACTTGAGGTTTACGTGAGGTTTCACGTGGTTTGTGTGTGATGTGCACGTGGTTTTGTGTACGTGGCTAGTAGTACGACGCCTACCGTGGTTACCTCTCCAGTTGGGTGCCCAGGTTCTTTGTGAGCCAGGCTGTTAGCTCGGGGCTTTGTCCCAGTACTTGTGTTGTACCATCGAGGTCTGTGTCGTTTGACCTGGACACCCTCACTCTTGTGTTTGAGTTGCACGTTCGGCTGAGGGAAAGACGACAGTGGGACATTGACACTTGTGTTGGTCTTTAGTCACTTGTTGCGCGCTCGTAGTTGGGGGTACGGACACCAGTAGTCGACACTGGTCCCCAGCTAGTCCTTTTCCAGTGCCTCACTCTAGAGAGCCCAGGCCAGGGTCTTCTGAAGTGTCAGGCATGGGCCTGCGACCGTGTGGTCTGCAGGTAGTGGTGTTTAGTTGGTCTCCACAGTTGCTTGACCTTTTCACGTGGAGCGACAGCTGGACCTTTCGTCTGTGGCTGCGAGACTGAGAGCTTTTACCTGTGTTAGCTTGTCCGAGTCAGTTTCTGGTGTCGCGAACCAGTTCACGTGGCTCGTGTTTGGCTGTCTCTACTTTAGCTTGTACACCTGTACTGGTTTGCGGTTCAATTATTAAAGTTGTTTCTCGTAGTCGGCAGACGGTGAGTACTTTTACCGCTTTAATATCCTGTTTAGCTGTTCTATAAATTGTTGGTATTGTTTACTGCTTTCGTACCTGTTGTTTTGGTTTGCTCGGTGTTGGGGGAGTTCCCTACTGAGCCAGTGACTAGCGAGGCTCACCTCTACCCCCACAGGTGAGAGCGAGGAGGACGTCTCTCGACCGTCGTCCAGTTCAGAGCCGCGCCGTAGCGGTGCAGGGTCAGTACCTCCAGCTGTGTAGTAGCAGCTCCAGCAGTGTAGTGTAGATTAGTTGTTTATT
Organism: Colocasia esculenta; assembly: GCA_014218235.1. Classification (NCBI taxonomy): domain Eukaryota; kingdom Viridiplantae; phylum Streptophyta; class Magnoliopsida; order Alismatales; family Araceae; genus Colocasia; species Colocasia esculenta. The sequence goes on along the minus strand of CM024762.1, from coordinate 2,795,879 downwards.
TTCTTTCAGTTGTACCTCGGGGTATGCCCCAGGCTCTTGTACTTCTTTTTAGTTCTGTGGAAATTTGGCTATGTAAACTTGTGATATATATTAAATGTGGTGTGTTCCTTTGTGTTTACACGGACTGTGGTTTGGTTTCCCTTGCGAGGCTTCGGCCCGTTCGCGGGAGACGGATCCTTATAAAGCTTGTTATCGATTTAACGGGCTTAAGTAAGGCGTTCCGTCACAGTTGGTATCAGAGCAAGGTCTGTGTTAATATAAGGGAACTAGAAAGATACATAGCCTTATTTCGGTCTTTATACACTGCTGGTAGGGACCCTGGTTTTTGATAATTTGTTGTTTTGATTTTTGTTTGGTGTTTTGTTTATGTAGAAAGTTGAAATGGCTGATAGAAGAGATTGGGGTGGTGGAGGAGATGATCCGGAGGAAAGTACCTAGTGTATGATAGAAAGAATCTGGGAAAGCCTTACGGATATTCGGGCAAGGATGGATCAGCAGGCGCCGGTACCACCGGTTGCAGTGCCACTTGGGGATGGAGAGGTTGTACCTGTAGCTCCAGTTCCGCCAAGAGTGGAGGTGCCTTTTGCAGCATCTGTGCCACCACCACCACCAGTGTTGTTAGCAGAAGAACCAGTGATGCAAGTTGAAAAGTTTCTGAGATTACAGCCACCTACTTACTCAGGAGGGCCGAATCCAGATACAGCTGAGCATTGGGTTCATGAGATTGAGAGAGTCTTTACGACTATGAGGTGTCCGGCAACAGACAGAGTTGTGTTAGCTGCTTATCAGTTGAGGGGTTTTGCATTGGAATGGTGGCGACTGAAGATGAAGACCACTTTTGCAGGTAGGACAGAAGAGGCTATTACTTGGTCGGAATTCCTTGATGTATTTAACGATACATTCTTTCCGATCCAAGTACAGCAAGTGAAAAGGGAGCAATTTCGGACTCTCCAGCAAGGTAACTCTTCAGTTCTAGAGTACCAAATGAGGTTTATGGCGCTCAGCCGTTATGCACCTTATGTTGTATCGGATAATAATATAATGGTTGAGTATTTTATTAGAGGTTTGAGAGTGGAATTGCAGGATGCAATAGTGCCTCTCATGTGTAAGACAGTGGAAGAAGCAGCCCAGAGAGTAGCTACATTAGAGAGGTCTATTCGGACTCGTCAAGCGGGTGAGTCAGGTTCAGGTAGTTTTCGGCTACCGCAGCAGTCAGTGGGTGCAAGTAAAGGTAAAGCACCAGCAGGACCTTCTTCATCAGGCCTTGGTAAATGGGGCCAAAAATTAAAGCAAGCATTTAAAGGAAAAGGAAGAGGATGGGGAGGTCGTCCGCAGTTCCAGCAGGGCCGAGGTAAGCCTGAGGTAGAGGAGTCGCAGCAGAGTACTGCCAGACAGCCTGTTACTCCACCAGGATATAGATGCTATAATTGTAATCAGCCGGGACATTTGATCCGCAATTGTCTCTATCCAAGAGAGTATGGATATGGTAGAAGTGTGCAGCAGCAGCAGCAGCCTCAGCAGTTTCAGCAGCCACAGTCAGGTCGTGGCAGAGGAGCACCGCAGCAGCGAGGAAGAGGCCGGGTTATGGCTATCACCCGAGCCCAGGCGGAGGCATCGAATATGATAGAAGGTACTTTACCTCTTTATGAATATTCAGCAAGAGTTTTATTTGATTCGGGTGCCTCTCATTCTTTTATTTCCGAAGAATTTTTGGATTGCATGGCTCATCCTTTAGAAGAGAAGTCTTGTGAGTTAGTAGTGGAGGTTCCTTCAGGTGAGTTCTTACTCACTTCGAGTTAGGTAGAGGAAGCCCCCGTTATGATTGAAGGGAACCAGATGCCGGGTCGATTGTATGCCCTGCAGTTGTCAGATTATGATATTATTTTGGGTATGGACTGACTTGAGATGTATGGAGCAATGTTAGATTGCAGAAAGAAAAGGATCAGGTTTTGTCATCCTAATGGTGCAGTGTTTGAATATCAAGGTATGCCTTTTTATACCTCTAAGTTTTTAATTTCTGCAATTAAAGCTAGAAAGTTGATAAATGCTGGGTATGTGGCTTATTTAGCCACGGTGAGTTTGGTAGAGGCTAGTCAGTCAGTTGAAGCAGTTCTCGTGGTTAGGGAATTTGCTGATGTTTTTCCTGAGGATTTGCCTGGTTTAGCTCCACATAGAGAGATGGACTTTACCATTGAGTTGCTGCCAGGTACCATGCCGATTTCTAAAGCTCCATATCGGATGGTACCTACAGAACTTAAGGAATTGAAAAAGCAATTAGAGGAGCTGTTACAGAAAGGGTTTATTAGACCGAGTCATTCCCCGTGGGGAGCGCCGGTTTTATTTGTGAAAAAGAAAGATGGAAGTTTTCGGATGTGTATTGATTATAGAAAGTTGAATGATGTGACCATCAAGAATAAGTACTCATTGCCGAGAATAGATGATCTGTTTGATCAGTTGCAATCGGCAAAAGTATTTTCAAAAATTGATTTGAGATCTGAATACCATCAGTTGAGAATTAAAGAGGAAGATATAGATAAGACAGTTTTCAGAACCAGATATGGTCACTTTGAGTTTGTGGTTATGCCATTTGGGTTGACTAATGCTCCTGCAGGTTTTATGGATATGATGAATAGAATTTTTCATCCGTATTTGGACCAATTTATTGTGGTCTTTATTGATGATATTATGATCTATTCAGCATCTGAAGAGGAGCATGCAGCTCATTTAAGGTTTACCCTGCAGTTGTTAAGGGATAACCAGTTGTTTGCCAAATTCAATAAGTGTGAATTTTGGCTGAAAGAAATCCAGTTTTTAGGTCATGTCATCTCAGCTAAAGGAGTAGCAGTAGACCCAAGTAAAGTAGAAGCAGTAAAGAGATGGGAAGTGCCTAAGACGATAACCGAGATTAGAAGTTTTCTGGGATTGGCAGGTTATTATAGGCGCTTTATTCAAGATTTTTCTAAAATTGCAGCACCTATGACTAAGTTGACTAGGAAGGGTGTGCCTTTTGTGTGGTCCGGTGAATGTCAGAGAAGTTTTATGGAATTAAAGAAAAGGCTTGCATCAGCACCTATATTGACATTACCGGCAGGGAGTGGTGGTTTTGTGTTGTATACTGATGCTTCAAGAAGAGGTCTTGGCGCAGTGCTTATGCAGCATGGCAAGGTGATAGCTTATGCGTCCAGGCAATTGAAGCCGGCAGAAGAGAATTACCCCACTCATGATTTAGAATTGGCAGCTGTTGTATTTGTCTTGAAAATGTGGAGGCATTATCTGTATGGTGAGAGATTTGAGATCTTTACAGATCATAAAAGCTTGAAGTATATCTTCTCGCAGAAAGATTTGAATCTTCGCCAGCGTAGATGGATTGAATATTTGAAAGATTATGATTTTAGTTTGGCTTACCATCCGGGTAAGGCCAATGTTGTAGTAGATGCCTTGAGTAGAAAGGCATATGTAAGTTTAATGATGATTAAAGAATGGAAGTTGTATGAAGAGGTAGTGGAGAACTCCTTATATGTGCCCAGTAGTCAGCGACGGGCAGTACTAGCTGCTAGTGCTGTAGAGCCATCTTTGTATTGGCAGATTATTGAAGCTCAGAGATTAGATGTAAATTTGGCTGAAATTGTGAAAATGGAAGGAGTTACCATTGATGATAATTGTATAGTCAGGCTCAGAGGCAGATTGTTTGTTCCAACAGAGAGAGAGGTTAAGCAGCGAGTGTTGGAAGAGGCTCATAAATCTAGGTACACTATCCATCCGGGTAGTACTAAAATGTACCATGATTTGAAAAAGTATTTCTGGTGGCCTCTTATGAAAAAGGAAATAGCAGAGTTTGTTGCAAAATGTGCTATCTGTCAGCAGATTAAAGCAGAGCATCAGAAGCCTGGAGGTTTGTTACAACCATTGCCCATTCCACAATGGAAGTGGGATGATATTGCCATGGACTTTGTGGCAGGTTTACCGAGATCGAGTTCCGGGCATAATGGAATATGGGTACTTGTTGATAGATTAACCAAAGTGTGCAGATTAGTGGCAGTAAGTATGTCTTGGACAGTGGACAGATTAGCAAATATTTATGTTGAAAGAATTGTTCCACTGCATGGTATCCCGAAGACTATTGTGTCTGATAGAGATCCAAGATTTACTTCTGGTTTTTGGAGAAGTCTGCAAAGAGTAATTGGTACTGAGTTGAGGTATAGTTCCGCTTATCATCCCCAGACAGATGGTCAGACAGAAAGGACTATCCAGACGATTGAAGATATGTTGCGAGCTTGTTGTTTAGTTTGGGGAGGTAGCTGGGAGCATCATTTGGGAATGGTTGAGTTTGCCTATAATAATAGTTATCATACCAGTCTTGGGATGACACCGTATGAAGCTTTATATGGAAGGCCATGTAGAACCCCATTAAACTGGCATGAAGTGGGTGAAAGACAGTTAGTGGGTCCTGAATTAATTCAGCAAACCACTGAAGTAGTGAAGCTTATTAAAGAAAAATTGCAGGCAGCTCAAAGCAGACAAAAGAGTTATGCGGATAATCGGAGAAGACCACTTCAGTTTGAGGTGGGAGACTTGGTTTTCCTGAGAGTTTCCCCGAGTAAAGGTATTATGAGATTTGGTAAGACTAGAAAGTTGAGCCCGAGATATGTGGGACCCTTTCAAGTGTTAGAAAGAATTGGGGAAACAGCTTATAGGCTGGATTTGCCAGCAGATTTTACGGATGTTCATGATATATTTCATGTTTCTATGTTAAGAAAGTGTATTGAAGATCCAGCTCAAATAATCAGATATCAAGGTGGTGATCTGAGACCGGACATGACTATGCCAGAATATCCGGTGCAGATCACGAATCGAAAGATGAAGAAATTGAGAAATAAGGAAATTGAGCTAGTTAAAGTAAGGTGGGAAAATAGATTGGGTGGTGAGGATACCTGGGAGTTAGCCGAGGAAATGGCTAAATGGTATCCCTATCTGTTTGAATAAGTTTTTGTATTTCTTTTTAGATGATAGTGCTTGTAAAATTGTAAATGTTTAAATTGTTTAAGTTTGAGTTGTGATATGAATTTCGAGGTCGAAATTTTCATTTTAGATGATAGTAATGTAACGTCGCGTGCTTTTCGGATCCATGCGGATCATGTGTATTGTGGTTGTGGCGGCCGTTGTGAGGCCATGTGAGTTGGTTGTGTGGAAGGTTTGCTGTGGATGTGTGGTTTGTTCAGGTAAGATGCAGGTTAGGTCCTGAAATGAAATAGGACCTGCTGTAATTGAGTTGGAGTTGGCGTCCAGATAGGTTGTCGTTTATGCATGAACTTAACGGCACAAGATGTGGACGTTAAGGGTGGCGGTTGCTATTGGCGACAGGGTGGTTGACGCCAACCTGAGAATTCTGCAGGTTATAGGGTCACCCGAGGGCAGGTTTCCTACCCTGTTCTCATTCCCTCTTGCCCCAGCTTCATGCCCCCGTGTCCCTAGAGCTTCCAACAGGTATTGAAGGGTGGTTGGAGGATCGTGGGACGCGTGGCGTTGCCGAATTGCGCGCGGAAACGTCGTGGCGTGGTGCAATTCCCGTGGGAGCTCGCGGAGGGTTCGGTGTGAACCAGGAGATTTCGGGAGGTTCTAGCGTGTTTTGAGGTAGGGGACGAACCCGGTTAACTCCGTAGAAACATTAAAACACGACGTAAGCACCTGAATCAGCATGATAATGCATTTTCGGATTAAGTTACACCATGCGGGGTTAATGGGTGGTTTGAGAAATTTAGCGATCGAAGCATGCTATATTGGGTTATTTAGGATTCATGCATGTTAAAAGAACTGTCTCAATACGTTTTCTCATTTTTTTAACGGTTGAAGAACCTGTAGAATCGGTTTAGGGTTTCTGCAGGAGTAGAAGCTGAAGATCTTGGCGTCAACATCGGTTGTCGCCAGATTCATCAGCTGGGAACTAAACGGCTAGATCCCTTGCTGTTTACTTCCTATAAGCGGCAATCGATGTTGCCGCCAGCATGTATATGAACAAAAATAGCTGATTATGGTACTTATTGATATCAAGTGGTGCGTTGGCACCTGTGGTGCACTGAGTGCATCTGGTTTTGATATTTAACATACGAGGTATGCAGGTTGTTACTTACTTTCGTGGTTGCGTGTTGTTCACGCAAGTCTAGTAGGGTTCACGTGTGGTGGACCGTTGTTACTTGAGGTTTACGTGAGGTTTCACGTGGTTTGTGTGTGACGTGCACGTGGTTTTGTGTACGTGGCTAGTAGTACGACGCCTACCGTGGTTACCTCTCCAGTTAGGTGCCCCAGGTTCTTTGTGAGCCAGGCTGTTAGCTTGAGGCTTTGTCCCGGTACTTGTGTTGTACCGTCGAGGTCTGTGTCGTTTGACCTGGACACCCTCACTCTTGTGTTTGAGTTGCACGTCCGGCTGAGGGAAAGACGACAGTGGGACAGTGACACTTGTGTTGGTCTTTAGTCACTTGTAGCGCGCTCGTAGTTGGGGGTACGGACACCAGTAGTTGACACTGGTCCCCAGCTAGTCATTTTCTAGTGCCTCACTCTAGAGAGCCCGGGCCAGGGTCTCCTGAGGTGTCAGGCATGGGCCTGCGACCGTGTGGTCTGCAGGTAGTGGTGTTTAGTTGGTCTCCACAGTTGCTTGACCTTTTCACGTGGAGCGGCAGCTGGACCTTTCGTCCATGGCTGCGAGACTGAGAGCTTTTACCTGTGTTAGCTTGTCCGAGTCAGTTTCTAGTGTCGCGAACCAGTTCACGTGGCTCGTGTTTGGCTGTCTCTACTTTAGCTTTTGCACCTGTACTAGTTTGCCGTTCAATTATTAAAGTTGTTTCTCGTAGTCGGCAGACGGTGAGTACTTTTACAGCTTTAATATCCTGTTTAGCTGTTCTATAAATTGTTGGTATTGTTTACTGCTTTCGTACCTGTGGTTTTAGTTTGCTCGGTGTTGGGGGAGTTCCCTACTGAGCCAGTGACTAGCGAGGCTCACCTCTACCCCCACAGGTGAGAGCGAGGAGGACGTTTCGCGACCGTCGTCCAGTTCAGAGCCGCGCCGTAGCGGTGCAGGGTCAGTACCTCCAGCTGTGTAGTAGCAGCTCCAGCAGTGTAGTGTAGATTAGTTGTTTATTTTCTTTCATTTGTACCTCGGGGTATGCCCCAGGCTCTTGTACTTCTTTTCAGTTCTGTGGAAATTTGGCTATGTAAACTTGTGATATATATTAAATGTGGTGTGTTCCTTTGTGTTTACACGGACTGTGGTTTGGTTTCCCTTGCGAGGCTTCGGCCCGTTCGCGGGAGGCGGATCCATATAAAGCTTGTTATCGATTTAATAGGCTTAAGTAAGGCGTTCCGTCACAGTTGGTATCAGAGCAAGGTCCGTGTTAATATAAGGGAACTAGAAAGATACATAGCCTTATTTCGGTCTTTATACACTGCTAGTAGAGACCCTAGTTTTTTATAATTTGTTGTTTTGATTTTTGTTTGGTGTTTTGTTTATGTAGAAAGTTGAAATGGTTGATAGAAGAGATTGGGGTGGTGGAGGAGATGATCCGGAGGAAAGTACCCAGCGTATGATAGAAAGAATCTGGGAAAGCCTTACGGATATTCGGGCAAGGATGGATCAGCAGGCGCCGGTACCACCGGTTGCAGTGCCACCTGGGGATGGAGAGGCTGTACCTGTAGCTCCAGTTCCGCCAAGAGTGGAGGTGCCTTTTGCAGCACCTGTGCCACCACCACCACCACCAGTGTTGTTAGTAGAAGAACTAGTGATGCAAGTTGAAAAGTTTCTGAGATTACAGCCACCTACTTACTCAGGAGGGCCGAATCCAGATACAGCTGAGCATTGGGTTCATGAGATTGAGAGAGTCTTTGCGACTATGAGGTGTCCGGCAACAGACAGAGTTGTGTTAGCTGCTTATCAGTTGAAGGGTTTTGCATTGGAATGGTGGCGACTGAAGATGCGGACCACTTTTGCAGGTAGGACAAAAGAGGCTATTACTTGGTCGGAATTCCTTGATGTATTTAACGATACATTCTTTCCGATCCAAGTACAGCAAGTGAAAAGGGAGCAATTTCGGACTCTCCAGCAAGGTAACTCTTCAGTTCTAGAGTACCAAATAAGGTTTATGGCGCTCAGCCGTTATGCACCTTATGTTGTATCGGATAATAATATGATTCTGGCCGGAGATGACCCTTTTGACTCTTTTGTCAAAACCCTAGTTTTCTCTGTGCGAAACCCTCACTTCATGCTCTGAGATCCGGCGACTGGTGACTTCTTACGGTATTCTTCATCGACAAGGAGGGAGTCTGAACATTGGGGAAGGCTTCTCCAACATCGGGTTGTGCTCTACTTCGACACAGAACCCGGATCGGTGGGATTCTGAAGGCTCTTTGGCTCTGGCCGAGGAGAGCTTCTTCGACCTATAACTCCATCCGTGGATTTTTTACAAAGGCAAGTAACCCATACCCATGGTCCATACATGTGTCTAGTAGGTCCTAAGCATTTTTACGGATTTTAATCTTGTCCTGGAACCCCCTTTCTCCGGTGTTTTGTGAGTTCTGTCTGTTTTCTGCAGACAAGAACTTAACGCAATCTTTGCTGCCGTTAATATTTGAAGTTGGCGGCGGCCTTTGTTGCCGTTAACATGGTAGGCGGCCACCCCCTTGCCATTTAGTTCTTCAGGCAAGAACAGTGGACTATTCTCACCTTTATGATTTATTTTTTAGATTTCTGCGTATGAAGATATACTGTAACTTTTATATGTTATGTAATATATGTAGTGGATCATGTTGTGTAATTTCTGTGAATTTTGTTAATTGTACTATTTATTAAAATTCTTGAAATGCATGTTCGACATGTCTTATATCTTGTAAATTTGCTGTTACATGATCCATGTGGAAATTGAGTACCATAGAATTTCTGTAAGATGTTTACAGATGTCAGTTCATGTCACAAAAAATTGGGATTTTTCTGATATCTGTATAATTAATTATGATTTATGAACTGTAAAATAGTGAATATGCATAATTAGTTTTAATTCTTCAATAAACTGTATGATGCAACCTAAATTCCTGAAAATTTCATGTGATGTTATAACTGTAAATACAGGTCTTGAACTGTTAAAAGTGATTGCAATACTATGATTTCATGAACAATTGAGTTATGAGTAAACATGTAGAATCACTGTTTTAAATTCTATAAATCTTGTATAGCTCAGAAAAAATGTGAAATTCTGTAAGCATGATGTCCAATCCGTAAACAATCTGTGATAAAAATTTCATGTGGATTGGACAATAGTAAGTAATAATTTGTTCAATTCATGAAGAAATGACTAATTAAAGCATGTTCATTGTAATTATAGATTAACTAAATAGTTTCAGCATGATTAGTGTTAATTTATGGTTGATTAAATATTGTTAACAGTAGTATCATGATAGGGAACCGAAACCGTGTGTATAATTGTGAATATGGAAATAATGTGTTAAATAGTATGAAATCGTGTGTGTTTAAAAATAGAAATTATGTAAACGTGCCAATGGGTGACACTGCTACCTTAGAGGGCTGTGGAACTGTACCGTAGTAAAGTCCCTACGGGAAGGTTCATATGTGTGTGATGTCCCATGGGCATTGGGATAAAATCCTGGAGGTGGACAAGTACCACTGGTTAGGGTGGAGAGTGCTTCTCCTAATTCTGCGCAGTAACTAAGATCTATCACTTGATTGCCTAAGTGATAAGATATATGTGTGTGATGTGACAAGTGTGTGTCCTTCTAGAGGTGGTTTGGATTATGTGTCATGGCATAAAATGAGATAATGTGATTTTGTTCATATGTAAAATGGGCATGTGTAAAAATGTGCAAAAGATTATGTGGAACTGTGAATTAATATGATAATATGTGAAATTGTGAATCGGACTATTAAATGTATTATACCCATGTAAAACAACAAGTTATTTATGTTTATAAATGCGTTATGAATGTGAAGTTGTACCTAGAATCCATGGTGGGATCATCTCTTTCACTATGTGTAAATTCCATACTTATATGGTTATTGTATCATGACGTAAACATGATGAAAAGTGCTCGCAATTAGAATGATAAAGTATGTGTAGAATACATGTGATAGGTGATTTAATTCTAAATATAAATATAAAGCATGTGGCCTATATCAAAGGTAGTAGAATAGCATATTTAGATTTTTTAAAAAAAATTGTTAAATCCATGTTACATGAAATCGTGACTTGACTTAAAGGTAAAATGTCTATATGATGTGTGTGGATTTGCTTGCTGAGTCTTTGGACTCACTCTTGCTTCGGCGTACAAGTGCAGATATCTCTACTTCTTAGGAGGAGATAGTTAGGAGTGACTCCGAGCGCGAGGAGTAGCACCTTTGTGGAGATTTCAGCATTTTGTACTTTTCTTTCATAGTATGTAATAAAGAACTTGATGTAATTCAGTTGTGGACAATGTAATTTACTTTAAATTTTCAGATGTAAAATGTTTAGTTCCTTCTTGTACTATATAGACTGTGGATAAATGTGGATGATGGAATAAGATCTTTTATTTAGTTCTTTATTTCCGTTGTATGTGTTTATATTTGTGTACATCTCAACTTATTGTATGTGTTGGGTAAATGTCCCACTGTGGCGACGCTTTCTATATCGACGTGGGTTGGTATAACCGTACCGATATAAAGAGGGTCGTTACACTCCACCACGTAGAGACACTCCTTGTACACCTCCAAGGTGTAGTAGTAGTTGAATAGCAATAGGAGCATCAACAACAAGAGGAGAGAAGAGAGTCTCACCCTCTTGTACTCCTTACTCTCTCTCTAGAGAGGCCAAGAGGAGGAGAAGGAGGAGGGAGGTGAGAGGGATCCGTAAAACTCTCAGCCCATAGAGCTCTTCTCAGTCCCTCTCCCTCAAATAAAGAGGTCGGACGTCTGGAGGGACGTGCATGCAATACTATGTACAGACAAATCGTGCATGCAACCATACTTGTGTTGACAACAAGATAGAGTGTCGTCAAGACCATCTTGATGATAGTCAAGCTCGCCATTAACATATGTTAACGTCATTGATCTTTCCATTAACCATAAGTGTTAACAACAATAGATCCCGTCGTCAACAAAAGTTAGCATCAGTCGACCATGCTGTCAACCACACTTCGAGGGCCTTCACAAGGAAGACGAAGTGCTTGACAGTGTTTGATCATGCTGTCAACTTCAACTTCATCTTCCTTCACAAGGATGACGATGTTCTTGACAGCAGTCGATCACGCCGTCAACCTCAACTTCATCTTCCTTCATAAGGATGACGAAGTTTTGACGGAAATCGACACTAACGTTAACCCAACTTTGACTGCATGACTATTCTTGTGAGAGAAGTCCTATTGGATAACTCTTATCTAATCTTTTATTATTGTCTTGTCATCCATCTTATGTGTGTGACCCTTTAGGCCTATATCGAGCTAGCCATGGGTTGCATTTGTTAGAACCTCTTCTGACTTAGTGAATTATTATCTCCATAATAATTCACTTAATTCATCGACTATGGACGTACTAGACCACTATGCCATAGTCCCCAGATGGTATAGGGAGATCTAATCCATTGGACCTTTTTACCCTCAATTACCGTATAACTTTATTCCTTAATCCATATAATATCCCATGAACTGTATATTATGCATGGTGTAGTCACACCTATATGGAATCCATCTGAGTCTCATTTTTATCAGATTCTCCTGTAGAACTCCTTCTCCTTTAATCTGATTGACCATGGCCAAAAATTTGCTTGAGTAACAACACACATGATATTCTTCTCATGATATCGAGAGTGGATGATCTTTTATTGACACTCAATTACCTTCGTAATGCTGGTTGTTGGCCCACGACAACAAGGCAACAGTCACTTAGAGGGGGAGTGGTTGAATAGGTTTTGAAAAAATCTAAAAGCAAATTGACAACTTTGAACTTCTAGTTAGTGAAACAAGTAGTGTGTAAAGGATTAAAAGGCGTCGAAGAAATAAAGAACAATCACATAAATAAACACACAATATTTATCCTGGTTCGGTACTTCCCCAATATTGGAAGACTTACGTCTAATCGATCTTCAAGTAAATCTTAAGATTTCACTAACTCCCCCAAGGATATACAACGCTCAGCAGAGTTGGTTCTCCCTTATACACAAGGGGAATACACCCAACACCCCAGTTGATCTTCTTCTCTTTTTGGGTAAAAAGACAGTCCACTATTTCACCTCAATCATGTGTTTCTTTTGCGAGCTCAGAAACAACTCACTAATACAAACCCCGGCAGGTTCTCAACACCCAACATAAGCTAGTCTTCCCTTCAACAAGGGGCATAACCCCCAGCTCTTAAGTTGGTCATCCCTTCCCACAGGAAGAAGAATAACTCTGCTCTTCTTTAGAAAAGAAGGAGCAAGCTAAAGAGATCAAGTTATGGAATAAAGAACTTGACTTCCTTGATCTCGACAACAACTTAAGAGCTAAAAAGATTTATAAAAAGAATACAAAACTCTAAGGCTATGAACTCTCTCTATCAGATTCACAATGATACACAGAGAGAGAAGGGAAATATGGAGCTTGATTGCTTGGAATGCTTGAACAGATTTTTGCTTGGGCACTCCTTCTTCTTTAAATAGGCTTGAATTCTTTCTCTCTTTTCTTTGAGTGTATATGTCATTTAGGCTACTCACTAGATATACACTCTTTCAAAAAGATCTTCATGGTTGCTCATAGTTGTTCCTTCATCTTCAAAACCTTCAACTCTTTATAGAGCAGCTGAAGAGGACTATTGAGGAGACAACTGTTGGAGCTTCTTCTTTCTTCTACTGCTCTACTTTGTTTCTAATAGATGCTTCCATGAGTCTTAAAGGATGTCAATGATTCTTCTTGTCCTGTGAGCATTTAATGTTGGAAACATAAAGATAGATATGTTAGTTAATCAGCCCATGCCTCTCCATATTTCCTGTGTTAGGTGGATGACTTTCAGTTAGTAGGAAATAAGGAGAGCTTTCTATTAGAGGATAAAAGTTATCTTTCTGTCAACAAGAAAAGAAGTACATTTAAATTTTCATTGGGAACCAAAGACATTTTGTTCACCAATCAATGCAGACACTTAGATAGTAATCGATAAGACTTTCAGTGCAAACCCTCATCAGTTGAAGTCTGACTTTGACTTGTGACTAGAAACCTTTACCAGTCGAAGTCTAACTTCGACTTGTGACTAGAAACCTTCACCAGTCGATATATTACTTTGTTCTCCAAATCATTAGGCGGCTTTTTCAGTAATTGATGTGACACTTAGTCTTCAATCGATACACATTAAATTGTAATGGATACAGTCTTTTAGTGCAAATCATTAATGCAATAGAAATTATCTTTATTTCTTATGCATAAATATCTTAAAAAGTATTATTAAATATATTTAATAGATTCAAGAGTGAAAATTATTATTAAATATATTTATGATATTCATGAGTTTTAGTTATCACCAAAATAAATAGATAAATAAATGAGAGTGGTTCAACATTGGCTACCATTCCCAATAATCAACTGTAATAGATCTGAAATTATCAAACTATAAGTCAGACATCAAAGAATGTAGTATTCAGACAAGACACAGAAAGATTCTAGTTAGAACCCTGCCACTTGAAAATAGAGAAAAATATAAACTTTTTTTTTTAGTTGTAGTCCAATGGCAAATGTCATTGGGTAAATGCAGCTTGCCTCGGATTCGAAACCCGAGGCCCCACCCTCTCGACCCATGCCCCGCCGCCTAAAATCCTCTTGGAGAAAATCTTAAAACGCACGAGGCGCAACCAACGTAGGTTTCAAACCTACAATCAAATGTGCAGCGACGTGTCCCACCATTCGGGCACGCCTTCACACACAGAGAAAAATATAGTTGAGAAACTTGTAGCGACATAAACAAAAGAGGAGGGTAGTTAATAAATCTCTGGTCCATCCATATATAAAACTTGGAAAACTTACACCTCTTAAAATTGTGAGTTCCTCAAATCTTATATCTGAGATGGCTCCCGTCTGAATCGAAAGTCTAATATTTTTCCTACAGCTAGCTTTGGGTCCTACTAGGTCTTGTGTCAATTTGGTCCTCTTTAGTTGTGCACGGAAGAAGTAAATCAGAAAGGACTGGAGTCAGGTAGTCTCAAGGGAAATGTTATGATACACTCTTTACCTCATATTTTTTTCTCTTTTTTTGTTATCTAAAAATTTCAAAAATCAGCAAAAAGAAAATTATAACTTAAATTTAGTTCCTTCAAATTTGAAGGGCACCCAAATTAAGTTATTTATCTTAACCATCTGATCTGATAATCACACCGTTGAGCCCAGACTTGTCAAAGATGTAGTATCAAATTAATTAAGGCGGCAGCATAGTTTTTATTTTTTATTTCCTGATGTCAATTTAGAGCTTGTGTTTGAAGACGTCTTTGCATCATAGTATTAAAATTTACTGAGTAATACCATCAATATGCGCACTTTACCATACTTTTCTTATTCTCATATCAATTTACCATATTGTTATAACAGCACCAAAATTAAATACAATTTTTTCACTTCAATTCTTAAATCAAACGATAGAACAGAAGTGCCCCCGAAGTGGTAAAAGATGTACTACTGTGGGTTTCCTATAATTTATTAATAGACGGGACCTAGGTTAAATTCAAAACGTTAATATGGGTTCTGTTCACCAATTCCTCATGCTTTTTTGCTCACATTTTCCTTAGAATTTTGGGAAATGACGTTGCACGTAGATTTTCTTACTCATCTTGCAGTCTTTTGAAATTGCAAATAAGTGGATGAAACAATATACTATGAAGAGAATGGGTTTGTAAATATATATACAAGCTCTATTCGGTCAACTTTCTTAAAAACCGTACAGTGATTGAGATTGCGACGTACCTCTTCATCGCGACTTTGTCCGTGTGAATATAAAAGAATCAGAGATTGCATAGCTATTACTCTACTCTAACCCACTGCTGGTAGTGACCCAGAATTTGTATTGATTTATTCTATGTTGTGTTGCTGAAATGATGTTTGTACAAGATTAGAAATGTCAGATATAAGGGATTGGGGAGGTGGTGGAGAGGAGTCTGGAGAGGACCATACGCAGAGGATGATAGAAAGAATTTGAGAAAGCTTAATAGAAATACGAGTGAGGATGGATCAGCAGGCACCGGTACAGCCAGCGACAGCAGTACCACCAGTTACATAGAAATTAAATATATTATTCTTAGATTAGATCCATAAATGATATTAATCTTTTGCTACAAGTCATACCAAACTTCTTTTAAATCACTTAAAGTTAGATGTTTCCAAATCATCTCCGATTTATAGCTTCTTCACGTGTGGCCTGTGGACACGTGATAAACTATCATTTCCTTTCAACAACAACCACGTAAGTGGCAACTAAAAATAAAAAAATGTGTTTAATAAAACTTTCTAACACTGTGACATATTTGTATCTACATATGCGTTCTCTACAGAAACTTAAATAAAATGTTAAGGCATATCACATCGTGTTTGGGAGTGGATTCTTAAGTAGAGTCGGTTTAGTATTCATGAGTTTTTTTTTTAAGAAATATTTAGTGCACATAAAAATGTGCACTAAATAAATCATATCTACTAAAATTTTGACACTTAGATTTGGGAGCTTTTACCATCTCCCCCCTACGTCATTTTTTTAAAATCTTCAAATTTAAGTGTCACAATTTTAATGAGTGTGACTAAGTTAGTGTGTATTTTTTATGAGTACTAAGTAATTTTCTTATTCTTTATTTAATTTATTGTTATTAAATTAAAAAAAAATAAATCGGATCAATTACTTGATATGCTCTGATTGATAATGTGCTCGCAAAGAACCGGTCTGACCCGGATTGCCGGTTTATGTACCCCATTTTACGCAACTTTTACTTTAAATATCACATCATCTCTCTCTAATCTTACCTATAATTCGAAGGTTGCTACTAAGCTCATGTAATATTATTTTTTGTGGATAGTAAAAGAAAAGTGTAAAACTATAGCATGTCTCTCTTATAACAAAATTTTGTCACAATATCTCATTTTGTCGTTTTGTTCATCTCTCATTAAGAGCTAGGTTAAGTTTCAACAAGTATGTACATGTAATTAGGAATCTAGGTTAAGTTCCACATAAGTTTATCTTCACAGGTGTATATCTGCAAAAAATTTAAGAAATCTTGCTCCCCGAGGATTTGAATCTCCACTTTCCATGACCCTACAGACGAGTATGGAATCCAAACTGAATCACGGGACCACACGTTCCTCATCCAACCACGTGTTGACATGTCCTCGATCCCTTACGTCAAAAAGTGGTTCCCGGTCCATTCTGTTTGCCACGTGGTCTCACGTCACCGTCTGCCAACGTCCAACGCTCCGCCACCTCCCTCCCACTCTCAACATACCAAATTTTTGAATATTCTAACCGCGTCGCCACCGGTTGCCGTTAAGTTTAACGGCATTCCTTTGCCTCGGACCCCGAAACCACGATACTTTATGTTGGTTTTCTCCCCGCTTGGCTCGTAACCCGCTTACCGAGCGGGGAGGCTCGGGTGCCCGAGCCTCCAGATCTGACGGTCGGGATTAAATCATGTAGACCGCGGGGGAATAAAGGCGAGCACAGAGGTTTGTACATAGCGAAGTACATGTTCTTCGTGGAGGGGAGCGTGGGGGAGCAGGAGCTGCGGGTGTGGGCGGCAGCTACCGAGGTGTTTGGAGGGGGCGGAGGCGGCAGCGCCGATAAGATCGATTAGGGTTTGGGATTTGGGTTCCGCGGCGTGCGGTCGTGTGCGGCTGGGAGGGGGCGGCGATGGCGGAGCACGCGGAGGATGCCGGATCGGCTGGGGAATCGCTGTTGGACAAGATCACGGAGAAGCTGCACGGGCATGGATCGTCGTCGTCGTCCGATTCGGACAGCGAGAAGCCGGAGACAGGGGTGGCGGCAGCCGCGGCCTCCATCAGGGCCAAGGTGTGGCGCTTGTTCGGCCGCGAGCAGCCCGTCCACAAGGTCTTCGGCGGTGGGCAGCGTACGGAACCTCTGCGATGAACTCCTCTTTGAAGGGTTGCTTTGTGATGGGGGGTGGTGGTGGTCTTGGTTGATGATGCTGGTTGGTTTGGTTTGATCCGCTTTGTCGTGTTTGATCGGAATGGGTTGTTCGATCTGTGATGTTGCTTGCGTGTGAGATCTGTTGAGATAGGGTGTGGATTAAGTCGTTGTGCATTGCTCTCTGAGTCATAAGTCGCCATTTTCCTTTGATTCGTTGGTTTAAGGTAGTTTTTGGTGTTGTTTGCTCTGATCTTTTGAACTTCATACAGCTCTAAAAGCCTAACTACCGGTTTGAACTTCGACGTATTGAAGAGTCTTTTCGGTTTTCTTCTTGAGGATTGTGCATCAAATGTCTGGGGTTTAGAATAGATTCCTAGATCTACGGCAGCAAATTTTTGTAATTCATATGTGGGTGTTCAAACATTGCAGCCGCCGATGTGTTTCTTTGGAGGAACAAGAAGATCTCAGCTGGGGTTCTCACAGGAGCTACGGCGATCTGGGTCCTGTTTGAGTTGATCGAGTACCATCTTCTCTCACTTGTCTGCCATTGCCTTATCCTTGCTCTGGCTATTCTCTTCCTCTGGTCCAATGCCACCACCTTCGTCCACAAGTAAGCTACTCCGTCTTCCTGGATCTCTCTACTCTCGCTATATAATTGCATTCGACTTGGTCCTCATTCTTAAATCATCTATTACTCGTTCAGGTCATCACCACGCATCCCTGAGGTCCAAATCCCCGAGGATCTTGTTGTGAACATTGCCCGTTCCCTGAGCTATGAGATTAACCATGCCTTGACAGTGCTCAGAGATGTTGCACTAGGACGAGATATTAGGAAGTTCTTGGCTGTATGTGCTGGACTGCTGCTACTGATGTCAGTATTTTGGCATATGGATTTATACTCATGGTTTTCTCATGGTCATTCAGGTGATTGCTGGCTTGTGGGTTCTCTCTCTCCTTGGAAATTGCTGCAATTTCTTAACCTTGTTCTATATAGGTAATAAGCGTGATCGGCCCTCTTATTTTTCTACATCACTTTAGTTGGCCTCTGCCTTTTATTCTTCTCTGATACATTGCCCTTGTCCATTGAACAAAACAGTGTTTGTTTTCCTTCACACTGTGCCTGTTCTTTACGAGAAGTATGAGGACAAAGTTGATGCTTTTGGGGAAAAGGCAATGATAGAATTCAAGAAACAATATGCAGTATTTGATGCTAAGGTCCTTAGCAAGATTCTGAAGGGACCACTGAAAGATAAGAAGCATTAAGTAGGAGGAAGGTATTCTGTGCCCATGTACCTTCGGACAGTTATTTGTTAAATGCACTTTTCAAGTGATTCTATGGCTGTCAATTGATTGTCTGTTAGAATATGTTATCCTTTTGATTTAGCATTTGCAATGTAATTTTTAAGAAACAGCAGCGTTTAATAGGTGAGTTACAAGTTTTTGTGTCGTCAAATATCTTTATGTTTTCAATGTCATTTTGTTGTGTGAGCATCTTGGTTGTGGATGTCCTTTTTCAATTTTACTGTATCAATCATGTAGACATTCTTCACGTTGCTTATTTTCTTCCATATAAACAAAAGGCAAATGCTTTAACACCATGCTATTTATTTATTTGTTTCTTTATCAGTCTGTACATCGTGCATAACATCAGTATGAACAATTGATTGGAGGAACATTGCAAGCATTTTTATCAGAATAACATAGCTTCACATGTACTACACTGACAATTAAAACCTCAGGCCTGGTTTGATAGCGAATTTGTACCTGTTAAACATGCCTACCTGGCCTGTTAGTGGATTCTGCAGTTTGGTCCACGGGATTGCTTAATAGGGACTATCCCCGGAGAAGGGGCTTACCCGGCTGTTAGGAGAGTCGAGCTCCTGTGGTCGACTTGCAAAATTGGTGCTGCTGGGTAAGTTACAAGTTTTTTGTTAACAAATCCCAAAAAACAAAAAATGTGGTTATAGTATCCCAGGATTACTCATCTAAGGATACACTGTGTGGTAATCAAAACCAGGCCCCAAAGAACCAGTTTCATTGCCCATAACAATTCTGTTTCCCTTTTTCTAAATTAATTAAGCTAAACATTTCCCCTTGGGGGGGGGAGGGGAAATGCATCTGCATTGTCTTTATGTTCTGTTGCCATTTTTCACTGATTTGCAGCATTCAGTATCTCTAATGGCATGTTGCTTCATAATCGATTACCTCTTTATTTGTTTTCTCTTTTTTTCCTTTTTTTGAATTGTATTTTTTGGTGCGAGGGCGCTGTGTGCTCTCATATCAATTATCAAGTAGTGACATCAGGCACTAGGTGGATAGTTGACTGAAAATGAGAGTCAACCTAAAAAGACAGTTAACGGTAGGTCAGTGCTCCCCTATTCTGTTGGCAGTTAACGTCTTATCCAAGTAATTTTGAAATTTGGAATTGCAAATTTCTGTTCACATCTGAACTCTGAAGATGCCACACTTGTTTTTCTGAGCACTGAATGCTCTCCCTTCCCCCCCCCCCCCCCCCCCCCCCCCCTAATTTTCCTGTGTGCACGCCAATCTGCACTAGTTAAAACGTGGGACAAGACCAGGCATTAAAGGATGAAAAAAGACCACCTATTTAACTGATGCTGATTGGGATGCCTACTATGATGTGCGAGTGTCTCTCTCAAGGTAGGTGGGTTTTCACCTCATTTGACTTCCATAAAGTGACTAAAAACGACATAAAAGATCTCCAGGTTGTCCTCCTATAAGAATGCTCATCATAAACAATTTAACAACAAATGCATGATGAAAGCACAAAGTCCCTATTTTTAGACTGTCCTCATTGTTTGTTATATAGGTTTTCCAAAACGCAGAATTTTCTCTGGCTCTTGTATGGTGACATGCAAGGTGAAGAGTATTTACAGCAGGCATTCCTGCTTTCTACTTGGTTTTGAGATTTCCTTGGAATTTTGATGCATCTCTAGGGTACTGGCTTTCAGAATATAAACTCCTCTGTAATATCTGTAGTTAAAAGAGAGAAGTTTAGCTTCGTAGAAATCTTGGCCTTTCAGAAGTCTTGGATCCTCTCAGTTAGATACGCCTTCCAGTGCAGTGTTCCCAGGTAGACATTCCCGTGCATAGAGAGAGTGCCCTTTTGACATTTTTCAAACTTGCATGTTGATGATACCACCACTTTGTTTCTTGTAATACGACTATGCGGATGTCTGTAGAAAATTTTGCTCTATCCTCTGACATCTTTAACCGCTGGTTATATCATTCATCACCTATTAGTTTTTCGTAGACAGATTTCTTCTTTATATTCACTATTCCCACTCTTCTTGTTTTCCCTCTCCCACCCCACCCCACCCCACCCCCCCCCCCCCGCCCCCACCCTTAATGTAAGAAAATAATGTCATTGGTTGATAATTTGTCATTATTGCAAGATTAGTCTTGTAATAAGTATTTTGTCTTTTTCATTTGACGTATATTTTCCTACAATCCCTAGAACAGGTAAGGGAAGCTGATAATTGAAGAGAACTATGATTTGAAACTTGCTGTGCCCTCGCGTCATCGAGATGTTGTACTATTTAGAAGGACCCTTGTCTGATGTTTCCATATAGCTTTTTTTTTTTAAAAAAAATCAACGATTTTAATCAATATTTTCTCAGTGTGTAACTAGCCTAAATGCTACTATGATATTTAAAAATCTTTCATGTTTAATATGTGGACTCATTAAAAGAGAATGGACGTATTGGAGAGAGGGTGCGTGGCCGAGCTGAACACATGATCTCTGAAGTATTCTCCCCCCGAAAACGATAGAAATATAAAGCTGATCGCTCTGCTCCGTCTTCTTTGCTGTTACTCGGGGCTTATCTGCTGTTGATCATTTTTTTCGAAATGGATAGATAGATATATATATATATATATATATATATATATATATATATATATATCGGTTAGGGCACTATTCTAATGCATTGTTATGTTTTTTTTTTACATAATTAAATGTGGTGGTAAAAAAAAACCCACTCCACAGTCAACTCAAACAAAGCGATACAATGAGGAGATGGGTGAAAAGATGAAGATTTCTGCCTCGCGACGATGAAGGTTGCATCTTCTTTAGTAACTTGGTCCAGAGTGGGGAAGCACGAACAATTATACCGCCAACAAAAGACATATAAATAAGCTCCAACAAACTCACAAACTTCCCATAGCAACAAGGAGGTACCCAATCAGCATCTTACTAAGAACAATACATCTAAGGTCCAATTGATTTCACAGTACCAAGATGTCCCAACGAAAGGAACACCCAAAAAGGACGGAGAAGAAGATGCAGGGGAGGGTTGGAGAGGAACAAACTGGATGCTAGAAAGGTTAGGGTTGGGACAAACAATAAAGTGGGGATAAAAGAGGGAGAGATCTACAACAAGAACTAGGGGTGTTCATGGTTTGGTTTGGTTTGGTTTGGGGAAGATTTTTTAAAAACCAAACCAAATCATCATCAGAGCCAAACTAAACCGAAATTTTTTCAAATCAAACCAAACCGAACTGATACAATTCGGTTTGGTTTGGTTTGGTTTGGTTTGACCTGAAAATAAGTTGACCTTTCACAAACAAGACTTTAACCTCCTGTTGGTTCGGTTCGGTTTGGTTTGGTTCGACGTCGTCTCCCTGCCCCTGGTGTGCCGTCCATGTCGTCTCCCTCAATCCCACCAAAGATGGCCGCCAAACCCTTACTGGAGAAGAGAACGGGAGATGCCAAGCAAGACTGCAAGAATAGGGGCTGCGAGCCGCTTGTGTACGTGGGTATATCTCTAGGGTGGAGTTCCACATCTTTTAGGTATTTAATTTCAGCCGTTGGATGGAACATAGGAAGGGACCGAAGGGTGAGATCCAGAGGACCGCAAATACCTGATACATATATATATATATATTTTTTAAAATATATTATTAAAATTTAGTTTTATCGATTTGGTTCGATTTATAAGATCTGTAAACCGAACCAAACCGAATTTGCAAATTCGATTTGGTTGAAACCGAACCATATTTTTTTCACTTTCAAACCGAACCAAATTGATCGGTTCGGTTTGGTTTTTCGGTTTGAACCGAATAGTGAACACCCCTAACAAGAACAAATCAACTTACCCACGCTCAGAATACAGTGACGCCATTATCTGCACCACCAATCAGGTCGAGTTATGCCATTGTATACCCTGGTTGGTTGGGCACTCTCTTGCACATCAGGCATGGAGGTGATTTTTTTACAATTTTTCCGGCTTGCGGCATGGGTGGGTTCGTCCCATGACACTATCATTGGGTTAAAAAAGAAAAACTACTACTAGATGCTGGAGTGGGAGGGATGTAACAATCGGACTTATATTCTTGTCTTGGTTGCATGCATGAAACAAGAGGTGTTCACTGTCCATCTCCATCCATCGGATAAAAAGTGAGTTGGTTTCTCCTAACACTACAAGTTGCGATGGTATCTTTTGGTTGTAACACCCATTGTGTTATGACCAATTTACCCTTTGGCTTTGTCCTTGAGATTGCGACGTATCAGTTTGTCACCTTCTGAAAATGAGAAAATGAGTGTCACATTCTGTTTGAGAATATGCCCCATCGACCTCCGCATTATTATTTTTTGACTGTTGTGCCGTTTTTGTCATTTACTGTTGGAGCAATCATGTCATGTGTCTGGACGCATGCAGTGTGAATACGACATTCTAGTTATCGCATTCAGAGTAGCACGCATGTAAGGTGATGGGTGTCAGGCTCATCTGTCAGGTTTGACCCATTTTTTGGGATCGTAACGATGTGGCCATTGTGTTCAGTTTTGCTTGCAACACTCAAGTTATCGCGTTTTGGGATCTGAGACCTATATAACCAAGGCTTATGGATCTCTCCCTCCCTTTCCCTCTTCTTCTTCCCCTCTCCCTCTCTTCCTCTCTTCTCTCCGAGTTGCACCACTTGTGGACTTCTTCTCCGACTTGGTAGAGTTGGTGTTGGTGGTGAGGTTCATTTGCTTGTAGGCACCTCGATGTGGAGCTTGAAGCAAGGAGGAGGTGACCATGCACACGAGAAGACCCTAACGAGTTGGTTCTTCTATTTGAAGTAGGGAATCCAACCCTCTCCCAAGTTCTATCATGCCTTAGGACCTCCCCTACCTTATAGAGGCCTTGTAATCTCCATTTCATACTTCCTTGAGTTGTGCATGAGGGTTGGGCGTGAGTCTATGAACGTGCATTATGAGCCTTACATGAAAGTAGGTAGCTTCCCTTGCCATGCTTAGGTTTGAATGAGGGTAGTCTGAGCTTCTAGTGCATGGTTATATTGTTCTCCATGCTCCCATCCCCTAGATTATGGCGTGGTTGTGTTTTGGGGGGTGTTTTGAGGGCTCGACTATGGAAACCAGTTCTCAGACTGAGAACGCGACACCTTGGTTGTCGCATTCTGGTCGCGACACTTCCCCCGTCACTTTCTCTCTCTCTTCTAGTCATGCCGAACATCTAGTCACATTCATATAGCAACATGATGTACGCCGTCTTCTGCTCCTGAACATGCTAGGATGGGTGTTGCCTTTAGGTAACGACCACTCATGCGTCGCCTTCTCTTAGATAGCAGCAATGAGTCCGTCGCCTTCTCAACCAGAGAGCAGGTTGTTCCATTTGGAGTAGTGCTTCTTCCAAGTTTTGGGTTTCTTTTGTACCTATGGTAGTTCACCCGATGCTCGACACTTGAGGTCTTGTCCCATTGTTTTGGGTTGAGTACTCCAGGTTACAAGTATGCATGCTCGAGTTGGAGTCTCTAAAATGAGGGGAAAACGGTGTGTGGATAGCGACATTGAGTCATTTGTAGAGCTCTTGTAGCTACTCTAAGATGACGAGGTGGTTCAAGTTTGTTCTTTCGGCACAAGTCAGTCAATCTTTTCTCATTTCCTCACTCTATGTGATACATGAACTACCTAGAGATGTCAGGCGTAGGACCATAGTCTGGCCAGATTATAGTTGTTGTTGTTATTTTTGGTTTCGCGGCCTCACTTTGACAAGGGGATGGTAGGTTCAGACTTGCGGTTGAAGGTAAGATGTGTGTGGTGCTCTTGACCGATTAATTAGTGGTAGTTGTTTCCTATGGCTAGTGTCCTTGTCCGAGTAGATTTATTTATGTCCATGTTTTTGGCAGGGTGGTAGTCACAATGTGTTGGTTACACGAGGTTTCTAGCTGCGTAGTATTTTTCCGATTGGTAGTCGTGTAGTTAGCCCTTTTCTTTCTGCACTTTTCTTTAATAGAATAGATTATTGTTATTATTATTCTTTTGTTTATATATATCTACTTGCTAGTTAGAACTGGTGAGAGAATGGTAATCCCTACTGAGTTTCTGTGTGAAGCTCACTCCCTTCTTTTTCTAGGTGAGACTTCACAGAAGCAATAAATTGCGTGGCGGGTGGAGGAGGTGGGACCTTAGACGTCGGTTTCATCCCCAGCATTGTCTCCTTTGTCACTTGGCACTTCACCCTCGGGAATGCCCCTTAAGGGTTCTATCTTTTCTCTCATCTTGTACTATACCAGAGTTTTACCTTGTACTTTGATATTTACTTTCACCTGCACGTATATTTCTAGTACATTAATCATCATTTATTTCTTTTACTTATCATGTTAGACTGATCTTTCAACCCTTCTGGGTCCTAGGATTTGTGGGTGGTGGCATCGGGAATCATATTCTTAGTGGGAATCGAGGGTCGGGTTCTCAAGGTCGTTACATTAGTTGTCTAGAAAGAATCTCCAACTTAATGTCCATTGCATGTTTGCAATGTAACAGAGAAGAAGAATGGACCAAAGGATGCTCCATCGACCGATGCTATTAGTGATACCGATTATTAACAAAGCGTGAGAGGCTTCTATCGTATTAAATTATGGCCCTTCAAAAGAACTTGATAGGGTCCTAGGCCGCGCACTTGGACCCAGCTTAGTCAGGTCTATCATGAGCTCAAGAGAAGGAAGAGCAGCAGAATGAGGGTTTTGCCATGGGTGGAGTAATCCCATATTGGAATCTAAGGATTTCCCTCACCCAAGGGCAACTTCAAGAGAAACCCAATGGCCATAAATTAAGGTAGACCAGGTGTCACACTAAAACACTGTCAATATTCTCTCTCTCTCTCTCTCTCTCCATTTAAACTATTCATTTTTTGCTCGAAAAATTGTTTGTTGACTTGATCGTCAGAGGGTTATCTCCAAAATTCATATCATCAAGACTGACTTTCTTGCAGTTGAGGAAGTGCTGAGTCAAGTGGAGCACTTAGTTCCCCTCTTTCTCTTTCACTACTTGAGTCTAAACTCGAGCCCGACATGGTCACTCTTTCTATAAACCCGCGCGAGTTGGTTGGGACCGGCTACATCAGAACTGAAAGGGCAATGCTTATTTGTCACATACGCTCTGTAATTTGCATTTACTGTAGGAATTATTTCACTAAAGAGATGATAGCTTCGATTATGAAATTGAGTGTTATTCAGTTCAAATGAACTCAAGAAGATTGAATCTAATAATGTTTTCACATTTTTTCCACAAAACTTTCGAACTCTCGTTGTGTCAAAATATTGAAATCCTAGAACATTTTCGAACTACGCAGACGCACACACACGAATATATATATATATATATATATATATATATATATATATATATATATATAGAGAGAGAGAGAGAGAGAGAGAGAGAGAGAGAGAGAGAGAGAGAGAGAGAGAAATGAAGGATTTAAATAATATGCACAAATTAGACACACCAAATGATGGTGTGCCACCTAAGAGATGAAGGATATTTACTATATCTCCATCCTCATTTTTTCAATCTTAAGGAGTTGAGGTGGCACACCATTATTTGGTGTGTCCAATTTATGCACACTAAATGATGTGTATTAAATATTACATGTATATATATATATATATATAAAAGTGATGTTCCCCTTTGCCCCTCCTCTACTTGTTCCTCCACCCATATTCAACTTACATCTTGGCCTTGTAACCATTTTTTCACCGATCTTTCACACTCGATCTAACCCCATATCCTCACAAAAACAAGGCGTTTTATAGATTTATCTTGTCTCCTACACTCCTATGCCCGACGCTCTTGCCATTTGTCCAACTCTCCACCTCCGTGGCCCCCAAGAAGGTGGTTACTTGAAGGGCTCCAAGATTTTGGACATTAGGGAAGGATCTAGGCCAGGTCCTGCGAGCGGTGAAAAAGAACAAAATTTTTTTAGTCTAATCTTTGAACTTATAAAGAGAAGTTCTAGGTTCAACACTTGAGATTGACACCTAAATTTTAAATATATATATATCTTAAAAAATATTTCTTAAACCTTGTCAAATTTGAGTATTAAACCTTTTATTTCTTAGTTAAATAGATGGAGAGTTCACATCACCGAAATGACATATTTGCAACTTATACTAATTACCAGCACAGAACCTAACACCTAAAATATATAATGTAGGGTCATAACCACTAAATCACTCCTTATATGCAAGGAGTTGAGAATCTCGCTATCCAAAAGGACTAAACATCTCCATGGAAGGAAAGTCCTCGAAAAATGCTGCGAATTTGTATATATGTATCATTTACTATCATGCCATTCTTATCCACTCGCACGTTCTTATTTAGTGACGTCAATTTTTTTTTCCTAATCCGTTCTCCATCTTATACACATAAATTCGCCACTTTGAGAGAGGGAGAAATGGGTTAAATTTATGACTAAAAGTTATTTTAATTTAGGTAGAATGTATAAGCCATCCGTAGATAATTAAAATTATATATGGATAAAGGGTAATAATTAACTCTATCCCATCTATGAAGAGAGGATAATTAGATAACTCCAAGATAGAGGGGATAAAGAAAAAGATGTTAACGTTAGATTGCTTTAAATTCTTGCATAGCACAGACCTAGTTAGACAATTCCTGTTTAGAAATCAAAGTGGCCTGTGTCTTCTCTCTCTCTCTCTCTCTCTTAAGGGTACAAGCAATAAGGTTAAGAGAGTTGTAGAATCTTCTTGCTTGCTTTATTGGGTGTTCTCAGTGGTCTTGTAAGTTTCTCCATGGTCCTCCTCCTTTGGTGTTTGATGTACGAATCTAAATTAAAGGAGGCTACTAGAGCACGAAGCGAGACTTATTCCTCGTCAGGCCTTTTGGTAATGAGTTAGATTAAAGTTAACTCAGAGTTAACTCAAAACTAACTCAAAAAGTAGTTTAGAAAGGTTACAAAGTTAGCTCAAGTGAGTTAGATTAAAGATGGTCAAATGTGAGTTAACTCACAATTTTTCAACCCATCTCTGGAGGTGGGTTGGAGTTAATCCACTGAGTTATCTATCTTTTTGCCTTCACGGTACACAACATTAATTACTAATTTTTCTTTTCCCAATGTAGGTTAACTCATTTTTTTTTACCAAAATATATTTAAGAAAAATAAGTTAACTCACTATACTCAAATGAGTTAACTCAGTTGCAAACAAAGTAAAAACGAGTTAAAAGTGGACTAACTTTAGTTCTGAGTTAAAGTTAATTTTAACCCAACCCATTACCAAAGAAGTCGGGGACTTCTCCAACCAGTGTTAGGTCTTGCTACCATTGTGTTTTGGCACCACGTACGCCTGTGATTAATGATGCTCGCATCAGCCAGTTATATCCACTCTAATGCGTTTTATTACATACGAAATCATCATCCAAAGTTTGTGGAAAGTAGATGTAGATCTCAAGTGATCATTTGAGAGTAAACCATTATAGAGATCGATCCTTACTTAATTTCTTCCCCTTCCTTTTGCCTGTGATTTGAATGATCCATCTACAGCATTGAGAATTTTATCCCCTATAGTGGCTATTACATACGGTTGGAATTTAAATCTTCTAGAGGTTGTGAAATTATAGGAGAAATTTATGTCTTAACGCCTCTCTCTTAAAGCTCGTCATACCTTCGGACAGCATGCCATCGGATCTGGAAGTAGACTTAACATGGAAAACTGCGACACAGATTGGACAGAGAACGAGTGTCTCAGTTCCCGTGGTGCCTATACTAGTCTAGCAGATGGAACACATACGGAACCACACACTTTCTGATATCTAGATGAATCTTGATAACTTATGATAAAAGAGATTTATCAGTTTTGATGATTATTTTATCGTTTTGATAAATCAGATGATTTATCAGACATT
This sequence comes from Colocasia esculenta, assembly GCA_014218235.1. NCBI lineage: Eukaryota > Viridiplantae > Streptophyta > Magnoliopsida > Alismatales > Araceae > Colocasia > Colocasia esculenta. The sequence continues at coordinate 2,767,605 of CM024762.1, read as the reverse complement.
TATTAATATTTATCGGTGATAAATCTTGATAAATCAAACTCTCATTTTTTAGATGATAAAAATATTCGTAAATAATAAGAGATATTTTGACTTATAAAGAGCTCAAAATATTTCAAAGTGGAGATATCTCAAAATATTTCAAGCTTGAGCACTTCATATGCCAAATGGAGTTCTTCCTGACAACAACGATGAAGCAGTGGGAATCTTCAAACCAAAAAAAAAAAAAAAAAACCCAATAATCATACAGATCGAGCAAAAACTTGATTAAGAACAAAAAAAATCACACTGTGGAAGAACATATCTTTACCAAAGTTCCTAGCAACTGTTACAATCTGGCTCTCCCTCAGGTAAACCCACTCTACTTATTCTACTCGCACTCAAACATTTCTACTGCTCGGCTGGTATTTCCCAAAGAGGCATTCCTGTGAATGTGTGTACATATATACGCAGCTTAAAGGAAGTATGATAACTGCTCCCTTTTTCTTGACCCTCCTTCCCCAAACAAGTCGTTCCATTGCTTGAGCTCACTCATGATAGCACCCTCAGCAGCAAAACTAGCAGCGACCTGTCGCAAAAAAAAGAAAAAAACATATTTCAAAATGTAACAGTTCATTTGCTGAAACTATGACTCTATTATTGCCCAAGACAAGACCAGGATAAGAGGACAAAGGAAACATATATGGATGCACATTTGAGTAAAAGGAAGCATAGCCAAAATTGAACTACACAAAAACCTAGGAAACTTTGAGGGATGCCTTTCCTGGTTGCAGGAGGCTCTCAAGTATGCAATCAAGGAAGTTTTCTACCCTCGACATTGTCGAACCTCCAACAGGACTTCTCTTGTCGAAAGCCCACATGACCATGGTACTCGACACGAACACACACATATGGAAAAAGCTCATGTTGAACCTACAATATGACTAGATGCTTGGCCCACCTCACACACACACACGCGCGCGCGCGCGCGCATGTGCACACACATCAAACATATATTTCTTCGCCAACTACTTTGCAAACTTGCGCCTTGCGGTGTGATTCCAAAGATTCCTTTTTTCTTGACTGGATGAGGTGCGCCAATGAGAGCCCATGGGATATGCACCAGGCACAAGCAATCTCTAAGCTTTGCAATCAGCTCCCTCATGTTTGTTCTTGATTATTTATCTGTATATACCGGATAGAATGGTAATGTAGATGCCCTGCTCCTCTCTCTTGAACTTTCTTCATTTGATCTGTGACATAAAGAGGGACTGCTGCAATCCAAAATGATTCTTCGGAAGAAAACTTCTAGACTAATGACTTCCGCCGCAAAACAACCTTCTCAATCTCCCGTCTTACCTCACTTCCCCTAATATTATACACTAACAACTAAACAACTTTGTTAAATCCCTCGAGTATCCTTATCCAACTGCCTAAGTCATTAGAGAAGCATTAGATTTGGACATATGCTATGCCCATTATGCCAAGCACCTCTTCTGTATTCATTTTTCCGCAAACAGTATTCTCTCTGTTTCTTTATATGCCCTAAGGTGTTCATCACATCTCTTTTCGAGGGTAAGATCAGAAAAACGCATGTACATGGAATAACTTTAAATCGTCTGCATTAAACCAATCTCAAGATCCATGGAGAAAAATCTAACATGATTCAGCACTCCTTGCAGGATCATTTTTGTTAACGTTGACTTAAGATTTTTAGCAGCTGAATTGCCGAAGACGAGCCAACTAAGCAGATAGACCATCGTTCTTCATATTAAGCACCAGTTTTCTAATAGAAGTGTACAGTTCACCAAGGTAAGATTGCTTATTTTGTATATGCTCTTTAATTTACTTATACAGTAGGAATTATTTCACCACATAAATGGCCATAATTTCATATATTGTAATTTATTACTTCAAGGCTAACCATATAGCATAATAATCTACGAGAAAAAGTTATAGCCCTTAAAGTGATACAGTGGAGACTTACTTGATCTTTTGCATGTTTCATGTCTTCCATGTTCAAAGCCCTGAGTGTAATTGTTGCATCCTCGTCACCTTCTCTAGAGTCTAATGCCCCCGTAGAGTTCTCTCCTTTCTCATTTTTTTTGTTCTTCTCCTGTCAAATAAGCAATAATTGGAAAAATGAGGAGTTTCAAAATTGACAGTTAGTTGCCCTCATTTAAAATCATTGTAGGGGTCCTCACATATGTACATGCATTAGCAAAGAACCAGATAAGTTTAGTGCCAGATCCTACTATGAGATAAAAATTTATTGGAAAAATGAGAAGTTTCAAAATTGACAGTCAGTTGGCCACATTTAAAATCATCGTAGGGGTCCTCACATATGTACATGCATTAGCAAAGAACCAGATAAGTTTAGTGCCAGATCCTAATATGAGATAAAAATTTATTAAATGGTGTCAAGTTCATGGCTCACAGAAGCCGAGTACATAGGCAGATCAGTGTGAGGCGGAATAATATTGCAAGATTGGAAAGACCAGAATACGACAGACCTTCAATGAAATATATTATGGACAGTGTCTACCATCAAATAAAACATATTAAGGACAGTCCCCCACTTCTGAATTTATGTAATCAGCTCCCCGATTTGTGGAAAAGAACATCAACTTTAATTCAAGTTAAATCTGTACTTAGTGAACGCATCTGTAGATGTCACATGCTTACCAGTTCTTTTTGTCTTTCTTTCTGCAATAGCTCTCTAACAGGTCGATATGCAGCTGTTGTGCACAGGTTCTGCCATCAATATTTGTCAAACAGTGCCAAGTAAGTACTCATAATCGCCATTCCACATCAAATAATAAAACCAGAACAAGGAAGGAGAAGAGGGAAGAGAAACAAACTTTGAGATCACTGCCACTATATCCTTCTGTCATCATTGCTAGTTCCTTGTAGTCAAGCCCTTCTTCGACCTTCTCTTTTGACAAAAGTGTCCTCAGAATTGATTCACGGCTCTCCACTGATGGCAGTCCAACCATGATTCTGTTTGACAGGGAAAACCTATCAGGGCTGGAAAAAAATAATCTCTTGCATGGAAGCAAGGAAACAAAATAAACCTAAAGTACCTGCGCTCAAACCTCCTAATTATTGCCTCATCAAGGTCGAATGGTCTGTTTGTTGCACCAAGGACAAGGATCCGTTCCCCAGGTTTTGTTAGAAGCCCATCCCAATGTGTCATGAATTCATTCTTAATCTTCCTCATAGCTTCATGTTCACCAGCCCTAGTTCGCTGCCCGAGCATGCTATCAATCTCATCCACAAAAATGATTGTGGGAGATACTTTTGCAGCAAGTGAAAACAAAGCTCTCACATTCTTCTCATCTTCACCAAACCATTTTGATGTAATGGTGGACATGGAAACATTGATGAAACTTGCTCCAGCTTCTTTTGCAATAGCCTTGGCCAGCATTGTCTTTCCTGTACCAGGAGGCCCAAAGAGCAATATTCCCCTGCATGGTTTAAGTAGGCCACCCTTGAATAGGTCTGGTCTACGGAGGGGAAGCATCACCAGCTCTTGAAGAGACTCTTTAATATCATCTAAGGCCCCTATATCGTCAAATGTTACTCCAATTTCATTAGCTGGGATAACCTCTGGCCTAATGCGTTTCTCAAACTCATTATCTGGCACAATTTCCTGTTAAAAAAAATCTTTGTCATGATTATTACTTAAAATTTGTTCTAATCTAATTGAGCAATGATTAATGGGGTCTCCTAAAAGTATTAAATAAAATTTCAACCTCTTAATACATGTCTAATTTACTGACTAGACATGAAACCTTTAAAAAATAAAAGTAATGCAATGAGAGTAAGCAGACCACTGGTTTAGATGGTGGAGGTGGATCTCCATCATCTTTTTTCATAGCAGAAGGCAGTTCATCTGGTTTGCCTTTGTTTTCAGGAGCTACATCTTCAGATTTTGTCTCAGCTTTCATGGATACTGCAGCACCTTCACCTTCCTAAAGTACATATCATGCCAAATGGGTCAAATAACATTTTTTACTAATAATTAAAAATTATTTCCGTTCGATCATTTTGGGAATCAGGTCAGACCTTTGAGAATTCAATATCAGCTTCTAGCTTCTGAGTACCTTTGTCTTCAAGCTTACCTTCTTGAAATATACTCAGTCCATGAGACAAGCTGTTGCATAACAGACATAGTAACTCGTGAGAAACAAGAACTGGTCTTTCATGATTGTTTAACAAAGTATCATGCATTGATTACCTTTTGGAAGAAATAACGAGCTTCCCATTTCGGTATACTGGGTCTTTATTATTCATCAAATGATGAGAAATTGCAGAAAACACAATTTCTTGTATGTATTTACTGAGAATTGCTGTATCTGCCAAGCAGATAGAGGACAGATCATCACAATCAAGATCATTTGCCGCAAGAACTTCCATAATGTGGTTCCTGTTATCCTGGAACTGTATCATTTTCATATCTTCTTCCAACTGCGATTTCCAGCTAACCAAATGGGTTTCATCTTCTGGTGGCTTGATCTCTATGTTGTAAGGAAATAAAACTGTGAGCCTCTCATCCACTTCAGTATAGTCACTTTCTGGTTCCAACATTCTTGAACCAAGGACCAAGACAGGCCCGGAAAGCTTCTTTAACATTTTATTGAACAGGGAGTAAACACGTTGTGATCTATGTAAAAGGTTTTCAACATCCCTCACATAGAGGACAATGGGACTGCTTTTGGAGACTGAAACTAAAACCTGGACAATGGAAATGATATCAGAAACTAGAACTGTAGTATTAAAACTGGGAAAAGCATAAACCAAAAGCAGCATGAATTATATGCAGTTTCTAATTCCAAAAGCATCAGTGCAATATGACTATGTGATGTATACTTAAACCAATGAAGACAATACCTTATAGAGAGATTGTACAAAAAGTTTCTCATCGAAACACCAGCTACTGGTACGCCTTAGAGGAACTGGAAATAACAAGAAGGAAATAAGCGGGTCGAGAATCCAGCAAATATATTTTCTCAAAATCGAGAGGCATAACAAACGACAAAAAACTATCCACATAAACATCAAATCATTAGCTTACTATACTTGTTTACATATAAAGTCTTAATCCATTCTTCATGATAGATATCTTTATGTTGCAAAATTAATAAAGAGAATGGTTTGCATAAAGAAAACATCTCTCAACTATGGAAATGGAATTCATCGAAGGATCAAAACTGTAAGATGGAGTGAGAATGAGGACTACACCAGCATAATGGCTAGCAGCCTTAGCAATACCAAGGCACAAAAGCTGCCATTATTGTGTAGGATAGGAAATGATCCATAACATGTAAGAGCCACAAAACCTCAGGGCACATTGTTCTTCATCCATCCTTCCTGCTCTTATTCAAGTTATCCGCCTGATAGACACTACAAAACTCCAGGGTTTTCCTGCTTTCTTGACACCTATTTTTATCTTAGAACATTTCCACTTCAATTCACATAATTTACTTTTCAGTTCACATATCAATGCAGGCCAACCACAATCATAGAGAGGCCCAATGAATGCATCACCACGGCAAGTTTTTAATTTGAAATTCCTTGATTGAGGATTGATGCCACATGAGGTTGGAAAAAGCCATGACCTATGGCTCCCGTATAAGTGCAATATACAATAGAATTAAATCCCTGCATTGCCTTCTGGAATAGTAGTTATTATCCATCTGAACAGAGGGCAGCCCATGAACACTCGGTGCAATGCTGACACAAAGATCTACAGCTTACCACGGATCTTGCACTAATTTAAACCAGTCATACCCAGGGATTGGGATCTTATCCCAGAATGGGCGACCTTGTCCTGTGCAGTGAAGGGAGCTGGCAAAATAGAGCAAACATCACAAAAAGAAACATGGTTTCCATTATCCACAAGAATGTCACTTCCATAAATGCATAACATTGCAAATAGGACATGGCAGGATGATCAACATCTAGACAAAATGCAATCAAAGCCATGATTTATGTGATGAAACATCTAGTGGAAACAGTTCATATGAATTTCAATCCATCCAAGCAAACTTATCATTGGATAAAGTCTGCTAAAGTATTACAGGCCACAGTCAATCACCCTAGAAATTTCCTTTTTCTCTGAAAAAAGGTGTTGATGCACCATCAATTTTAGTAGGGTAAAGAGATGTACTATAATTTAGTAGGGAAGATAAGAATTTTCTCTTCCACTGTCAATCCCTCAGCTAAGAATCTTACTATCGAATATGTTAGAATAGTCCCACATCACTAGGGAGAAAAATACTCAAGTGTTTAAAATAGTGGACCTCTCCACTCATCACCTTAAAGTTTTGAGAATATAACTACACTTCTCATGGATGACAAGGTCATGTAAATATGCTTTGTTCCTTCTCGCGGTAACAAAAAAAGGCGCATTTCTGATAGGCCTCTTAAGTACTTGAAAAAATATCATTGTGAAGTTTAGTGGTCTACTTAAAGACTCAGAGAGGAAGATCATTTCAAACAAACCTGAATTTGAGGGGGAACATTGCGATGCAAGGCTACCAATGTCAGCAGAAGCATTCCTGCGGAGCTTTGGCGCACTATTTCCTTGGGAAACCCTATAAGATCAAGACATAAACCCATAACTAACAATGTAGAATGTAGACTCCGTCCATGCAACAAAGTCTTGTTAATTGCAATGTGTTCAATACCTAGACTGCAAATCTACACCACTGCTTTGCCTCCTTAAGGTACCTGCAATAAACTCTTAAGACATAAATAAAATGAAAACTGAAAATAAGTGCATCCGGGTGAAAATGAATGAAGGTTTCTTTTCAAGTAAACAATATTCAGCTGCATTTGAAAACAAGAAAAGATAAACCCATAAACTCTTTATGACAATGCAAACATTAGGTCTCATGTCAAATCAATATTGTATATATAATATGACTGTTCTGACGGGCAAGTATCCCCATTGCCGAGCAGTGATTGCACGTAGGAAAAATATTTACCCAAATTCTCATGTTTAATGATCTCTAAACTGCAGAAATGAACAGGATTTTGAAAAAAAATACCCTTATAACTTCGAATGAAAGAATATCCTATATCCAGATAGAGTCAGAAGGACACTTTTGGAGCATGGAAACATGATTTAAGTTATATACCCAGAAAGCATTACTAGTGTGAGGCAAGATGTTGATATATATGCAGCACTTTCATCACAGTGAGAGTGCATCGGGTTTAACATATGAAGCTTTGTAAGTATGTACACAGCAGAATAGGATGGTAGATTTCTGTCACTGGGCTAGCTCCCAAAAGTAAAGCCCACCTAGCCCAAAGGTAATATCTACAACCACACGTGCACTTGGAATCTCATTTCTATCATCTATGTTGATACAGTTCCATATCATCAGGTCACAATGTTATGATAAAGTGCAAAGTTATGGTAATAGGCAGAATAAACTGCTATTCAAGAAAATTTATAAGGGTAGAATGTTCTAGAGTTTTGCATGTTTCAACTGTGAAAACATAATCAACCATGACAATAAATATTTTTTCCCCTTGGCTCCTACGTAACAATTGGAACCATTATGACGCATTAAAAAAAACAATTGGAAACATCATCTGGATTAACATAAGGAAAGAACAGACCAGCACAATTGACAACATGATCAAATAGATCAACAATAGCTGTCTTAAATGCATAGATCAAAGACTGTCATAAAATCTAACTGAATATTCACAAAATATGGAGAATTGTGATGCTTTTAATACCTTTAGGTTCCTCCCTTTGTGAAAGGACTGAAAATGACCCAAATAAACTGGACATTTTCTCAAGTGTTGTCTCAGAGATTGATCTTTTGAAAGACTACAAAAAAGAAGCAGATACTTCAAAAAAAATCTGTCTAAAATGCTCTAAGAGTATGATAATAAAGGATGCAAATTATGCAGCATTGGAAAACAAAGAGGATGTGGAGGAAGCAAAAATGCATGTGTTTTTTTTTTTTGGGGGGGGGGCAAAAGGGTATGCATAAAAACTAATGTCATCCATCAAACATCAAGGGTTCAAATGCTGAGTGCATGATTGGAATACCAGTATCCACAGTTTATATGCCAAGATACAGTGGCAACAGAAAACTCGAAAATGGGTATCTAACATAAAATAAGTATATTCATCAAGAAAACATCTCAGAGTGTACATAAAGCCAATGTGCAATTATTAAGGATTTATTAGCAGAAAGCTAAAACTATACAAGTTGGGATCTTACAGGTACTTTGTTGGCACCACCATACTTGCTCTGGATCTGTAACATAATATCCAAAAGTCTTTTACTAAATGCAGAAAATATGTAGAGACCAACATGATTGTTAACAACTAAAAATGTTCTGCACACCTTGAGTGAAAAGTCAGTCACGTCAAGCAACAGTAATTTGGCCTCATAAAAATGGGCTAAAGCCTTTGCTAGCATCTGCTGGTAAAGCTCTTCACAGAGAGATATTGAAATTAGTATACATCAAAAGTAAAGCCATTTGTGTCAAGTCTTTCTCTATTTGCAGGGGCAGAAGATCCAAGGAACGTACCAGCAGGGCCTGAGAGCAAAATTGCACGGCTTGCAGGAGAAAGGTTCCTGGTGTACTTACAAAGGTCTGCTTGTTTCAAGTGAACATAGGCCGCGCTTGTTAATAAAACACGTGTCTGATCACTGTCATCAACATTAATAAACCGTAAGAAACCATTGACTTCTCTATTTTTATCCATGGGTGTGGAGTCAAGAAAAATATGTACCCTATAAGTTCATATACCAACTACAAGTTCATGCGGATCACACAAAATTATGATACTTGTCTATCTAAGATGACAGCCAAGGCAACCCAGGAGGAATCTATAACATAACTCATTAGGAAGGGAGCTCCAATGGTTCTTCCATAAGGCCAACACATAACTAAGCTAAGATACCATGTACATAGAACATGGAGCCCAAGGGTAAAGGAGATGCACTGGGCCATCTCTCTCAAAAAGGAATAAGGCACAAACTTTACCTACATTTTCCAAGCAGGGATGAGGCGTGTCAGTGCTCTTACCCTGAAATTCTAGGTGTATGACATCATACTACCCAAAACAACGTAATTAGCTGCAATACCTCTAGAACACAAAACAATTAAATGATGTGACAAATATTCTCTAACATTGTTAACAGAAATAGTAAATTAAACTTTACCCTTAGATTCTGACATACATCTATCTATAATTTTTCTCTTTTTTCCCCTATAAGCCACACTTAACCCTTTAATTCTAAAAAACTATATCAACCATAATTAAGTTAGTGAGGTGGGAATTAATGATAAGGATATGGAGGTGAAAATATGAACCAGAGATAAGTTAGGGAGGCAGGCATTTATTGTAGGGATCCAAAGGGGAAAAATTGTACAGTTTAGGGATCTGAATTCGGGCATATCATGGAAAATAAATAGATTTCAGGTATATAAAGGCAAAAATAACTAAAACAGAATATATCTCAGATAGGATTTGAAAGGCAAACATCAAAGTTGGAAAACATTTAAAGATATTAATGCACTTTCAAGACTCTTAATGCTGAATTGGAGAAGAATGTATAGAAACCATGTCAAAATCTCCTCAGAATGACAAAAGCTGTTGGAACCTTTACATAACTATATCTGCTAGTGATTTATTTTGTATAAAGAGTCTAATTAGTAGGCAAATATCATGAGTACTCTCCAAAATATGAAACTGTCAACTGTATCTTTCCTTAGGATCTGTCATGGAGACAGCGAAAAATTACAAATCCAGGTTAATAGCTATTCTAGGCTAGAAAAGGTTGTTTCCTACCACTTTTAACAATGTCTAGTTTAGGGTGCTAGTTCAAATAAGAATGAGTAAAATGATCTTTTATGACTAATTATCTATAAATGTCTTCTTGTTTGAGGGAATCTAATACAAGTCCTACTTTTTCCCAGGAAGATTCTAAATATACTCTTCAACTTTCTAACAGAACTTCAACAGAGTGGTACGACAAAACTAATTAACTAATCATATTAACTGATTCCATACATGATATTCACACTATGATAAAAATCTCCATGTATGTATATATTGTTACATGACTCACAATGCGATATTATATAGCCCATAAAAATGACTAACATGTCAACTTCCTCAAACATCTGAAGATAACAAAGAACATGATGGCCTCAATTTCATCCCCGAATCATATTCCGGGTCAATATGAATCATACACTAAAAATGCTGAAGATAATGTAAAAATTATGTGTTTTTATGTTGTCGCAATCCCTAAACCCGCGTACACTACAATTTAAGGACCTTGCCACCTATTTTATGGCTTTCCTCACCTGAAATCGCCCTATACATGTACGTGGCATCGCAGAAGAGTGATTAGGTTAGAAGTTCATAGGCAGCTGGAAACTTGTAAGTTTGTAATCCTATTAAGTTCTGGTGTTCAAAAAACAGGTCTTTATGAGATTACAGAAAAAGTGAGCGACCTCATGGGTCATGTGCAAATTGAATCAACCATGCAAAAAAAAGGACATGAAAAGACTCGCAAGCTCTTGTAACATAAATCTACGCCCTCTTCTCTCGTTATAATTCTACCCCAAAAGCAATGCCGGGATCGACGGAGGCAACACAAGTAGCAGATTTGGCTCATCCTTGTCATCCTAATGGATTGTGCATTTCTCCATTCTGATCTCAAAGTAACCAGAAACTTCAAGAGAAGACAAGATGGGTTCCCTCCATCGTCATCTTAGTTTGTCAGGAACTGAAGAGAATGATACAATGATGGACATGACGATGTCAAAAAATAAAGGTTAACGATCTCTCTGATGAAGCATATAACTTTACCACAAGAACAGGACACAGAGTGTTAGAAAACATAGAAAATGGATATGCAATTAAACCCAATCAGAAACTCGCAACTGGTGACGTATGTTAGTATAGAGGAAGAGACCCAGGAGAGAGCCAATTTGCACACCGGGGGGGGGGATCAGATATTCTTCTTTTTATCCAAAAAGTTTAAAGAAAAACCAACGTCGATCATATATATATCTCCAAAGTGAGAGGAAAAATATGGACACAGCCCTGGAAATCAAGTCAGAGTAGCATGTTGTTCCACAGAAAATAACAACTCAAATTGCAAATTTTTTATGGTTTCGTGGCTGACATGAAACCCCACCTTACAACCAGTCAGGAGAGCTCAAAAGAAGCAAGTGAAGACCCGAGACTCTGAAAAAGGAAGGGACCGTTTCCCGCTTTACCTCAGGTAGTAGGGGAACTCCTCGAAGGTAACCTTGCTGTTCTTCCCGTCGATGACCTGCCTCATCAGTTCCTGCTCAATCTGCTCGGCCGTAACGCCAGTAGAAGAGGAAGAAGGATGGACGGGTAATGCCCACCTGCTAACCGTCTGCCCAGAGACTAGCCCCAGCCCGACGCCAACGCCGAGCCCGACGGCGGAGAGCGCCGTGATAATGTGCTTCTGCTCCATCCTCTTCCCCGCGATCTCTCGAGCCTCCCTCTTCCTGGTCTGAACATACAAATGAACCAAAGACCAATCTTCCCGGCGATGCTAAGCAGGGCAAGCCGGCTCCTCTGTTTCACGTCAAGTGCAGGTGTCGATCGGGTGCCTGGAAAACGAGGCCCAGATGAGATGCTGACAAGAACAGAGATATTTTGAGCGACGAGGTCGAGGAAAAACCAGGAAATCTTATGGCTTCGGATTCGACAGACAAGAAAAGGAGGAGACTTTCTATCCGGTCTGTAAACTGGAATCCCAAAGAGAGCACCGAAAAATCTCCGATTCCTCGGAGAAAGCGGGCTGGCGGATGAGGAGGAAGAGAAGAAGGAGAGACCTACGTGAAACCCGCGTCCCCGGCCCCAGTTCTCCCCCCTGCGAGGTTCTCGCAGAAAACTTTCGTTTTGAAGGCTCCGAGGACGCAGGCTGCAGGATGGGTAGTTGGGACCGTTTCTTCTCTATTGCCCGCCTCACGTTAACTCAGTTGCTCATCTCCTCTCTCCTCGATCGCGTTCCTCTCTCTCTTAGAAACCAGGTGAGTAGGAGGAAGCCTCTTCTTTCTCCGCCCCCTTCACCTAGCAGGCGTTACTATTTATAGACGACGACGTCCTCACCAGGTGTTTCGAGTCCCCAAAACCCTACGGAAAGTCCCAAACGAGGGATTTATATATCTAGCTCCTTTTTCCTTCAAAGAATCGGCAGCTAGCTAGCACGCCGGGAAGGAAAAGAGAGAGAGTGAGAGAGAGAGTGAGAGCACAAAAGAGGAGAGTCCCAATGCGCCCGGCCGTCTCTGTGACGGCGGCGAACTCGGCCTCTTCTAAGTATGAACCCAGATCCTTGAACAAAAAAAAAGATGTTTTTTAGAGTTTAAATTCTCGGGGTCATGCACTCGGCCTCTTTACAATCGATATGAAGTATGAACCAGATCTCTTGAAACAAAAAAAAAGATGTTTTTTAGAGTTTAAATTCTCGGGGTCATGCAGGGACAATCGACAGGGGTGGCGGGCTCGGGATGGGGCGTCGTTTTATGGAGCTGTTTTGGACCAGAACTCGACGCCTGCCATGCCATGCCATGCCACGCTTCACCTGCTCTCTCTCTCTCTCTCTCTCTGTTGCGTTTCTCTTGCGTCGTTGGATACATCGTGGGGGACCTCAGAGATTTAACTACGGCGGTGGCAAAATTTATGCCACATCGCCAACGCTGCTGCTCCCGCGGGGCTTTTGGATTGCACCAAGTCCCGAGTACTGACCCCAGCTTATTCGTCACGTCCATCGAACACAGGAAAGTACAGCAGAAAGAAGTACCCCGCAGCAAGCTGGGCGTGCAGCTGTAATCTGGGCTTCCAGTTTCACGGCGGTCGAAATTAAACAATCGCGGAGGAGCCAAGAAAAGAAAGAAAAGTCTGACGCGCGGTAACAGCAAAAGTGATTTCGAAATCAGCAGACTAAAAAGTGCCAGAAATTGAGAGCTTAATTTAGGACCTAAAATTAAGTGCCAGAAATTGCGAGCTAATTAGATTTGGCCTCCCTGCTCTAGCTATAGAGAAATTAACAAGACGGCAAAGTGGGCGGCTACGACGTACCTTTCCTTCCCTTCCCTTTCTTGATCCCTTTCCTGTCGCCCTCTCCTTTCCCCTTTTTTTCTCTCTTTCATGCACCATGTGGAAATTGCCTACTGTAAGTCTCTAGATCTGCGTCTCGGCGTTGCATGGTGACCGGAATGGTGCATGCCACGTCGGTCTTGCGTCCTCCTGACTCCTCTTACGTTTCTGTGCATGCCTACGTAGACCGGAAGGAGGGGTTACGTTTCAGAACCCCCGCGATGAAGACGCCAAAGAAGTTGGCGGCGTAGATTCTGTGTACCGGACTTGGAGTTTGGGATTGTCCCGAAACCAAGTATAATGAATGAGAAAAATTTTAGTACACTTTAGAGAAATGGTAGTATACTTATAATTGTTAGACTTTATGTGATTTTTTTATTTAATCTTTCTATTTTGAAGTCTAAATTTTTATTTTGAAGTTTAATTTTTATTTAGAATCTAACTTTTTATTTTAGAGTCTAAAAAATAGTTTGATTCCAAATCAGAAGATAAGTTGGACTCAAATAAAAAAGTATAAGGTGTTTGGTTACAACTTTTACCTGTTTTTCTTTAAATTTTAAAAAAGAGAGAAGACATGTTCAAAGAGGTATTGGTAAGCAGTTTTTTTTTTAGTGAAAAAATTAACCCTATGTAAATCTCTTTAAAAAAAAAACAAGTCCTCACTTGTTTTTATTTTAAAACACTCTTTCTCTCTCTCACAACAACCCCCCCAACTCCCCCGCCGGCGCCCTTCCCCTCTTCCCCCCCCCCCGGCGCCCTTCCCTCTCTCCAAATCCCCCGCCGGCGCCCTCGCCTCTGCCCCCGGCGCCCTTCCCCTCTTCTCCCCGCGCCCTTCCCCTCTCTCTAACTCCCCCGCCGGCGCCTTCGCCCCCGCAGAGCCGCGCCCTCCCCCCTCCGGCCGCAGAGCCCGCGCCCTCCCCCCTCTGGCGGGCAGCACCCTCGCCCCTGCCCCCCGACCTCCCCCCTCCGGCCGCAGAGCCCGCGCCCTCCCCCCTCCGGCCGCAACGCCCTCGCCCTCCCCTCTCCGGCCGCAGAGCCCGCGCCTCCCCCCTCCGGCCGCAGCACCCTCGCCCATCCCCCCGCGCCCTCCCCCCTCCTGCCCCCAACGCCTCCTCCTCCCCCTCCCTCCCCCCGGCCGCCGCGCCCTCCCCCCTTCGGGCCCCAGAGCCCTCCTCCTCCTCCTCCCCCAAACAATTAAATTTTAATATTTCCTGCCAAACATCATAAAACAGTTTTTCTTAATTTTAAAATAGATAGAAAGAGAACACATTATAATTTTAGATAGAAATAACTTTTTAAAAAAAGTTGCTCCCAAACACCGACTCTAAAATAAAAATATTAAATTTCAAAATAGAATGTTAGATTTAAAAAAAAATAGTTTGACTCCAAAATAGAAGACAAGTTAGATTCCAAAATAAAAAGTGGGTTCAAAAATAAAAAAGATAGGCTCCAAAAAGAGATCAGGTTGAGCTCCAAAATAGAAAGACTAGATTTTAAAAAAAAAAAGACGCGTGGCGCCAACAAGACGCCACATAAACTGTAATCCTACGTGAATTATATTTATTACACTTTCTCAAGTGTAGTAAACTTTTTTCATAATAAATATGAGAAGACTCCGGTTCGGCTCCTCTTGGTACATAACTTAAGAATACGATGGAAAATTATAAACAAATTTTTTTTTTTTTAACATTTCAATTTAAGTTTTTTTAAAATATAAATAGACTTATTTCTTTTTTCCTCTAATATTTACTGAGTTCAATACTCTTTTATATTGAGAGGAATCCGACTCATACGAGAAATATTTGTTATCAATTTGGTTTCATAACAAATTCTATATAAATCACTTTTCAAGTAGTTTTGTTGATTAATTTTTTTGTCAAATTTTTCTCTCTCTTTTTTTTAATTAATATAATTACTTGACAAATAACTTACATGAAATTTATTACGGGATCAGATTAATAACAATTTCTCGATGAATATATACTCCGGTGCAACCCAGGAGAGATTTTAAAACTTAACAGTTGCATGAATTAGGTGAGAAGCAGCTCTTACGCCGATAAGTGTACATGTATATTTTACGTTTATTAGGAGGGTTCGTCGCATCCAATTCTTGCAGGAATTTGCCGACTTCGGGCATCGGGGGTCTGGAATTGCCGTGGTCGAGTGGGGTTGACATTAGAATATAGAGATAATTATATTTTCTGCATAAACTATGGCTTGGCTATAGTAGTACGTATTATGCACATTTTGAGCATGCTATATCATTGATGAGAGCTTCGGTTTCCAATTAGTTGACTAGACAGTGCCATATCATAGGGAATCCTTTTCGGGTCGGTCAAATGACAGAGTTCAAACAATTCTAAATAAAATTCCATGCATGCATATAGCATTTATATATCTCTTGTAAGAGATTTTTTTATATATATACAAATTAACACACGAATTTCGTGTCTGTATGTACATAAATATATGTATATATACGTACACATCATTAAAAGAGTTAAATGAACGTAAAAATTTTATTTAGTAAAATCATCTTTTATTAAGGGTGACTATTAGTCATTCAGTGGGGTCACTTATTTTTTTAAAAAATCTCAATTAATCAACAAAAGAGATATCTCAGAGATTTTGTTGAATACAGTGAGATGTGACCTCACTAAATTAATATTAGATCCGTCCATAAATTAAGAGACCTAACAAAAGATGATCAATTTGCTGATGACACTAGTATCAACTCAAATGCATGCATCCCGTACTAAGTTGGAGCCAATGGGCATCCTTAACTTATGAATACCTAAAACACATGTAATTTGGAACCAAACTTGCATGCATTTCTTATATCTATATGAGAGATACGGTTCCAACTTTGGGCCACTTGTTGGGGACAATTTCGCGAACAATACATACTAACAAGTAACCTTTTTTGTGTCCAAAGGTTCAATCTGATGACATCTCTTTAAAACAGAGCTCTACATATAAATCGTCAGACCATATATAGGCCTAGCTGCAGTTAAAATGAAATACAAGTGCGCTGCCAATATCTCTCTTTCTATCATTTTTTTAAACCCTCAAATTTAAGTGTTATAATTTTAGTGAGTGTGACTTACTTAATACATATCTTTAATGTGCATTAAGTATTTATCAACATGACAAACTATCAATGGCGGGTTTAGAATTTTTGTTCAGTGGATACATCTTTAGACGTATTTTCTTAATTTAGTGGGGTCACTAATAGTGAAACTTTACATCATTAATATAAATTTTTTAATTCAATAGAGCCACAGGACTTCACTAACCTCAAGGTGGCTCCGCCACTGCAAACTACCCATTGTCTCTCCGAAAAATTCACTTAGAACAAAGTGATGTGGCGTTTGATGTTTGAAAAAAATGCCATAAGTTCTAAGATGTTATTTATTTTAGCTTGGAGCATAAAAGATATATATTGAAATAATCTTTGGCATCGACATTACACTGCTTGAACATAACTTCCATATCATTTATAATTTCCAACACCTCGAGTACTGGTCATGAACAGAACCGGTTGTCGCCGCCCCACCATCCTTGGCTGGGAAATTAGGTGAAGCCTGAGAGGCCTTGCGCTCATGTAAAAGATTCTCAAAGAGGTCTCACCTCTTAGGACTACCTATTCTTCCTTCTCCTACATGAGAAATGTTTTTCTCACGTCTGCACGGGTAATCGGACGGACGTGAAAACGCCGTGCGGCCGACCTGATTAGTCGGCCGCACGAGTCCCACGCCAAACTCGCGTGGGGTCCACTCGCGGCCTACCAATCAAATCAGTCGCACGATACTTCCACGTCAATTTTTTACCCGTGCGGACGGATAAAAAATATTTCTCCTCCTACATATATAGCTAACTCTGCATACATTTTTCTAAGCTTGTACAAGACAAGTGTAATTAACTCCACTGGGGAGTACATGTAACAACTAGTTCTATGCTTAAAATATAAAGAATAAATTAATTTGCACGATATATAATGAAGAATTTGCTTAATGAAACAAAAGAACCGCGCCTCCCGATGATGAAATGAGGTCGAATTCCCACTCAGCAGCCACGCACGAGTCAAGAATCGAACCCCGCAAGGTTGAAGGGAGTCCAAACGAGCTTGACGCTTTCTTTGCACCTTTTATTTTGTTTTCTTTTATTAATATACGCATATTTCTAATAATTTCTCAAGTTTCCTTAGACTAAATTAATTAACAGTCTTTGACTGTAACATGAGAAATCCTTTCTATAACAGAATTTAACGTATACTATAACAAATGATAATATTTATTGTAATAAATTATAGTTCTATCAGAGATTAAAAAATGAGACAAATATATGATAAAGACTTCTAATTAATTTATCTTTTTTTTATGGAGAGACTTTTATCCAAGATTGATTGAACCATTGTATTAGATCGAGTCAGATTTTATCTGCTATGGTACGTCGCCAAAGTGCCATATCATAACGATCCGCTTTAGCTCCGATTAGATCCAATAAATTCAATAAAAAATAAAAATGTGTACAACATGGCCAACCGTGCTTTTATCCCTTGAAGAGACGTGATTTAAGTGTGTCTCTCACGAGATATTGTCCCCATGCTTGGGGTTTTGTCCTTTAAAAAGCCCTCTTGAGAGAAGAGGTGAGGCTCTTACTGATAAACACACACTTGTTCACTATCTTTCAATGTGGGAAAAGAATACCTCTACACAGCCCCCCCAAGAGGCTGCCGGGGCTGGCTGCCCGGCGAGTTGGGCCTGGAGGCTCAAGCAGATGCCCGTCAGCTGCTGCATCTGTCCCCGGAGTTCGGCCATCTCCAAGGCGGTTGCAGGCACGACGGCGGTGGGTGCCGGGACGCCCCCTGTCGCGGTAGCAAGAGCTACAACGACGTCGACGGGGGGAGCACGTTGACGGGAGTCCGCCTGCGACTGGCGGGACCTCGTCATACAGCTCCCTATGTTCTGGTACGTGGATCGTCCGCGAGCCATGACTGTTGTTCCTTCCCCAGACGGCGTCAAAAATGTGGAGGCTTTTTTTGTTTGGGCTGGAACATGTTGGGCCTACACTTGAGAGGGAAGAAGACGGTCGCCGGTAGCGGACGAAGATCTGCAAAACCAGAACAGGATCAGGGGGGCCCGGTTGAAGAACCGGGGAGAACCCTCCGATGCCTAAGTCAGTAAGAGACGTGAGAGGAAAGGGGTTCTTGTGTGTGAAGCGCAAGAGCTTGTGTGAGCAAGGGTGCCTTGGATCACGTACCGCTGCATGGAGGCTTACCAGTGCCTTTTATAGGCTGGAGTGCTGAGGGAGAGGGACAGAACGTCCCTGATCAATGCCGCAAAGGGCGCGCCAGTTAGCGTCCTCAACGGGAAGTTACGCGTTGAGGCGCCCATTGAGGAGGCAGTTAATGCACCACTTGATCGTGAGGCGCACGTGGCGTAGCCGTTGTAACTGCCGTAAGGTGATGAAGGCGCTCGGATTCTCCTGGGAGGAAGGTTGTAACGTAGCGCGTTTTTCGGATCTTCGTGGATTGTTGATTAGTGGTAGTTCGGATCTGTGTTTACTGGTTTTGGTATGGTGCTCATGACCAATTATGGGGTCATTGGGCCTTGATTGTGGTTTCCACGCGCTGTGTGGAGCTTAGTGGACCGACAGGTTAGACCCGTGGTGCCCGTTGGTTCACTGAATGTGAACGCGACGGGGGTGTAAGTCGCGTTCTGAACGCGTCAGCAGTAGGGGTCGCGTTCTGGTTGCCGCCGCTGGGGTCGACGTCTGCATATGCGCCGCATGTTGCGCATGGAGTGGAGCTTGCTGACGTCAGGATTGGGAAGGTGACGCCCTAGCCCGTCGCGACAAGGTCGCGACAGGAAGGTACGTCGGGATCCCAACCTCTGTGCGGTTTTTAAGCAGGCTTGCTGAACAGAACTTTCACAAGTTCCGCTCGACCAGGGGAGGAGCTGCTGCGGGCGATTTGGCGTTCCGGCGTGGTGTTTGACGCGCTCTCGATGCGAGGACGTCGCGAGGAGTGGGGGAAACGCCGCGCCATGCGTGGATTGCGCGTTCTTCGTGAAAGTAGGGAGTTCTACCTTGATTTGTTACGTGGATTGTATATTGGTTTGTTTATTGCTTTAAAAATAGTAGATACCATGTCTAGGAGGTGAAATGAGCATGAAAACCGGGTTGAAACGGGATTTAGGGTGGTTTGCATGGAAAATCCGGAGATGGTTCCCGGATTAGGGTTTTTGCCTGAGAAGGCGACGGACTTTGCTGTCGTGACTAGATCGCGTCAGGCCGATCCGTCGCGACAAGATTTCTTGTCGCGTCATATCGTGGTGTCGCGATCAGAAGGCGGTCATGGCCTCTGTCGCGATCACAGCCGAGGGTTTTGCTTTGCATGCTTTTCGTGTTATGGTTATCCGATTGTCGATGTTTAACGTGCATGGTTTTGGTAAGAGGTGTATTGGCCTTTGTAAAGCTCTATGAGCATGCTGCCCACGTGGTTAATGGGTGGTTTACGAATGGTTTACGTAGTTGGTGTGGTGTTTACGTGATATGATTATGTGCATGGCACATAGTAGTGTGATGGCTAGGCAATGATGGTTCAAGTGTGAACCTAGCCTCAGTCTTGTAGTGTCTTATGTGGACTAATAGAGATGGTTTAATTGATGTAATGCAAGTAAGATTAAGAGTTAATGTATAGTTAGTGTATATAGTATGTATGTGGCAAGGAGGTCATGTGATGACCAATGATAGGCCAGTTTGTAAATGGTTATCGTGGTTTACATGTGTATTGGTGTGAGGTAGTTTGTAGAACACAGGGTGACCGAGGTTAAGCTATTCATGACATTTGTACTCTGGTTTGTAATAAAGAATATATAAGTATATATCGTGGTATGTGCATTGCTGAGTTTGGTGGTCCGGCGCCTATTCCGGAATGCCTCTTCAGTTGGGAGCCCCAGGTTTTGTATGAGCCAGGCACGTGAGTGTGCTCGGGGCTTGTCCCGGTGCAGTGGTACCGTCGAGGTCTTGTCGACTTTCTGGACACCCTCACTCTCGAAGAGAGTTGTCGTCCAGCTGAGGGAAAGACGGCAGTGGGACAATGACTTGTGAGAGTTTGTGTTTAGTCACTTGTAGCGCTTGTAGCTGGGGGTTACGGACACCAGTAGACGTACTGGGCCCTGGCTAGTCCTGTTACCAGTGCCTCACTTTAGAGAGCTCGGGCCAGAGTCTCTAAAGGTGCCAGGCATGGGCCTGCAGGGTGTGTGACCTGTAGGTTGTGGTGGTTTGGTTGGTCTCCACAGTTCTTTGACTTTCCTTGTGTTGTGGAGCTGTAGTTGGACTTTACGTCCGTGACTGCGAGACTAAGAGGTAGTTCTTGTGCTGTGTTGTCCGGGTTGGATATTGGCGTCATGAACCAGTAGTCTGTCCTGTGTGGTGGCGTCGTGCTTTCTAGCTCGTGCTTTTATATCAGTTGTAGCGTGTGTTGGTTGTGGTTTTATCCGTCGAGGTGTGCCATGGTATTGGCACGGTTATGGTTGTGGTTAGTGAGCGGAGACTCACTGGTTGTGGTTTGATTGGTTGTGGTGTGCCCTCGTGGTGGCACAATTGTGTTTGTGTTCCGTGGTGGTACCTCGTGGTGGTAGGTACTTGTACCTTTTGTGGGTACTAGTTTCTCGTAGTACGTTGAGTATTAGCCCTTTTCAGGTGGTGAGGTGGAGGTCATGCGGTGAGACCTTCCACTTGTTGTGTTTTACCCTTTCTTGGGTAAGTTTCCGAATATGATTTAGTGTGCGATGGATTGGCATCGTGGTAACCAGTCCTGTTTCTTTAGTGTGACATTCGATACATCGTGATTTAAGGGTATATGGGATTAGCTCTTGGTTAGCAATCCTGTTACTCACATGTTTAGAGGCTTGCCAGTGAAGCTAGTAGCATAGCTAGGCAATGCTTTGCCTGTGTGGCTTACAGTTTAGGCGACCAGTTGTTGAGGTGGTGTGCTTGTGAGGCTTGTGGCCTAGGCTTTCCAGTTATTGGGTAGATTAGTAGCGTGGTGCTAGTTCTGCCGTTGTCTCATCTTATTACCGGAATTAGTGTGAATTGATATATTTACGCTTTATTGTGAGCATGAAATGGTTTGGCTTCCTGTGTTGCCAGTGAGACCTGTTGGGGTTGAGGTACTCCTGTGTTGTGTGTGGTTTTGGGTGGTTCCCTACTGAGCCAGTGACTTGTTGAGGCTCACTCCCTTACAGTTCTTTTCAGGGTTTACCGTTGGTGTCGCTTGAGGAGGTGTTGTGACAGACTTGTACCACCAACAGTAGTGTTAGTACAGTTATGTGAGCTTGTGCTCCCTCGGGGTATGTCCCAGGTAATTGTACTCTTTTTAATTTGGGCATGTAATAATGTAATGGGACAGATGTAAATTGTATATGCAGATATGAGCACATATCCTTTCTTGTGTCTCTTACTGTTGTGGTTTGTCTTTTATATTCTTCCTGGACACGAGTACGAGCTATCCCTTGCGAGACTTCGGTCCATTCGTGGGAGACGGATCTGGATATGGACCCTTATTGGGTATAAATATCCAGGGCCGTTACAAAGGTACCGAGCAGATAGCCTGCTCGGTGAGGCAGACTTGCTGTTCGGTAGTCAAGCCCGCTGCTCGGCACCTGGTGCTCGAAGGCATGGCTTGCTGCCAGATGCCTGATGCAAGGAAGTGCTGTTCGTTCCAAAGGGGTTTCGGCACGCGCCGAGCAGACCCTGCTCGAAAGGGAGGTCCTTTGGCCGAACAGGCTATAAGGTATCTGGAGGCGGCTCTTGGGTCTCGCTGGTACCCGAATGCAAGGACCAGCCTCGGGACCTTGAAGCTATCCTTGAAACGACGTGGCGCCTCGCGGGAGGGCCACGTTTGCCTGCTGAATTGGGCTGGGCCATGATGGGCCTAGCGCACGATGGTGGCTAGAAATAGCCACCACATCCCTCAAAGTCAAAAGAGAAAAGATTGATACCGATGAGGTTGCGCGTCCTCCTCCTTCAGAGATTTTCTAGGCTGTCAATTATTGTATTTTTGTAGATTTTGATGATCACAAAGTACTAAGTTAATCTTATAATAATCATTAGGTTAATTAGTTGAGATGAATTTCAAGTTAAATATGGCTCATGTGTTTGGTGTTTTCATATGAATTGAGAGTCTAATTTATGTATTAAGTGTGCAAAAAGACAGAATAATATGACTTTGAAGTATGTGTATGATGGATACATGACATAGAACTCAAAGGTCAAGAGTACTAGTCAAAAGATGTCAAAAATGGCAGAACCAACAAATCAGTTGACCGATTCTAATTGATCGGTGGACTAGTCGACTTCTAGTGCCAAAGGCGGTTCTGTGATCATGACAAAATCAATCGACTGATTTCTCCCAATAAACAGCATCTTCTGAAGAATAAATCAATCGACCGATTCAAGAAAATCAGTGGATTGATAGCACAAACTTTACAAAATTGAGTCATATTTGGATGGGACTTACTTACAAACTTTGGGGAACCTCTCAGCACTTAAAATAGTCCTTACTCACGTCAATTGGAACATCTCTCCAACAGCCTTATAGTCCACCTTATGCTTTAGAGTTTCAGAAGAAAGTTGTGCTACCCTAGAGAGAACCTGCAAAAGCTTTGGAAGTGCAGAAGAAAAGTTGATTGTGTTGTGATCAATATCAAGCTAGCTTTCCAGACGTCCCAAGGTGTTGCTCCTCACTCGAAAGACGAGGACTTTGAGGATCTACATTTTGGAGCGTTCTACAATGACCTACTCTTCAGCTTGACATCTTCCAATGGAGACAATCACAAGGCAGATTTTTTGACAGGGACAATCTGTACTCCAGTATTGAATTATTGTTCTTCTTGTCTGAGTTTCTTATTTACACTTGAATCTGAACAATAAGTGTGTAATGTGCTTAGTTTGTGCTTGTACCCGAAAAATAAGTTCCGTGCGAGATTGATGTTGTCTCATAAAAACAACAAGGGGGGGGGGATTTATCAGTTTGTATCTGTTGAAATAAGTTAGGTAAAAATTCTCACGAAATGTAAGGTGGTGGAAGTAGGCGCACGTGATGTGTGGTCACACCACCTAAAAATCCTATGGTGCTGCACGATTTGCTTCCTTGTTTCTTTCTCCTATGCACGTTCTAAGATAGTTGATCTTAGGGTTTTGCTCAAAGCCCAATCATAAGTCCGTGGGTGATTAATTTTTATTGGAGGGAGCCAATTCTATCTCTCCCCTCTTGCTCCACTGATCTGTCCATATTTCACATCACCACCCTCTCTGTTCTCTTCACATAAAGGAGGCAAGAAAGCTCGGTGCACTTTGGTTTTAGGTACGGCAAAAAGAAGGTCGAGAGAGAGGACAATGCATACATATCAGCCATCGATCAACAACCATCCTTTCCTCCCTTCACTTCATTAAACACATGACTACTTTTTAGCCCGGCCGCCCTCCACCATGCTCCATGGTGGGGTCTTGTTGCTCTGGTGTGAGGTCTAACATTGTGGGATACACGCATTCCCACTACCCATCACACTATTAGCAGCTTGCCCCCTTCCCCACACCAAGTGGCACTCTCTCGTATAAGGGACCGGACCCCCCCCCCCCCCCTTCCTTTTAACTCTCTCCCCACCACAGCCAGCCGTAGAACTTCCCAATTGGTGG
The DNA here is from genome assembly GCA_014218235.1 of Colocasia esculenta. Taxonomy (NCBI): domain Eukaryota; kingdom Viridiplantae; phylum Streptophyta; class Magnoliopsida; order Alismatales; family Araceae; genus Colocasia; species Colocasia esculenta. The sequence continues at coordinate 2,743,799 of CM024762.1, read as the reverse complement.
GGAAAAAAGCTAGCTAGCTAGCTAGCTAGCTAGCCAGAGAGATTCTATTAGTAATGTTGCTTCATCTTTACAACATTTCTCTTTTGTTCGGGTATATAAAGATGGGAGGAGGAAAGATTCTAACCAGAAAGCCCATAGATTCAGTGCCCGACATGCGGGGGATTCCTTCCTCCTTGACAAAAGTGTCTCCGATTTCAAAAAATTGTGTAAAAGTCCATATATTTTGGATTTGTGTTATTTGCGTGTATTAACTCTTTCTTTCATTTTGTAGGTTTGTACGAGGATGAGAATTTGAACTTAGATCTCTAATATATACTTGAAGGGTCTTAGACATGAAACCACTTTGTGTATTGTACTAAACCTTCGTATATGAGTAGATTGTCCCATCATGTCCCTTTCATCGATCGATAAGCCATTAGAATTTCTTAAGTAGTGGCATGAAAAAAAAAATCTCTATGATAAGGGCCTTCATGGTAATTATTTCATACAAGAAATAAATAAATATATATATATATATATATTTGTATAGTTCTCATTTTATAGGGATATATGCCAAAAATAATCCTTTAGAGAAAAGAGAGGAGAACAATAGAGCAATGAATTGTTTCCCTACGTGGATATCTACTTTTTCTATACTACAGGTTTGAATTCCAACGATTTATCTTAATAATCATAATGTTAAATAACCTTTGGATACAAAATTATAAAAAATCTGAATAATTGTTAACCCACAAAGAAGATTTATGATTATTGGGAGGTAAACGAGCCTGACCCCGGGTCCATATATGACCCATTAATTTCTTCAAACCAATTTTATTCTGCATATATATAATTATACAAAATGTATATACAAGACTATGGCATAGGTCCAATATCATTTCATGGCAGCGGATTACGTGTTTGATCCACCTATATGACCACAGTATATATACAAAAAAAGGCACCACGCACGCCAACAAGGCATATATATATATGCAAAATAATGTGGAATAAATATAGCTGAATCATGCCTGAATGGACATGTATCAAGGCTACTTGCTCCATCAAGATATATAAACCTCCCCACTTGTCAAAAGACCTTTGCAATTAACTTAATGTAATGCGATCTTAACATAAGAACTCCTGCCTTGTGAAGGAAGTTGGGAGGTAATTACTTGCATCGGCAGGAAGAGCCCAGCGTTCTTTATAACAATGGCTTTTCAATGTTGGACACAAGCTGGTGGCAAGAATCCGGGAGGACCCCATGCTTGCACCCTGCTCTTTACTTTAAAAAAACTGCGAGCCTGTGAACATTCTAAGAAGGGTATATACGTTCGGCGCTTGGTAATGCGGTCGATAGCACCAGTCCAGAACGAAGTGGGGCACATACGACAAGGCAATGGCGTCTACCAATGGCGATGTGCCGGCCGTACTTTATGTGAACTGCTAGTCTGCTAAACAATGGTCGCAGTCGCAGCCAGTGTGCTCCCATCTGACATTGACAAGTCATTAAGCTAACTGGCAGCACTCTTAGTACCTATAAAGAAGAACCTGCTGTGCATTATATAATCCTATAATGACCGGCTTGTATGATCTGATGCCGACGCCTGTTTCAGCTGCCCTGTGAAATTGAGACAAAGAATAATATTAGGTATTTAGGACCGCACATGCAATTTACGTCGGGACCCAATTAACCTAGCAGGTTGCTCTCCACACTTAATGGCAGCCGTTGATTTGTTTAATGATTAAGAATAACACTGGTGGCCTCTTCACCAGTGTACATTAAAAATTTGAGAGTGCGTGCCTTTTTGGCGATCTGAGCCGCACATGTTAGGCTAAGATGGCTCGCCATAGGTCGAACAGGTAACATGCATGGCGGCCTCCTGTCTCTGTCCATTCCGCCATCTGTATAAGCTGTTACATCTGTGTAAAGGAAGGAGGATCTTGTAGCTGATCTGGGTGTCTTATACGGGGAGATGCTAGCGGCATGCCGAGGGTCTCCGGAAGCAACCAGTCAAGTCCTGTGAACAAACCACGGTTCTTCCTGGAGACACATTGCATGCTACTGTTGGGTTGGTGTATTGCTAAAAGTAAAATAATCACCACAACTAATTAGAAATAAAATAGAGTTAAATATAAAGTTTTCCTGAGTCGAAACGCATAGTTTTTAGAACCAGGAATTCTATTGCCATTCGACATACAGTTCTCGCGGCAATGACCTCTTAGAGAAACGACCACCTTAGCATAGGCGATCTCCTCTCTCCCATTAGCATGTCCTTGAGGAGAGTTTTGTGAACTCAGCAATTACACAAGCACAAAAAAATATAAATTACAAAAATAAAATACAACAAAGACTTCTAACAAAAATTATGTAACAATCTCAAAATTGGGAAAAATAATTAGATAAATCTAATCCACTATAATAAAATAATTTAATATATCAATTTTACTCTCAACTTATAAATTGAGAATTACAATTTCCACAAAAATATGGAGATCACGCACCTGAGAACTCTAATGACAAACTTTGGGGTTAACATCTGAGATAAGAACTTTGAGGAAAGAGATATATGAGAAGCCAAGAGATATTGTCGTCTTTCTCCCTTCTTCTTCCTCCTCTTATCCTCTCTCTTCTCACCCTTATTGGTGTGTGTGTGACAGTCTCTGGTGGCTTCTCCTTCCCTTAGTAGATGCTTGGCTACCTTGTTCTTGCATGCATGGGTGTTCCTCCTTTTATAGGGAGAAACACTTAATATTAGCCACACAAGGTGCAATGTCATGTGTGGGGTGGAGAGGTGGTTGGAAAACCAATTCCTCTCTCTCCTTACGTCAGCCTCTCATGATGCTTGACTATTTTTAACAATCTCCCCCTTCAGCCTTATGAGAGAGACTCTTTCTTGCTATAGTTATTTGTTCAAATAGCAGTCATCCCTACCAAACTCTTACATCTGTTGTGTTTTTCTCTTGGTAGGACCTTCGTCATCATGTCTGATGTATTCTTCTCTATGTGGATCTTCTCTAAATGTAATAGCTTCTTCTCGAGAACATCTCAGATCCAATGATACCAAACATCAACATGCTTTGTTCTGGAGTGATAAGCTGCATTCTTTGCTAAGTGTATAGCACGTTGGCCATCACAATGCAACACATAAGCCTCCTGACTAAGGCCTATATCTTGAAGAAAATTTTTCATCCACAATATCTCTTTGCATGCCTCTGTAGCTGCAATATACTATACTTCTACAGTTGACAGAGCACCACACTTCTGCAACCTGAATTGTCATGATACAACTCCCCCTACAAAAGTAAACACATAACCAGATATGGACTTTCTAGATTCCAAATCTCCTGCCATATCTGCATCTACAAATCCCTTTATTTCTAGCGTAGAACCACTAAAAATTAAACAATGGTTCGATGTGCCCTGAGATATCTCAGAATCCATTTCACTGCTTCCCAATGCTCTTTACCTGGATTAGACAAGTATTTGCTCACTACACAATTGCATAAGTCAAATCTGGACGTGTACATACCATGGCATACATAAGACTTCCCGTGGTTGAGACATATGGTACCTTCTCCATACTCTTCTGCTCATCTACAGAAGATGGACATTGCTCACTACTTAAGCTGAAGTGACCTGCAAGTCGAGTACTAACTAGCTTGGCATTTTTCATGTTGAACTTATTGAGCACTTTTTCAACATAGTTTTCTTGTGACAACCACAATTTCTTGGCCTTCTTATCACGAGTGATTCTCATGCCCAATATTTGTTGTGTTGGTCCCAAGTCCTTCATATCAAAGAACTTGTCTATATCTTTCTTTAACCTATCAATCATGTGAATGTCTTGCCCAATAATCAACATATCATCTACATATAATAGAAGAATAATAAAGTTACCTCCAGAAAATTTTAATATAAACACAATGGTCTTCTGCTGATATTCTTTGGTACCCTTGATCCACCATAAATGAATCAAATTTCTGATACCATTGTCTAGGAGCTTGCCTCAATCCATACAAGCTCTTCTTCAATATGCAAACCATGTGCTCTTTTCCAACAATTTTGAAACCTTTAGGTTTTTGCATGTACGTAGATTTCTTCTTCCAAATCATCATGAAGGAATTTTGTACTCTTGACATCTAGTTGTTCCAACTCTAACTCTAGACATGCCACCAAACCTAATATCACCCTTATAGATGACATTTTTACAATAGGAGAAAAGATTTCATCAAAGTTGTCAATACCTTTCTTTTGCTTGTAGTCATTTACCACTAGTCTGGCTTTGTATCTCACTTGCTTGTGTCCTTCATTCTTTAACTTGTAAACCCACTTGTTTTGCAGTACTCTTTTGCCTTTTGGTATAATTCTACCAAATCATAGGTGTGATTTTTATGCAAGGAATCTAGCTCTTCTTACATTGCCTACATCCACCTATCCTTGTGCATATCAACCTGCACCTCTACAAAACATTCTGGTTCACCATTGTTAGTAAGCATAACATACTCATTAGAAGGATACCTAGTATAAGGAATGCAGACTCTTTTTCCTCTCCCATACTGCTCGTCAGCTTCTGCTTGAGAGGGCTACTCCCCTCCAATCATGTCCCTAATCAACATGATCATCTATGGGAACATCATTTGATTGCTGCTCTTCTTCATTTGAGTAAGCTTCCTCAGTAAATTCACCAGCCTCACTTTGTTCATCAGACTGTTCTTGAAGTTCTGTTGCTACAGGCATGGGAAAATCACCTGTACCAACCTCTAGCTCCGAAGACTTTCCCAAGTCCTCAATTGTTTGATCCTCCCTGAAGACAACATCACAGGTCCTACGGATTGCTTCCGCCTTTGGATCCCAGAGCCTATAACCAAACTCATCATTTGCATAACCAAGAAATATGAGTGGCACTGCTTTATCATCTAACTTAGATCTTTGTTCTTTAGACACATGCATAAATGCCTTGCAACCAAAGACTCTTAGATGATCATAGGACACCTCTTTCCCTGACCAAACTCTCTCTGGAATGTCTCCCTCTAGTGGCACCAAAGGAGACCGATTGATCAGATATACTGCAGTACACATTGCCTCACCCCAAAAAGATTTCAACAATTTTAAACTGGAGAGCATACTTCTGATTCTCTCCACAATGGTCGTTCACCCTTTCTACAATTTCATTTTGTTGTGGAGTATAAGGAAGAGTCTTCTCATGCTGAATCCCATGCTTCATATAGTATTTTTTCAATGACCAAGCTATGTATTCACCACCATTGTCTATACGCAACTTTTTCAAAGATTTCCTATTTCACGCTCAACAACAGCATCAAAATTTTTGAAAATCTTACTAACTTCACTTTTGCTTTTAATTGCAAATGCCCACACTTTCCTTGATGAATCATCAATAAAAGTAACAAAATAAGAAACACCTCTTTTTGAAGTTACATTTATCAGACCACAAACGTCTGAATAAACTAACTCTAAAAGGTCAGTAGCTCTTTTTGGGCGATTTCTCTGAAAAGAAACTCTATGCTACTTGCCAATTAAACAATGATCACAAGGGCTTATATGTGTATCTTCCATATCTGGAAGGAGATCTTTCTCCACAAGCAAATCCATCTCCTTCTGACTCATGTGTCCCAACCTTTTATGCCACAAATCTGACAAGGAACCATCAACCATGGTATTCACCTCACTTTTGCTGACCTGTGTCTTCATACCATAAAGAGTACCAAACATGCTGCCTCTTGCTAACACAAGTGCACCTTTTGTCAGCTCCAACATATCTAGTTGAAAGTAGTGGAGTAGCCATCTTCACCTAACTTTCTTATAGACATCAAATTCATCTTGAGGTCTAGAACATGCCTTACATCTCTAAGAATGAGATGACACCCTGTGTAAGGCTCAACACAGACATCTCCTATCCCCAAAATTCTTGATGTGCTCTTATTGCCCATATGGACAACACCAAAATCACATGTTCTATATGATGTGAATAGATGTCAACACGGTGTGGCGTGATAAGATGCTCCGAAATCTAAGATCCAAATTGTGTCACCCTTCTCCACTATAAGACAATTTCACCATTAGAGAGAAAACTACCACTTCTTCATCTAACACAATTACTGCAACCTCTTTGTCCTTTCCATTGTCTTCAACCTTTCTCGTTTGATCTTTTTCTTCTTTCAACTTTCTGCAGTCGATCTTCTTGTGGCCAAGAATACCATAATGATAACACTTGCTGATGATTCTGGATCTGATTTTGATCTTGATTTTATTTTTCCATGAGCTTTGACTCTATATCTTGTTTTGTCACGGTCTTCTGTTGCTAAGATCTGTGAAGTTGAGGCACCGAATGACGACTTTCTTCTTGTCTCCTCATTTAGGAGACTATTGGTAACATGCTTAAGAGTCAGCACACCATTTGGAGTAGAATTACTAAGAGAGACTACAAGTGTCTCCCAACTGTCTGGCAAGGAACTGAGTAGAAATAGAGCTTTCAACTCTTCTTCTAGCGCCATCTTCATTGCAAACAATTGGTTTATGATGCTTTGCACTTCATTCAAATGCTCAACAACTGAACTCCCTCTTTTAGGTTGAGGTTGACCAATTGTCGAATTAAGAATGCTTCGTTGCCTACAGTTTTTCTCTCATAAAGATCATGTAACTTCTACCACATAGATTTTACAGTCGTCTCACCCTGACACATGGTAGAATGCACTATCATCCAACCACTATCGAATTATGTTGATTGCTTTTTGATCTATCAGCTTACACATAGCTTCTGACATATCCAGTGGCTTGTGCTCGACACCCTCAATAGGTGTATAGAGACCCTTACAATAAAGGATGTCCTCCATCTTGGCCTTCCATATCACCCAATTAGTACTATTGAGTGATCTCATCCTGCTGACAGTTACATCCATCTCGTCTCACGCGATTAAAAAATATTGCAACCAGGCTCTAATACCACCGTGTTGGGAAAATCGACCTTTTCCTGTCCGCACGAATGAACGTGGATAAACTCGACAACCACACAAGCACAAAACTATAAATTGCAAAAATAAAATACAACAGAACTTCTAACAAGATTTATGTAAAAATCTCAAAATTGGGAAAAATAACTGGATAAATCCAATTCACTATAATAAAATAATTTAATATACCGACTTCACTCTCAACCTACAAATTTGAGAATTACAACCTCCACAAAAGTATTGAGACCACACACCTGAATGAGAGACTTTGGGGTTAACACTTGAGATAAGAACTCCAAGGAAAGAGATACCCAAGGAAGCCCGGAGATGCTGTCGTCTTTCTCCCCTCTTCTTCCTCCTCTTATCCTCTCTCTTCTCACCCTCATCGGTGTGTGTGACAACCACTGCTGGCTTCTCCTTCCCTTTGGCCGATGCTTGGCTACCTTGTTCTTACATGCATGGGTGTTCCTTCTTTTATAGGGAGAAACACTTAATACTAACCACACAAGGTGCCATGCCATGTGTGGGGTGGAGAGGTGGTTGGGAAACCAATTCCTCTCTCTCCTTATGTCAGTCTCTCATGAGGCTTGACTATTTCCAACACTACTATGTAGTTGGTGAAAATAACTTTCAGCTTGAATTTTTACTCAATGATATTTGAAGTTTGTCTGTGGGAATGCTTGGTGGATTAGACTTTAAACTAGGTCTTATGGTTCAGACTCTTCCAAATTTGCACATAGTAACTAAATAGAGATTCTAAGTGTGTTGCACTTTTAATAGCCTTGCACAGGTATCTCATGTGTTTTAAAAGATAGCCCACATCTCATAATCGCGGCCTCATGACTCCATATATGTTGAGTGTGAGAAAGGTAACACCCTATCTCTTGGGTTTTGGATTCATTAAGAGTTTAAACTCATCCTCACATCTTGCTTCTAAGTGAGTACTAATGCCATAGGGACAGGAGCAGAATTTATTAGTGCTCTACATAGTTGCCCATCGAGTTTGTTTCTACCCATTGAACTTCCAAGAGGTTGGGTTGCCACTGTGATAACTAATTTATTTTATGAGTTCAATCTCATCTCCCTCGACACTTCTAGAACCACCGTTCTAGATAAGTAGAAAGGTTTCTTTTTTATTTCACAAAATTCAAGAGTATCAATTGTTGTTTTATTTTTTCTCTTACAGCTGTATCACACTTTTAAGTGCCTATTCATTTTCACATCTACATTCCCGCATGCATTTATCAATTACTTATTTACAATCACATAAAATAGATATAGAAGGCAAGAGACTTGCCATCAATGGAATGTCAACAAAAAAATCTCTTAATCATTCAACTTCTATGCAAGTAGTGTCAAATGCAATCTTTTCATATTCCATTGTGCTTCTAGCTAACACAGTTTGTTTAGTGGGTTTCCACGATACTACACCTCCTCCTAAGAGAAAACAAATCCTGATGTGGATTTTACATCTAGAGAATCACTAATACAATTAGCATCATTATACTTCTAGAATAGAAGGATAGTCAGTGTAGTGTAAACCATATGACATAGTGTCTTTTATATCAAAGTACTCTTTCTAAGACTTTTCAATGACTCTCAGTTAGGTTAATGTCATATCTGCTAAGCCTATTTACTGCATAAGCAATATCTGGCCTTGTGTAGTTTGTAAGAAATCTAAGTGATCCTATAATCTCTTCAAATTCACTTTATAGTACTAGATTTCCTAAGTTCTTCTTTAAGTGAACACTTGTGTCATAGGGGGTAGATATGGATTGACAATCTATGTAGTAAAATTTTTTAAGAATTTTTTTCTACATAGTGAGATTATGATAAGATTATTCCAATTCAAGATTAAGTCAGCTTCACTTAAATCCTTCATATCAAAGTTTTAAGATAGAAATTTCTTCACTTCTTTAACAACATGCATATTGGATCCAAAGATTAAAATATCACCAACATAGTAGCACAAGATAACGACATTTTCACCAACCATTTTATGGCCTTACATATATGCATCAGTTTGGTTGATTTTAAAATCATAAGAAACAATAGTTTTATCAAATTTCTCATGCTGTTAGTTGGGTGCTTATTTTAACCCATAAAGTGATTTAATTAATTTACAAACTTTATTTTCTTGGCCTAGAACAATGAAGCCCTTGTTGTAGTCTGGTACAGTTTGATGATTACAAAATATTGAATGTTAAAAGTTTATATGAGATGATAATTTGTGTTATAAGATGGTGTGATAAGTCTTCAACCTATGAACCTCATGAATTTGATATTTCACAAGCATTTTGAGGGTCCAACCTCTAGTGTTTAAGTGCGTCAAAGTTTCAAGTTATAAGCATAAACACTTGGTTCAAAGGTCGAGCCCAAAAGATAAGAAAATAGGGCATTGGTTGACTGAAAATTGTAACCGATCGACCGATCCTGCCAGTAGCATAGGACTATCTGGACCAGTCAACCAAAAATTGTAGTCGATCGACCCATCCTCCCAGAAACTTCAGGACTCCATGACTGGTTGACTGAAAACTATGGTCAGTCGCCCGAAATTTCCAGTACCTTCAGAACCTTCAGGTTGGTCGATCGATGGCAACCTCCGGTCAACCGATGCTATTTTTTGTTTGGTTTTTTTAGGTCCATCGGTCAACTGACCAAACCAATTGGTCGACCAATGTTGTCGTATTCCTAGACAAACTTTGCAAATCTTGTTTGTCTCGATCTCAAATATTACCAAATCTATGTGGAAGTTTTAGGTTTAAATAACTTACCTTAAGAACTAAGAACTCGATGGCTGCAAAGGTTTGTCATGTCGTATTGTGCCTAGGAGTTTGCAAGCCCTGACACAATCGATACGGTACAATAAAATCGATCGATCGATTGATTTCTTCTTATTAGTCGACAGATTCTTCTAGTTCACACCCCCAGATGCCCAACAGATTTAAGTTCAAAATTGGTCAACCGATTTCTCTTTATCGGTTGACCAATTTCTATTAGGATGACGTCCAAATCTCATGGTCTATTTGGCCTTCAAAAAGATGAAAATCGATCGATCGAGTTGAGATTTTCGGTCGACCGATCGGTACGGTATAGATCGTACCATACCGTGCCGCAGAGAATGTGACATGGTCGATCCGCGGGGCATGACCAATCTTGGCTTTAGGAAATATTTTGGAGCATAAATTGGGCATTTTTAACAATTTGCAAGTTGAACCCCATGTATTAGAGATTGTTCTTGCTCTAGAGAGTTCCTGCACAATTTGTATAATTTTATTTCCAGAAAGTAGAAATAAATATTTTTTATAAACAAAAATAAAGTTTCGGAATATGAAAATAGATATTTTTATTAAACAAGAAATGATTTTCTGAAATTTCTGAAAATAAGAAATTATTTATCTTCTGTAAATAGAAACAGATTGTAAATAGAAATACTTTTCAGAATTTGAAAACAGAGACAATTTTTTTTAATCAGAAATGGTTCTCTGAATTTGTCTGACAATCAGAAATTGTTTGTTTTCCGTAAACTGAAACCGTTTTGCTCTAAACAGATATAATTTTTAGAATTTGAAACCAGAAATAATTAATTTTATCAGAAACATATTTGAGAGATTTATATTTCTGATCACAAAATTTATTTTAGACAGAAGTACTTTTCAGAATTTCAAAAATAACAGAAACAATTTTTCAATGTTTTATTTTCTGAAAAAGAGAAATAAATAATTTAAGCAGCAGCGATCTTAATGATTTTTTGTTTTCTGAAACAAAAATAACTTATTTAAACAGCAAACAGAAATAAATATTTTTTTCTTTATTTTCAGCAATATGAGAATAGAACTCTTAGATCGTTGGGTTAATTTCGTATTGCTGTCGCGACAACTAATCTATATTAATCTATTGACTTCCTAATCTAAAAACAATACACTAAACATTAACTTTAAATATATTCTAACTACTTATAAAATAGTACACTCAACATTAACTTTAAATCTACTCTAACTACTTATAAAATAGTACACTAAACCATCAACATCACTAAATACTCCAAACTAAGCGCATTCACTCACTCTCATCGCATACCTAAAACATACCTATTTAAAACAACTTCAACATACAAAGTTACAAACTCGACACACACTCACAACACTACCAACTTCATGGCCCACTAACCAAATTTGCACAGCCCACTAACTAAGACACATACCCACACACTCACAACACTAAAACTTCATGGCCCACTAACAAAATTTGCACAGCCCACTAACTAAGACACACACTCACAACACTACAACTCCATGGCCCATTGACCAACTACACAACCCACTAACTAAAACACACACCCATACACTACAAGACTACCTCTAACTACAATCTAAGTTATGGACCAAAAACTACCGCGAAGAATAAACTAAGGGCTATTCATTTTTAGCACATGTGAGTATAAATAACCTAACTAAAATAGAAAGGAAAATGCAAACTTAAATGAAACTACACTATACAAACTAAGTTAAACCACACTTTAACTAAACACTAGCTAAAGAATAAGTGCTTATAGCACAGAAAATAATGTTGAACCACTTATATATATATCAATCCTTATATTTTGGTGATAATAAACTCATGAATATCATAAATATATTTAATAATATTTTTTAAAGATATTTGTGTATCATAAATAAGATCATTTCTATCGCTTTAAATATTTGCATTAAAAATCAATATCGATTATAGTTCAATGAGTATTGACTAGAGACTAAAGTGTCACAACGATTATAGAACAAGTTTTCTACTGATTAATGAAGAAGCTTACTTTGTCATATGTGGAGGTTCACTTCGTCATGCACAAAACTTACTTCGTCATGTGCGAAGATTCACTTCGTCATGTACGAAGCCCACTTCGTCATACGATATGCATGCACATCGATTACTGAAGAAGCTTTATACCGATTAGTGAAGAAGTTCATTCGTCATAAACGAAGCTCACTTCATCATGCGCAAACTGTTCACTAATCGATATGTGTGCTCTACATCGATTACTAAAGAAGTCTTCTATCGATTAGAGAAAAAAATTTCATACTGATTATTGAAGAAATAGTGTTTCAATTAGAGTACGAAAGTCTATACCGATTATAGTGGAACTTGCTCTCTTGTGTTCTTCTTATTATAGAAGAAACACTTATTCCGATTAGAGTTATATCTCATTGATTACTGAACATTCTCTTTCCAATTACTTAATATCATTCTGATTAGAGTAACAATTAGTGCCCGGCACTCCGCACACTAATACTTTGTTGGAACGTCCGAACATGCCACGCAAGCACCACAGTGGCGACAGAGCGGTGGACGGCGGTAGGTGTCGAGAGGCGGCCGACACCGGACCGGCTACTGTATGTCTATTTGTCACTATTAGATAGCTATTTGTTATCCTTATATAGTTATTTGTCACGGTAGATAGATATTTGTTACCAGTAAATAGATATTTTTGTCACCATTTGATAATTATTTGTCACCGATTGGTAGCTATTTGTCACTGGTAGATAGCTATTGTCACCATTTGATAGTTATTTGTCATCGGTAGGTATCTTTTTTGTCACGAGTAGATAGCTATTTGTTATCGGTAAATATTTATTTGTCACGTATACATAGCTCTTGTTAGCTGTATGGTAGCTATTTTTTATCAATAGATAGTTATTTGTCACCACTAGATAGGTATTATCACGGATAAATAGCTATTTGTCACTAATGGTCGTCAGTCACCAGCTGCCGCCAGTGGCCGGTCGTCAGCGACCGCTAACACGACGACCCCCATCGCCAATCGCTGCCACCTGTCGTCGGCCGCCGTCGTTGGTCACCATCGTCCGTTGACGGTCGCCATTGGCTGCCGCCGCCACCTGCCGTCTGCAATCGCTGATCACCGCCGCCCGCTGACCGACCACCGCCGCCCGCCGCCCTGTCCCCACCGTGGCGCCCACGTGGCATGCCTAGGTGGCATGTCTGGACATTCCAACAAGGAATTAGTGTCCGGGGTGCCTGACACTAATCACTTCTCTTCTGATTAATGTTATTCATGTATCGATTGGTGAATACAAGTCATGCTTGTTCTGATTAGTGTTATACTAATTTCGATTAGTGAACAAAGTTTCAGTACCGTTCCAATTGGTGAACACCATTTTGATTTGAGTTATTCACATTTCGATTGGTGAATATCATTCTGATTAGCATTATTCATGTTCTGATTAGTGAACACTTGCCTAAAATATTTCGATTAGTATTGTTCATGTATCATTTGATGAATACAAGTCATATACTATTCCGATTAATATTAATCTGGCTTCAAATATATCGATTACTGAACATATTGTTTTAAATACTTTAGATGCATCGATTATTGAAATCCCACTCATAATTCTCACAACGATTAGTGATATATTCTGTTTACATAATGTTCCATCATATCATAATGATTTAATATATGATGCCAACCATATTTAAAATCCTTCTCTCTCTATATTTTCAAACACATTATTTCCCACACATTCAAAGTATTAAAATCTATTTACTGTAAGCACGCTTCTTGAAATATAGTTGTCTCCAAGAAATTTGTCTATATGTTATGTACTTTCTATCTTTTTCTAGTAGGTAAAAATGGACTACCTTCTATGATAGCTCCATTAGCAAAACCCACGAACTAAAAGCAAATGAGGTATGAACTAACTAACATATGATCTTTCCCTCTCACTATATATTCTCCTATAGCATTAAATGTCTACAAGTTTATGGTACTCACGCAAGACCTATGTTGGACCTACTACTGGCAACCTTGGAAACATGCATAAGTTGGAAGACTCTCTTATGTTCCAAGTAACCAATAGACATAAGAAGACACACGATAGATATAAAGAGAGTAGTAGAAGAAGAAAAGCAATGGGAAGAAGTAGCCCTAATGGATACATTCTTCAACGGTCTTCTTCAAAGGGTTGTATAAAGAAGGAGGGGGCCTTGAAGTTGGAGAAAGAACACACATAATAAGGCAACAAGAAAAATTGTTCAAGTGTTCAGCATTCAATCCTTCATTCTTTCCATCTCTCTCTATGTTTCATTGTACTTCTATGAGAGAGTTTAAGCCTGAGAGATTGAGTCTCCTATTCATTTCTGTATCTCTCAAGTTGTTGTCGAGATCAACCAGTCAAGTTCATCATTCCTGAACTTGGTCTTGACTAGGTGGTCTTTCTTCTCTTAAAGAAAGACTTGGGTGTTCGGCTGAGGGACTGTATTCAGCTTTCCCCTTGTGTAGAAGGGAAAACCAACTAGGGTGCTGGGTGTTGTGTCTAGCTGAGGGACTGCACTCAACTTTCCTCTTGTATAGAAGGGAGGACCAGCAAGGAGCTAGACATTATATATCCATTGGGGGGACTGTACCCCGGGTTAGTAAAATTTCAAGAGTTTGTTTGAGGATTAGATGTGAAACTTTCATTTGAGGGAAGTGCCAAACCAATAGGTAGGGTGCATTTACACTCAGAGATCTAAGGCTAGTTAGAGCATGTCGTACAAATCCGGCATGATCCCATGGTGTGTATAAGTGTTTTATGGTGCAACCTGCTCACGTCTTATAGGATTTTTAGGCTCACGAAGTCTTATGAAGGCCTTGGCGAGGAAGTTCTAGTCAGGAAGGAGGAATACCCAACGGAGGGTTCTCACGGTGTCAAGAAAAGTGTGGAAATAGTTGCTCCACGTTCTAGTGGACTTCTAGAACAATGGAGTAGTGATAACAGTACTCTAAAACAACAATGTAAAATGAGAGAAAGTGTATTATTGAATTTAATCCTTATATTTGATAACTTTTATATCTTTTAAGTACTTAAATAATTTTCTTGGGTTTCATCATTGTAATTACCAGTAGTTTCACGATTTTTATGGTGTATAGAAACAAGTGATAATCAAGGGGTTTCATGAAAAGATCATTGAACTTAATTAAAGAAGCTTAAATTTATCTTCAATAAACATTAGATCTTTGTTTAGTGTGTTTAGACTTAAATAGTCATTAACAATAAGTATACTACGAGTTTAAAGCATTGGTTGCAAGAAATTAGGGTTTTCTAGACACACAGTCTGAACGTAGTCGGGGGCTTGCCTGCGTTCAGAAGGTGATCTGCATGCTCACCGTGTTAAGGTTAAGTTAATGCAGGAATTCTCTACGATGTGTCCTGATTGCGGTATATCGCATGACTGCATTTAGGAGGCGGTCTCTGTCATCACCACCTTCACCAAGCAATGAACTCAGGATGATAACAATGTACTAAAACCACATGAATTTTGATGTAGGAAGCATGAAAGATCGCTGAACAAATTTTAAATCAAAGCTAACATACTTCTTAACATTCAAAATCATGAATTTGATATATAGACATGGATTGAACAAGGTTTAAGTGCAAGAATAAGTGGTCAGGTACATGGATGAACATAAACTTTAGATGCTTAATTCTCACAATAAACATGATAGAAATTGGTGAAAAGATGTGGATCATATTCTTAACATGAAAATCAACGTATAGAAGTGTTTAATTAGATTAAGCCTAAGAGAATATACCTACCTTTGAGCGAATTTGTGAATCTAGGGCAAAAATGGGAAGAACATGTTGAAGAATGCCTAAAGCTCCCTTCTTCCACGAATTTTCTTCTTTGCAGCAGTGATTCCTCCCTCCAATTATGTCCCAACAGTGGTAAGGGTCGGTCAAGAGGAAATTTGAGGTTTATTTATAGGGATTGACTTTCCAATTCCTGATACAATTCTTATTGTATAAACAAATGAATTATACATGTTTATCTCTATCTCTAAACCTTCCTATCTCTAATTGGGTTGGGATAGACATGAGAAAACATGGTGATCATGTTAGGGTAGCGTTCAGACACTAATTTGGATAATTATGAGGTGTAATTAAGCTTATCTTTCCCATTTTAAATAATAGATAACTGGCATTCCAAATTTATTAATAATTTCATATTTTACTATTATTGTATGCTCTATCTTGTCCCAATAACTCTATTATGGACCATTAATAGCCCATTGTCTATTTTTATTAATTGGGTTTCAATTTAGTCCATTTATTTTGTTGATTTTTTTAAATTTAATTAATTATTTTGAATTGCTACATCCTCCCCTTTTTAAAATGAATCTGATCCTCTAAATTCACATGATAACACTTAACATGGTTGGGAGAGTTCTTCTTACCAAATATCTTGGGGTAGTTTCTTATTATCATCCCTTCAAGTTCTCAAGTGGCTTCTTGTACTCCTCGTCTACTCCATTGAACTTTCACCATTGGTATGGATTAGTTCCTCAACTGTGGTAACTTCCAATCTAATATCTTGATCGGCTTCTCTTCATATGTCAAGTCTTTGTGCAATACGAAGTCTTTATGGCATATGATCTGAGTAGGGTCGTACACAAACTTTCTTAGCATAGAGACATAGAAGACATTGTGTACTCTTGATAGAGGTGGAGGTAACATCAGGCAGTATGCCACTTCACTAACCCTTTCAAGTATTTCAAAAGGACTGATAAATCTTGGACTCAACTTCCCTTTGACTCTAAACCTTTGAATTCTACGCGTAGGAGATACTTTTAAGAGTACGTGATCTCCCACTTGAAATTCTAGATCTCTCCTTCTATTGTTTGTATAGCTATTTTGTCTAGATTGGCATTCTTGAGTCGATAATGACCTAGATGTACTTGGTAGTAGTTTATACCAAGTGTAGGCTTGGCTATTATTTCTCACCGACTTCGTCCCAACATGCATGTAATCTATAGCATCTACCTTATATAGCTTCAAATAGTGCCATCTTCATGCTCGCTTAGTAGCTGCTATTGTAATCAAATTCCATGAGCAGCAAATGCTCATTTCAATAGCCTTCAAAGTCAATTGTGTAGGCTCTTAGCATGTCTTCTATAATATGGCTCATCCTCTCTATTGTCTATCTATTTGTAGATGGAAGGTCGTAATAAAATTTAGTTTAGTACTCAGAGCAGATTGAAATCCTTTCTAGAAGTGAAAGATGAATCTGGGATCTCGATCGGAGACTATGGATGATGGAACTTCATGCAATCTCACTATCTCTTTTACATAAAGCATGGCTAACACGTCCACATTCCACTTGCTCTTGATTGGCAAGGACTATGTAGATTTTGTCAAGTGGTCCACTATGACCCATATGGCATCAAGTCCACCATGTGTCTTAGGCAAACCCATGATGAAGTCTATGTCAATACTTTCCCACTTCCATTTGGATATCTCCATGGGTCTTAGTACACCTATAGGATGCAAGTGTTCTACCCTCACTTATTGACAATTAAGATTGTCTACAAGGACAGGGGCAGTAGTTAGGTAGTCCTTCAGCGTCTGGAAGCTTTTTTCACAGTCCTTGGACCATACATATAGATTACCCTTTCTTGTTTAGCAGGTTAGGGGTAGTACGATCTTAGAGAAGTCTTTAATGAACTGTCTGTAGTGGCCAGTTAGTCTCTTCTCACTTCAATCATGTTGGTTGGTCACTTTCTCTCTCCCAGTTGAATACGACTTTGCTCAACTAAGCTTATAACTTATTATCTTGCAAGATCTATAGAGCTATTTTCAGGTGCTCTTCATACTCTTCCTTGGTGTTAGAGTAGATGAGTATATCATCAATGAATTCGACCTTGAATTTTTCAAGGTATGACTGGTAGCCGTTACTCATCAGTTGCATGAAAGTGTCAGAAGCATTAGTTAGACTAAAAAGCATAACAATGAATTCGTAGTATCTATACCTACTCCTAAAGGTCATTTTGTTTATGTTTTCCACTTTGATTCTCATCTAGTGATATCTAGACCTGAGATCAAGCTTAGAGATGTATTGAGCTCCAGATATCTGATCAAATAATTTATCGACTCGTGGCAATGGATACTTGTCTTGATTGTCAATTGATTCACTTGCCTATAGCCGATGCAGCATCATAGACCCATTCTTCTTCTTGATGAATAGAACATGTGCTTCCCATGGTTATGTGATTGGTTTGATAAAATCCTTTTCCCACAATTCTGACATGATACATTCTATAGAGTTGCCGAGATATAGAGGCAGCTATGGGATTCAAATCAATTGAGAAATTGACTTCTTGCTTGAAAGGAATTCCTGGCAGCTCATTTAAGAAGACATCAAGATATTCTTTGACTATGGGTATCTCATCTACCTTGGGTCCCTTATTTTCTATCATAGCGGTAGTAAGGAAAGCCATACAACCTTTCCTCTTATGGGCTTGTAGGGCAGAGATGAGGGATATACATCTACGATGTCTAATTCCAGTGAAAGATAAGTTTAGGGTGTTCACTAAAGGTAACCATTCCCTTCTTACAATTAACGTTGGCTCCATGAGTGGATAATCAGTCAGCACCAAGTATAACTTCATAGCCTTCCAAAGGCATGTAGAATAGATCGGATGGTAGGTATGTCTCTTCAATTACCACATCGACAAAGGGATAATATTGGTTGAGTTTGGCTATCAGGGGTGTAGTGACAGAAAATTCACAACCCATAGATACATGTTTAATAAATAATATATCAGCAATGTTTTGCGATATGAACGAATGTGTAGCATCAGTATAAAGGAAAACAAATGTTGAATGAGAACAGACTTTTAATGTACCTTCTACTACCCCACCTTCCTCAATGGCTTCAGGCTCTTGTAGAGCTTGCAGTCGGCCTTGCTTCTTTTGTCTAATTGGGTACTTCTCCTGTGGAGTCTGTTCATTGAGTAGTGGGCAGTCGGGTATGCAGTGATCTCGACTTCCACAGTGAAGATAGGCTTCCATCTTCCTCCTAGCATTCTTCCATAGTGTGACCAGGTTTGTCACAGTGCTAGCAGTTCCCTTTGGATTGAGTGCAGGGGGTGTTGTTCTTGCCATTGAAAGGGATGTAATAGTAACTTAACTAACTAGACCATACTAAGACTCTACTATGACACTAGGATAGGTTCTTCTTTATGCCATGACTTTGTCAAAGACACTCCTCACTCTTGGTCATCCCCTTTAGTGCGTGTTGTCTTTTTCATTGGACTCACTTGAAATAGATACAATAATACTTGATGAGCAAAAACATCCAAAAAGACTTATATCTCTTGTCTAGGCAGACCGTAAGTGATTAATATGTTAACAGTCATAACAACTAAAGATGAAATGTCAAATCATGAGAGAGTAATAGCATGATAGTAACATATGATAACAAGTTCAAGCACTTTTCACAAGATGATTGTCTTAGACAAATCGATAAGTAAAGCACTTGGGTGTAATGCCAAACACCCTAGTCATTAAACTTCTGTAGACACATGCATTTTTGGTTGCTCCTCCCTAGGCCCCATAATTGCCATGCTTTAGTCATATTTTTCTTATCTTAGATGATAAGTCAATGGCTATATAGAGTTCTAAGAAATAGATGAGAAGCATAGACTAATATATGTGTTTTACATGAAGAAAGAGAATAGATGAGAGGAAAAGAGATAAGATGAGAGTTTCTGCACTATCTAGATACTTACAAGGGTATGCATGAGAAATAATATGAGAAAACATGCAAGTAACAACTGCAAATAATAACCATAGATGATGGTAGTAAGGGTAAGAACATTGTCTATCTTTTGGCATGACCAAAATACAGTCAGGGGGTTGGGTACGATAATCAGAGAAGATGCAATCCTCAAGTATACCACTTTAAGAACATAGACAATAGGCAGGGCGTGTTTACACTCAAAGAGCGAAGGCCGGTTGGAGCATGTCGTATTGGTTCCGCATGATCCTATGGTGTGTATAGGTGTTTATGGTACAACCTACTCAATGTCCTAGAAGATTTTCAGACTTATGGAGGCCTTGGGGAGGGAGTTCCAGTCTGACAGAAGGAATACCCAACGAAGGGTACTCACGATGCTAATAAAATTTTGGAAACAATTGCTTGGCATATTCTAGTGGACTTCTAGAACAACGAAGCAGCGATAACAATGTTCCAAAACAACGGTGTAAAATGAGAACAAGTGTATTATTGAATTTAATCCTTGTATTTGATAACTTCTTATATATTTTAAGCACTTAGATAATATTCATAATTATCATCATAGTGATAACCAATAGTTTTAGGGTTTGCATGGTGTATAGAAACAAGTGATAATTAAGGGGTTTCATGAAAACATCATTGAACTTAATGAAATAAGCTTAAATTTATATTTAATAAACATTGGATCTCAATTTAGTGTGTTTACACGCGGAGCTGCCCAGTCACAGCGATCGGCAGTTGTGTTCAACTCGACGCGAGGTCCCCTCCCCAGGTCGTGGATATGGGTGCCCGAACATCGCCGATATAGTCACCCCCTGCGGTTTATTCCCACCCCTTCAGCGAAAGAATTGGGCATAACTTTCCGCACAGGCATCGGAATCGCTTATGTGACCACAATTCGAAATTGGCATTCCGAGACGGTCGACAGGGCGCTGGTTTCATAGAATTCCATTTCGGGGCCAAAATTCCCCACCGGAGCGTGTGTACTAGTACACCGACTGCAGTACCCTCCGGTCGGACGTGGATATTTATTCGCCCGGGGGTTGGAATTGCCCGCGAGGCCCCAATTTAGAATCGGCACTTCGACCCGATCGGTAAAAGGTCACATTCGGAGATTTCCGGTCCGGCGCCCAAATTCCTCTCCGGGAGCGCGGTCGCGGGCTGTCGATGCGATCGCATACGGACACCCCTTCACTCAAACCGGCATAACTTTTCGCTCGGTTATCGGAATCACTTATAAGACCCCAATTCGGAATCTGCACTCAAAAGCGCTCGACGCCCCCTTATCGCTCAGATGATAAGACGTCGTTTCAGGGTCGAAAAACCTTTGTTTTGCACTCCAAAATTGCGATTCTAGCCGACGATCTCCCCTATTCCAAGGTTTTTTGGCAATAGCGACTCCCTTGATTACGCAAATCACTGGCGGAGCCCAAACGCGGAGCCGCCCAGTCACAACGATCGGAGGTCGTGTTCAACTCGACGCGAGATCTCCTCCCCAGGTCGTGGATATGGGTGCCTGAACATCACTGATATAATCACCCCCTCCGGTTTATTCCTCCCCCCTTCATCGAAAGAATTGGGCATAACATTCCGCACGGGCATCGGAATTGCTTATGTGACCACAATTTGGAATCGACACTCCGAGATGGTCGACAGGGCGCTGGTTTCGCGGAATTCCATTCTGGGGCCAAAATTCCCCCCCGGCGCGTGTGTACTAGTACACTGACTGCCGTACCCTCCGGTCGGACGCGGATATTTATTCACTCGGGGGTCGGAACTGCCCGCGAGGCCCCAATTCAGAATCGGCACTTCAACCCAGTCGGTAAAAGGTTGCATTTGGAGATTTCCGGTCTGGCGCCCAAATTCCTCTCCGGGAGCGCGGTCGCGGGTGTAATCACAGGGATTGGCTTCCCCTCGACACAAGAAAGTGTACTAAAACTAG
Organism: Colocasia esculenta; assembly: GCA_014218235.1. Classification (NCBI taxonomy): domain Eukaryota; kingdom Viridiplantae; phylum Streptophyta; class Magnoliopsida; order Alismatales; family Araceae; genus Colocasia; species Colocasia esculenta. Next base: position 2,722,336 of record CM024762.1, on the reverse strand, counting down.
AGGCATAAAGAAATGTGTGTGATCGCCACCTTGATAAGTTGCCTAATGATATGGAAAGACAAGGGCTAACTTAAACTAGGAAAAAGGAAGAGAACAGGAAACCGACCTGGTATCGCGGTCGCCACGGCCGCCGCGTTTCTAGTATCGTGTCAGTGTAAGCCGACGCATCTATTGTCGCGTCACCCTAGGCCGTCGCGTTCTCTGAATACGGGAGAATTATTGTTGTGACCTTCTTCTAGTCCTCCAGCCGGCCAGAGCACCAAAGCTTCTCGTAGACTTTGCTTGCTTGCCTGCCAATCAAAAGAAAACACAAGGAGAAGACCCCATTAGAACATATAAAGTGTAGTATCTATTCTAAAGACGAGGTGAGATGGGAAACCATGGAGGGAACGTACCCGGGGTGGTTTTAAACCCCTGTGAGTGTGGGAAAACGTGGGTGGATGGTGGATATGCTCTATTTAAAAAAAAGACAAAAAATGCATGTAGGAATAGAAAAGAGAAAGGGTAAAGAGAATGAGCCCTATTAGGGCGACTTCCTGGCGTGGATGCAGCTCCGATGATGTGCAAAGAGGTCCAGGAGATTGCTAGAGTCGCCCTCTTCACGTTCCTTGCTCCATTGATGGTGAAATGAGTGAATTTTGGGGAGTGGGATGTGAAGAGAATGAAAGGAATGAATGGCTGCGAGGCTAAGTCTAGTTCAAAGGAAATTTTGGCAGCCCTTCGGGGTAATCATGAGGCTCTCCTCGTCCATGAGGAGGGGCCTTCCTTATATAGAGCTTGGAGTGAGAATATTAGGCATTATCTCCTCAAAAAAGGTTTAGAAATTAAAAGTGGGGGATAAAGCTCTATCAAAAATCAGGTGTAGAGTCCTTAGGGGAGCTTAGGAGAGTCCTTAGGGCCAAAAATCCGCCCAAGGGGGCGGGATAATCCTCCTAGACCAAGTCAAAGTGCATGGGAGGATAAATAGGGTGTGGTTATGGAGGCCAGAGATCTCGGACATTGTCGCGACAGATCGTAGGGTCGCGACTAGAAACGCGACGGTGCGGAGGGACGCGACAGAATTACCCACGTGCATGTATAATGCATAGACTGTCGCGGCGGCCCAACCCGTCGCGACTATAGTCGCGGCGCCACGATGTGTCGCGAAAAGGAACCCGAATTATCTTGTATTATCCGCCTAACCACATGATGAAATAAGAGTTATATTCCTCCAAGGACTCTTTCAAATGATAGATTTCGGGATTTCAAGGCATTTTAATGGATTAATGGGCTCAAATCAAGGCAAATGATGGGCTCAAGGTGAGTGACCAATTAGGGGCCCACTAGGGTAGCAAGAAATGTGGTTCAACCCATTAGTCATAATCGGGTGTCTACAGCGGGCTGCCGATGCGATCGCATACGGACACCCCTTCGCTCAAACGAGCATAACTTTTCGCTCGGTTATCGGAATCGCATAGAAGACCCCAATTCAGAATTTGCACTCAGAGGCGCTCGATGCCGCCTTATTGCCTCAGGTGATAAGATGTCATTTCACGGTCGAAAAACCTTCGTTTCACACTCCGAAATTGCGATTCTGGCCGATGATATCCCCTATTCCAAGGTTTTTTGGCAATAGCGACTCCCTCGATTACGTGAATCGCTGGCGAAGCTCACACGTGGAGCCGCCAAGTCACAGCGATCGGAGGTCGTGTTCAACTCGACGTGAGATCTCCTCCCTTGGTCGTGGATATGGGTGCCCGATCATCGCCGATACAGTCATCCCCTCCGGTTTATTCCCACCCTTTCAGTGAAAGAATTGGGCATAACTTTCCGCACAGGCATCGGAATCGCTTTTGTGACCACAATTTGAAATCGGCATTCCGAGACAGTCGATAGGGCGTTGGTTTCGTGGAATTCCATTTCGGGGCCAAAAATCCCCCCTGGAGCGTGTGTACTAGTACACCGACTGTCGTACCCTCTAGTCGGACGCGGATATTTATTCGCCCGGGGGTTGGAACCGCCCGCGAGGCCCCAATTTAGAATCGAAACTTCGACCCGGTCGGTAAAAGGTCGCATTCAGAGATTTCCGGTCCGGCGCCCAAATTCCTCTCCGGGAGCGCGGTCGTGGGATGCCGATGCGATCGCATACGGACACCCCTTCGCTCAAACGGGCATAACTTTTCGCTCGGTTATCGGAATCGCTTATAAGACCCCAATTCGGAATTTGCACTCAGAGGCGCTCGATGACCCTTTATTGCCTCAGTTGATAAGACGTCATTTCATGGTCGAAAAACCTTCGTTCCGCACTTCGAAATTGCGATTCTAGCCGATTATGTCCCCTATTCCAAGGTTTTTTGCAGTAGCAACTCCCTCGATTATGTGAATCACTGGCGGAGCCCACACGCGGAGCCGCCCAATCACAGTGATCGGAAGTCGTGTTCAACTCGACGTGAGATCTCCTCCCCAGGTCGTGGATATGGGTGCCCGAACATCGCCGATATAGTCACCCCCTCCGGTTTATTCCCACCCCTTCAATGAAAGAATTGTGTATAACTTTCCGCACGGGCATTGGAATCGCTTATGAGACCACAATTCGGAATCGGCACTCCGAGACGGTCGACAGGGCACTAGTTTCGCGGAATTCCATTCTGGGGCCAAAATTCCCCCCCGGAGCATGTGTACTAGTACACCGACTGCCGTACCCTCCGGTCAGACGCGGATATTTATTCACCCGGGAGTTGGAAGTGCCCGCGAGGCCCCAATTTAGAATCGACACTTCGACCTGGTCTGTAAAAGCTCGCAGTCGAAGATTTCCAGTCCGGCGCCAAAATTCCTCTCCAGGAGCGCGGTCGCGGGCTGCCGATGCAATCGCATACGGACACCCCTTCGCTCAAACGGGCATAACTTTTTGCTCGGTTATCGGAATCGCTTATAAGACCCCAATTCGGAATCTGCACTCAGAGGCGCTCGATGCCCCCTTATTGCCTCAGACAATAAGATGTCATTTCAGGGTCAAAAAACTTTCTATTCGCAATCTGAAATTGCTATTCTAGCCGACAATCTCCCCTATTCCAAGGTTTTTTAGTAGTAGCGACTCCTTCGATTACGCGAATCACTGGCGGAGCCCCCACGCGGAGCGGCCCAGTCACAGCGATCGGAGGTCGTGTTCAACTCGACGCGAGATCTCCTCCCTAGGTCGTGGATATGGGTGCCCGAACATCGCCGATATAGTCAACCCCTGCGATTTATTCCCACCCCTTCAGTGAAAGAATTGGGCATAACTTTCTGCACGGACATCGGAATCGCTTATGTGACCACAATTCAGAATCGACACTCTAAGACTATCGACAGGGTGCTGGTTTCGCGAAATTCTATTTCTGGGCCAAAATTCCCCCCGGAGCGTGTGTACTAGTACAACGACTGTCGTACCCTCCGGTCGGACACGGATATTTATTCGCCCGGGGTGGGAACCGCTCGCGAGGCCCCAATTCAGAATCGGCACTTCGAACCGGTCGGTAAAAGGTTGCATTCGGAGATTTCCGGTCCGGCGCCTAAATTCCTCTCCGAGAGCGCGGTCGCGGGCTGTCGATGCGATCGCATACAGACACTCCTTCGTTCAAACGGACATAAATTTTCGCTTGATTATCAGAATCGCTTATAAGACCGCAATTAAGAATCTGCACTCAGAGGCGCTCGACGCCCCCTTATTGCCTCAGGCGATAAGACGTCATTTTGGGGTCTAAAAATCTTCGTTACGCACTCCGAAATTGCGATTCTAGCCGATGATCTCACCTATTCCAATGTTTTTTGGCAGTAGCGACTCCCTCGATTACGCGAATTGCTGGCAGAGCCCACACGCAGAGCCGCCCAGTCCCAGCGATCGGAAGTCGTGTTCAACTCGACGCAGATCTCCTTCCTGGGTCGTGAATATGGGTGCCCGAACATCGTCGATATAGTCACCCTCTCCGGTTTATTCCCACCCCTTCAGTAAAAGAATTGGGCATAACATTCCACACAGGCATCGGAATCGCTTATGTGAGCACAATTCGAAATCGGCACTCTGAGACGGTCGACAGGGCGCTGGTTTCGTGGAATTCCGTTCTAGGAAAAAATTCCCCTCCGGAGCGTGTGTACTAGTACACCAACTGCCGTACCCTCCGATCGGACACGGATATTTATTCGCCCGACGGTCGAAATCGCTTGCGAGGCCGCAATTCAGAATTGCCACTTCGACCCGGTCGGTAAAAGGTCGCATTCGGAGATTTCCGGTCTGGCGCCCAAATTCCTCTCCGGGAGCGCGGTCACGGGCTGCCGATGCGATTGCATACTGACACCCCTTCGCTCAAACGGACATAACTTTTCGCTCGGTTATCAGAATCGCTTATAAGACCCCAATTCAGAATCTGCACTCAGAGGCGCTAGACGCCCCTTATTGTCTCGGGCGATAAGACGTCATTTCGGGGTCAAAAAACCTTTGTTTCGCACTCCAAAATTACGATTCTAGCCGACGATCTCCCCTATTCCAAGGTTTTTGTAGTAGCGACTCCCTCGATTACGCGAATTTCTGGCGGAGCCCACACGCGAAGCCGCCCAGTCACAATGATCGGAAGTCGTGTTCAACTCGACGCGAGATCTCCTCCCCAGGTTGTGGATATGGGTGCCCGAACATCACCGATATAGTCACCCCCTCCGGTTTATTCCCACCTTTTCAGCGAAAGAATTGGGCATAACATTCCGCACGGGCATCGGAATTGCTTATGTGACCACAATTCGGAATCGACACTCCGAGATGGTCGACAGGGCAATGGTTTTGCGGAATTCCGTTTCGGGGCCAAAATTCCCCTCCGGAGCGTGTGTACTAGTACACCGACTGCCATACCCTCCGGTCGGACGCAGATATTTAATCCCCTGAGAGTCGGAACCGCCCGCGAGGCCCCAATTCAGAATCTGAACTTCGACCCGATCCATAAAAGGTCACATTCGGAGATTTTCAGTCCGTCGCCAAAATTCCTCTCCGGGAGCACGGTCGCGGGCTGCCAATGCGATCGCATATGGATACCCCTTTGCTCAAACGGGCATGACTTTTCGCTCAGTTATCGGAATCTCTTATAAGACCTCAATTCAGAATCTGCACTCAGAGGCGCTAGATGCCCCCTTATTGCCTCAGGCGATAAGACGTCGTTTCAGGGTCGAAAAACCTTCGTTTCGCACTCCGAAATTGCGATTCCAGCCGACGATCTCCCCTATTCCAAGGTTTTTTGTAGTAGCGACTCCCTCGATTACGCGAATAGCTGGCGGAGCCCACACGCGGAGCCGCCCAGTCATAGCGATCGGAAGTCTTGTTCAACTCGACGCGAGATCTCCTCCCCAGGTCGTGGATATGGGTGCCCGAACATCGCCGATATAGTCACCCCCTCCGGTTTATTCTCACCCCTTCAGCGAAAGAATTGGGCATAACATTTCGCACGGGCATCGGAATTGCTTATGTGACCACAATTCGGAATCGACACTCCGAGATGGTCGACAGAGCGATGGTTTCCTGGAATTCCGTTTCGGGGCCAAAATTCCCCTCTGGAGCGTATGTACTAGTACACCGACTGCCGTACCCTCCGGTCGGATGTGGATATTTAATCTCCTGAGGGTCGGAACCGCTCGCGAGGCCCCAATTCAGAATCTGCACTTTGACCCGGTCCGTAAAAGGTCGCATTCGGAAATTTCCGGTCCGGCGCCCAAATTCCTCTCTGGGTGCGCGGTCGCAGGCTGCCGATGCGATCGCATACGGACACCCCTTCACTCAAACAGGCATACTTTCGCTCGGTTATTGGAAATGCTTATAAGATGCCAATTCGGAATCTGCACTCCGAGGCGCTCCACGGCCCCTTATTGCCTCAGGCGATAAGACGTCGTTTCAGGGTCTAAAAACCTTCGTTTCGCACTACGAAATTGTGATTCTAGCTGACGATCTCCCCTATTCCCAAGTTTTTTGCAGTAGCGACTCCCTCGATTACGCGAATCGCTGGCAGAGCCCACACGCGGAGCCGCCCAGTCACAGCGATCGGAAGTCGTGTTCAACTCGACGCGAGAACTCCTCCCCAGGTCGTAGATATGGGTGCCCAAACATTGCCGATATAGTCACCCCCTCCGGTTTATTCCCACCCCTTCAGTGAAAGAATTGGGCATAACATTCCGCACGGGCATCGGAATCACTTATGTGACCACAATTCGGAATTGACGCTCCGAGATGGTCGACAAGGCGCTGGTTTCGCGGAATTCCGTTTCGGGGCCAAAATTCCCCCTTGGAATGTGTGTACTAGTACACCGATTGTCGTACCCTCCGGTCAGACGCGAATATTTATTCATCCGGGGATCGGAACCGTCCGCGAGGCCCCAATTCAGAATCGGCACTTCGACCCGGTCGGTAAAAGGTCGCATTCGGAGATTTCCGGTCCGGCGCCCAAATTCCTCTCCGGGAGCGCGGTCACGGGCTACCGATGCGATCACATACGTGTTGAACCACTCTATATTTTACCCTCATATTTTGGTGATAACACAACTTATGATTAAATAAATAAAGACAATTTTTATGATTAATTAAATATTATTAAATATATTTAATATTATAACTTTTCTAATAAAATTTTTTTGATTAATTAAATTTTATTGAATATATTTAATATTATGTTTTTCTAATAAATAAAAATGTATGGTACTATCGCTCTGTGATTTGCACTGAAAAGTCAAATCGATTCAATATACATCGATTTCAGTTCACAAACTCTCATAAGGATTCACTCTCTTAAGGATTCGATCCCATAAGGATTCGCTCTCATAAGGATTCGCTGTCACATCGATTCACTCTCATAAGGATTCACTCTCTTAAGGAATCGATCCCATAAGGATTCGCTCTCATAAAGATTCGCTCTCACATCGATTCACTCTCATAAGGATTCACTCTCTTAAGGAATCGATCCCATAAGGATTCACTCTTATAAGGATTCGCTCTCACATCGATTCACTCTCATAAGGATTTGATCTCATAAGAATTCACTCTCTTAAGGAATCGATCCCATAAGGATTCGCTCTCATAAGGATTCACTCTCTTAAGGAATTGTTCTCATAAGGATTCTCACACTGATTTGCACACAGATTTGCACACAGATTTGCACATGGATTCCTTTGTAAAAAATGGATTCCTTTGTAAGAACATGGATTTCATAAGTGAAACATGGATTTGATCTCTCTAACATCGATTTCATTTATATTTTTAAAATGTTTTTGGCATCTAGTGAAAAAGTCAAATATTCTTGATTTGCATAATCCTCTATCATTCTGACAGGAGATCTTTTTGTTTATCTCTCTATATCTCTTTTTTTCCTGCCAACAAAAAGGGGATTACTTACAACTTTTGGGTGTCAACAGGAAACATAGAGGTATGAGCCTTTTTGACAGAAAACACTCTTTTAAGTAAACACTTTCTTCTATGCTTGCAGACCTCGTAGACCACAAAATATCAGAAGAAAGAGAACATGAGCAACGGCTAGAACTCCAACAGACTTATTCACAGCTACTCATATAAAAGAAGAAGCAAGGCTGAAGAAATAGAAGGAGAGCTTTCCTGAAGATCTTTGAAGGAGTGTACAACCAGTGAGGAACCTGAACTCTAAATACACTCAAAGAAAAAGAGAGAAAGAGCCTGAGCCCAAGAAGAAGTGTTCAAGTATCTGAAGCATTCGAGCTTTCAAGCTTCCTTCCTTCTCTCTTCTTTTTCTCCCTGTGCTTATTGTAATCTTGGGGGAGAGTCTGTGACTGTGAGCTAAGTCCTGAGTGTTCATCTTGTAATAGCTCTCAGTATGATCTTTCTTTTCTAAGAAAGATTTTTGTCCAGCTGTAGGACTGTATACAGTGTGTCTAGCAGAACCGCACTGGGGTTTGTACCAGTAGGTTTGCTTCTGAGCCTAGAAAAGAAGTGGGCTACCTTCTTGCCTAGGAAAGAGAAGAAGACCAGCTGGGGTGCTTGGTGTTGTAGTGTCCTTGACGGGGACTGTACCCTTGGTTAGTGAAATCCCAAGAGGTTGCTTGGGGACTGGACGTAGGACTTCCATGTGGGAAGGGCCGAACCAGGATAAATCTCTTGTGTCCTTTGTGTGATTGTTCTTTTGCTTCCGCACTGCCACTCTTCATCACACTAACACTAACCAAACTTTTAAGTGTTCGCGTTTTGATTTTAGATTTCAGAAAAACCTATTCACCCCCCCCCCCTCTAGGTTACCTTGCTGCCACACCAAAAGGGCCAACAAGTGGTATCAGAGCAGGTCTCTGATCATTCAAAGAAGATCCAACGATCTTAGAGCAAATATCTATGGCAGCTCAAGGATATGTTGAAGGTCAATCAGTCACCAGACCTCCATTCTTTGATGAAGAGGACTACCAATATTGGAAGATGCGAATGGAATGCTTCATTCAGGGCACAGACTTCGATCTGTGGCAGGTAATAGAGGTAGGTGATTTTGTTGTTGTTCCTGTTCCAGGCACTACTGCTATTACAATAACTGATAAAAATAAACTATCTTTAAACTTTAAAGCTAAGAACTATTTATGTTGTGCTTTATCCAAAAAAGAATTTAGTAGAGTATCTGCATGTAAATCTACTACAGAAATATGAGATAAACTGTAGATAACTTATGAAGGAACAGATAAAGTAAATCAAACTAGGATATATATTCTTGTCTCACAATATGAGCAATTTAAAATGCTTCCAAATGAAAATATCACTCATATGTATAATAGATTTTCGAGCATAGTAGTTGGTTTGAGTTCTCTTGGTAAAAATCTTTCTGATGAGGAAACAGTTAGAAAGATACTTAGGTCTTTAACTCTTCCATGGACACCTAAAGTCACTGCCATTGAAGAAGCCCATGACTTAACCAAACTTTCTATTGATAATTTAATAGGTTCCCTCATGGCACATGAAATTAATATGGAGCGACTATCTGAAAGCTTATCAAAGAAAAAATGTACTAATGCTCTTAAAGTTGCAGCTACTCCTTCCGCTTCTTCTTCTTCTAGTTCCAAAAATGCAAATTCTGAAGACCGTGACGTAGATGAAGTACTGTCCAAGCTTCAAAAAATTCTTAAGAAGAAGAAAAATAGATCAAGAAGGATTCAAAAGAAAGAGAGAAAGGAAAAAGAACCAGTCTGTTATGAATACAGAAAACCTGAACATCTAAGACCAGATTGTCCTAAACTCAAGAAGGCTGGTCAACTAGAAAAATCCAAGAAGCAACATAAGAAATTCAAAAGAAAAGCTATGGCGGCTGCTTGTGAAAATGTGAAGAGACCACATGCTCAGAATCATCAAGCTCAGAATCAGAGAAAGAGCAGGTAAATCTAGCCCTCATGGTAGGACTAGATGAGGTACATCGTAACTCATCTTTTGATTCTTACACAGATTCAGGATCAGAATCTGAAGATTTAGATCATGTTTTTAATGAACTTTAAGATAAACACAAGGTTGTTGAAAAAGAATTGAAAATTATCAAGAACAACCTTACTTGTTTGGAAAACACTAATTCTGATCTTAAATCGGAAATAGAACAATTAGAAGATCAATTAAAAGAATGTAAAGATAATAATTATTTTTTAAATGAAGATTTAAAAAGTAAGAATAATGAGAAGTTAGAGTTAGAAGAAAAATTAAAAAATCTAACTCAAGAAAATATGTATTTAAAAGAATCAGTTAGAAAATTAACTGAAGGGAAACCATCTTTAGCCCTATGCTTAAAAGGATCAAAATCTGGAAATAACAAACAAGGGCTTGGATACATACCTCCAGAAAAAGGAAAACAAGCCATGATTCCAAAAAAATATCCACTACCAAAATTTGTAAAAGAAACCAAGATGCCCCAGAAAAAGGCTCATGTAAAGGAAAAGGTTTTCAAAAATTATGTTCTAAACAGACAGTACAAAGATAATAAGAACGACAAAATAATTTATATTCATTGTTGTTCTCATTGCAATAAATTAAGACACACAGTAAACACCTGCATAACAAAGCACCTAATATGGATCCCGAAGGGATACTTTTATGCATCTAACCATCAAGGACCCAAAAAGATTTGGGTACCTACTACTGAGTAATTTATTTGCAAGTTAGCCTTGGAGCACCAAAAACCAAGGATGCTCAAGGCAGGAGTGACTGTAGACTCTTCATTCAAATCACATCTGAAGAAAGAGTAGTCACAAAAATTGAATTGGTCTTTATTACTAACAATTATTTACAAGTTTCATTCAGGTGGAGTCTCTCAATCAAGAGGAGCACAGACTAAGGGGGAGTTATTCATTTATGTCAATCATTGTCGAACCTCTCAATGGTAAGAATTTCTTTTACAAAGGGGAGAGAATGCAATGGTAAGAACCTTCCTTTTTGGTTTGTGACAAAAATGGGGAGATTATGCATTATCTGTGAATTTTCTGTATTTTCTATGCATTATGTATTTTTGTCAGAAAATTCTCATAAATTTTGTCATCACCAAAAAGGGGGAGATTGTTGAACCACTCTATATTTTACCCTCATATTTTGGTGATAACAAAACTTATGATTAAATAAATAAAGGCAATTTTTATGATTAATTAAATATTATTAAATATATTTAATATTATAACTTTTCTAATAAAAACAATTTTTGATTAATTAAATCTTATTGAATATATTTAATATTATGTTTTTCTAATAAATAAAAATTTATGGTACTATCGCTCTGTGATTGGCACTGAAAAGTCAAATCGATTCAATATACATCGATTTCAGTTCACAAACTCTCATAAGGATTCACTCTCTTAAGGAATCGATCCCATAAGGATTCGCTCTCATAAGGATTCACTCTCTTAAGGAATCGATCCCATAAGGATTCGCTCTCACATCGATTCACTCTCATAAGGATTCGATCTCATAAGGATTCACTCTCTTAAAGAATCGATCTCATAAGGATTCACTCTCTTAAGGAATCGTTCTCAGAAGGATTCTCACACATATTTGCACACATATTTGCACATGGATATGCTCCTCACATGGATTCCTTTGTAAAACATGGATTCATTTGTAAGAACATGGATTCCATAAGTGAAACATGGATTTGATCTCTCTAACATCGATTTCATTTATATTTTTAAAATACTTTTGGCATCTAGTGAAAAAGTCAAATATTCTTGATTTGTGTAATCCTCTATCTTTCTGACAGAGATCTTTTTATTTATCTCTCTATATCTTTTCTTTCCTGCCAACAAAAAGGGGATTACTTACTACTTCTGGGTGGCAACATGAAACATAGAGGTATGAGCCTTTTTGACAGAAAACACTCTTTTAACTAAACACTTTCTTCCATGCTTGTAGACCTCGTAGACCACAATATCAGAAGAAAGAGAACATGAGCAATGGCTAGAACTCCAACGGACTTACTCACAGCTGCTCATATAAAAGAAGAAGCAAGGCTGAAGAAACAGAAGGAGAGCTTTCCTGAAGATCTTTGAAGGAGTGTACAACCAGTGAGGAACCTGAACTCCAAATACACTCAAAGAAAAAGAGAGAAAGAGTCTGAGCCCAAGAAGAAGTGTTCAAGCATCTGAAGCATTCGAGCTTTCAAGCTTCCTTCCTTCTCTCTTCTTTTTCTCCCTGTGCTTATTGTAATCTTGGGGGAGAGTCTGTGACTGTGAGCTAAGTCCTGAGTGTTCATCTTGTAATAGCTCTCAATCTGATCTTTCTTTTCTAAGAAAGATTTCTATACAGCTGTCGGACTGTATACAGTGTGTAACTCAGCTAGGGGTTTGTGTCTAGCAGAACCGCACTGGGGTTTGTGCCAGTAGGTTTGCTTCTGAGCCTAGAAAAGAAGTGGGCTACCTTCTTGCCCAGGAAAGAGAAGAAGACCAGCTGGGGTGTTGGTGTTGTAGTGTCCTTGAGGGGACTGTACCCTTGGTTAGTGAAATCCCAAGAGGTTGCTTGGGGACTGGACGTAGGACTTCCATGTGGGAAGGGCCGAACCAGGATAAATCTCATGTGTCCTTTGTGTGATTGTTCTTTTGCTTCCGCACTGCCACTCTTCATCACACTAACACTAACCAAACTTTAAGTGTTCACGTTTTGATTTTAGATTTCAGAAAAACCTATTCACCCCCCCTCTAGGTTACCTTGCTGCCACACCAAAAGGGCCAACAAGTGGTATCAGAGCAGGTCTCTGATCATTCAAAGAAGATCCAACGATCTTAGAGCAAAGATCTATGGCAGCTCAAGGATATGCTGAAGGTCAATCAGTCACTAGACCTCCATTCTTTGATGGAGAGGACTACCAATATTGGAAGATGCGAATGGAATGCTTCATTCGGGGCACAAACTTCGATCTGTGGCAGGTAATAGAGGTAGGTGATTTTGTTGTTGTTCCTGTTCTAGGCACTACTGCTATTACAATAGCTAATAAAAATAAACTATCTTTAAACTTTAAAGCTAAGAACTATTTATGTTGTGGTTTATCCAAAAAGAGTTTAGTAGAGTATCTGCATGTAAATCTGCTAAAGAAATATGGGATAAACTGTAGATAACTTATGAAGGAACAGATAAAGTAAAACAAACTAGGATAGATATTCTTGTCTCACAATATGAGCAATTTAAAATACTTCCAAATGAAAATATCACTCAGATGTATAATAGATTTTCGAGCATAGTAGTTGGTTTGAGTTCTCTTGGTAAAAATATTTCTGATGAGGGGTTAGAAAGATACTTAGGTCTTTAACTCTTCCATGGACACCTAAAGTCACTGCCATTGAAGAAGCCCATGACTTAACCAAACTTTCTATTGATAATTTAATAGGTTCCCTCATGGCACATGAAATTAATATGGAGCGACTATCTGAAAGCTTATCAAAGAAAAAATGTACTAATGCTCTTAAAGTTGCAGCTACTCATTCCACTTCTTCTTCTTCTAGTTCCAAAAATGCAAATTCTGAAGATAGTGACATAGATGAAGTACTGTCCAAGCTTCAAAAATTCTTAAGAAGAAGAAAAATGGATCAAGAAGGATTCAAAAGAAAGAGAGAAAGGAAAAAGAACCAGTCTGTTATGAATGCAGAAAACCTGGACATCTAAGACCAGATTGTCCTAAACTCAAGAAGGCTGGTCAACTAGAAAAATCCAAGAAGCAACATAAGAAATTCAAAATAAAAGCTATGTCGGCTGCTTGGGAAAATGAAGAGACCACATGCTTAGAATCATCAAGCTCAGAATTAGAGAAAGAGCAGGTAAATCTAGCCCTCATGGTAGGACTAGATGAGGTACATCCTAACTCATCTTTTGATTCTTGCACAGATTCAGGATCAGAATCTGAAGATTTAGATCATGTTTTTAATGAACTTTATGATAAACACAAGGTTGTTGTAAAAGAATTGAAAAATATCAAGAACAATCTTACTTGTTTGGAAAACACTAATTCTGATCTTAAATCGGAAATGGAATAATTAGAAGATCAATTAAAAAAATGTAAAGATAATAATTATCTTTTAAATAAAGATTTAAAAAGTAAGAATAATGAGAAGTTAGAGTTAGAAGAAAAATTAAAAAATCTAACTGAAAGAAAATATGTATTTAAAAGAATCAGTTAGAAAATTAACTGAAGGGAAAACATCTTTAGCCCTATGCTTAAAAGGATCAAAATCTGGAAATAACTAACAAGGGCTTGGATACATACCTCCGGAAAAAGAAAAACAAGCCATGATTCCAGAAAAATATCCACTACCAAAATTTGTAAAAGAAACCAAGATGCCCCAGAAAAAGGCCCATGTAAAGGAAAAGATTTCCAAAAATTGTGTTCTAAACAGACAGTACAAAGATAATAAGAACGACAAAACAATTTATATTCATTGTTGTTCTCATTGCAATAAATTAGGACACACAGTAAACACCTGCACAACAAAGCACCTAGTATGGATCCCGAAATGATACTTTTATGCATCTAACCATCAAGGACCCAAAAAGATTTGGGTACCTACTACTGAGTAATTTATTTGCAAGTTACCCTTGGAGCATCAAAAACCAAGGATGCTCAAGGCAGGAGTGACTGCAAACTCTTCAGTCAAATCACACCTGAAGAAAGAGTAGTCACAAAAATTGAATTGGTCTTTATTACTAACAATTATTTACAAGTTTCATTCAGGTGGAGTCTCTCATTCAGGGGGAGCACAGACTAAGTGGGAGTTATTCATTTATGTCAATCATTGTTGAACTTCTCAATGGTAAGAATTTCTTTCACAAAGGGGAGAGAATGCAATGGTAAGAATCTTCCTTTTTGGTTTGTGACAAAAAGGGGGAGAGTATGCATTATCTGTGAATTTTCTGTATTTTTCTATGTATTATGTATTTTTGTCAGAAAATTCTCTTAAATTTTGCCATCACCAAAAAGGGGGAGATTGTTGAACCACTCTATATTTTACCCTCATATTTTGGTGATAACAAAAGTTATGATTAAATAAATAAAGGTACTTTTTATGATTAATTAAATATTATTAAATATATTTAATATTATAACTTTTCTAATAAAAGCAATTTTTTGATTAATTAAATTTTATTGAATATATTAAATATTATGTTTTCTAATAAATAAAAATTTATGGTACTATCGCTCTGTGATTTGCACTGAAAAGTCAAATCGATTCAATATACATCGATTTCAGTTCACAAACTCTCATAAGGATTCACTCTCTTAAGGAATCAATCCCACAAGGATTCGATCTCATAAGGATTCGTTGTCACATCGATTCACTCTCATAAGGATTCACTCTCTTAAGGAATCGATCCCATAAGGATTCGCTCTCATAAGGATTCGCTCTCACATCGATTCACTCTCATAAGGATTCACTCTCTTAAGGAATCGATCCCATAAGGATTCGCTCTCATAAGGATTTGCTCTCACATCGATTCACTCTCATAAGGATTCGATATCATAAGGATTCACTCTCTTAAAGAATCGATCCCATAATGATTCGCTCTCATAAGGATTCACTCTCTTAAGGAATCGTTCTCATAAGGATTCTCACACAGATTTGCACACAGATTTGCACATGGATTTGCTCCTCACATGGATTCCTTTGTAAGAACATGGATTCTATAAGTGAAACATGGATTTGATCTCTCTAACATCGATTTCATTTATATTTTTAAAATACTTTTGGCATCTAGTGAAAAAGTCAAATATTCTTGATTTGCGTAATCCTCTATCTTTCTGACAGGAGATCTTTTTGCTTATCTCTCTATATCTCTTTTTTCCTGCCAAAAAAAATGGGATTACTTACTACTTCTGGGTGGCAACAGGAAACATAGAGGTATGAGCCTTTTTGACAGAAAACACTCTTTTAACTAAACACTTTCTTCCATACTTGCAGACCTCGTAGACCACAAAATATCAGAAGAAAGAGAACATGAGCAACGGCTAGAACTCCAACGGACTTATTCACATCTGCTCATATAAAAGAAGAAGTAAGGCTGAAGAAACAGAAGGAGAGCTTTCCTGAAAATCTTTGAACGAGTGTACAACCAGTGAGAATCTGAACTCCAAATACACTCAAAGAAAAAGAGAGAAAGAGCCTGAGCCCAAGAACAAGTGTTCAAGCATCTGAAGCATTCGAGCTTTCAAGCTTCCTTCCGTCTCTCTTCTTTTTTTCCCTGTGCTTATTGTAATCTTGGGGGAGAGTCTGTGACTGTGAGCTAAGTCCTGAGTGTTCATCTTGTAATAGCTCTCAGTCTGATCTTTCTTTTCTAAGAAAGATTTCTGTCCAGCTGTAGGACTGTATACAGTGTGTAACCCAGCTAGGAGTTTGTGTCTAGCAGAACCGCACTGGGGTTTGTACCAGTAGGTTTACTTCTGAGCCTAGAAAAAAAGTGGGCTACCTTCTTGCCCGGGAAAGAGAAGAAGACCAGCTGGGGTGCTGGGTGTTGTAGTGTCCTTGAGGGGGACTGTACCCTTGGTTAGTGAAATCCCAAGAGGTTGCTTGGGGACTGGACGTAGAACTTCCATGTGGGAAGGGCCGAACCAGGATAAATCTCCTGTGTCCTTTGTGTGATTATTCTTTTGCTTCCGCACTGCCACTCTTCATCACACTAACACTAACCAAAGTTTTAAGTGTTCATGTTTTGATTTTAGATTTCAGAAAAACCTATTCACCCCGTCTTTAGGTTACCTTGCTGTCACACCAAAAGGGCCAACAATACGGACACCCCTTCGCTCAAACGGGCATAACTTTTTGCTCGGTTATCGAAATCGCTTATAAGACCCCGATTCGGAATCTGCACTCTGAGGCGCTTGACGCCCCCTTACTGCCTCAGGTGATAAGACGTCATTTTGGGGTCAATAAACCTTCATTTTGCACTCCAAAATTGCGATTCTAGCCGATGATCTCCCCTATTCCAAGGTTTTTTGCAGTAGCGACTCTCTCGATTAAGCGAATCGCTGGCGGAGGCCACACGCGGAGTGGCCCAGTCACAGTGATCGGAAGTCATGTTCAACTTGACACGAGATCTCCTCCCCAGGTCGTGGATATGGGTGCCCGAACATCGCCGGTATAGTCACCCCCTCCGGTTTATTCCCACCCCTTCAATGAAAGTATTGGGCATAACATTCCGCATGGGCATCGGAATCGCTTATGTGACCACAATTCGGAATCGGCACTCTGAGACGGTCTGAAAGGTTACGAATTCCCTATATGGTAATCTAGAAGGGGGGTTGAATAGATTACTGTCAATTAAAACGTTCTTATCACCTTCTTTTCACGAAGACACAAACTGTGAAAATTGTATCAGAGTTTAAACTAAACTTTGATGTTTGTAACTTGACAATAGATAGAGAAACAATCTATCAGACGTGTGTAGAGACACCGTGCCTACCAAACATCTAACGTAGAAACGTTCAAACCATAGGACATAGAGTTTTACGTGGTTCGGAGTACACAACTTGTGTATCCTATGTCCACGGTCCACACACACACGCAGAAAAGACTGCTTATGAGCTAGTTCAATGACTACAACTCACACACACGAGTTGTCTGATGTGAAACCACGATCAGAACAACACAAGCCACGTGAATCAAGCACAAGGACTGCTTGAGACACAACCACACACACACGGATATGTAAAAACTAAAACAGGGAAGAGTTCTGAGTTGATACACAAATCCTGATTAAGAACTCTTCTGATGAACGTCTGGATGGACTTCAAGCTTCATCTTGAGGGACACAACTTGATGGAGAGGCTTGAATCCATGACGATCAGACCCCAATACTGTTGGATCAACAGTTGGTTCAATCTATGAACAGCAGGGTGAAGCAGAGCCACAGCAACACCTCTTGTTCTTGGACTTTCTCTAGGGTTTTTAGTGGAGGCTGCTTCTGTACGAGATTACCTTCAAAAGATAGCTTATATAGTGGTGTCCATATATGGAGAGACGTGGTAGTTGGAACCACCATGTTTGGCAACTTAAACACTTTCCGTATCTGAAGGTTTTCTTCATCTGTCGACAGCACTGGGTGCTCTTGTCGACAGGTGTTGACAGGCAGAGGACTGGGAGTTTGGGATGCAGTTTCCTGTCAGTGGCTGTCGACAGGCGACACTGGTGCTGTCGACAGGCACTCCTGTCCTGAGGTGTGGCTTTCTGGCCTGTTTGTATCTGTCGACAGGGGCCTTTCTGGTTGTCGACAGGTACCTATTTTTCTTGCTTTTCTTGATCTTTTGAACCTTGTTTTGGTACATGTCTTGCATAGTATCTCACCTACATGAAAGAACTTAGTTAGGGAAATATAATGACATATAAATGATCAATTAACATGTTTGTTTCATTTGCATTCCAAGAGTCATTATCATCAAGTTTCATTACTTAACATTCACCAATTTTGTCCATGAAATGTTCATGCCCATCATCAAAAATAAAGATGTGATTTGTTGGCTTAGCATTCTCATTAAGCATTCAACATATGAGAACTCAACATTCTCCCCCTTTTTGATGATGACAAAATTTTCAAATTGAGTCACAATTTTTTAACAATTTTAAATTCATTTCTCAATTGATTTCTCCATGTATTGCATGTATTGCTCAATTGCTCAATTGATTTCTCCCCCTTTTGACAACATCCAAAAAAGGCATTCCATTGCATATATCAATGTAACAGGAAGAGAAATTGTGCTTTCATTAAAGGGTAGGCATTACACAATAGCACATTGGACAACATGAAAAAATGCAAATCAAGTAAACAACATGACTCTGAAAGCAAAGTACAACAGCAAGACTTGGACCAAAAACATCTAAGACACCTAGACCCTTCAGGCATCATCAGGACCAGGTGGAGCAGGGGCCTGACGATTCTCTTGAACATGGGTGGAGAGCCTAGTAAGCCTGAGCTGGAGCTGAACTTGGGAGTCAGCCAGTGCTTCCAGACTTGTGTCTACTGTGTCCAAGCGTTCATTCAGCTTAACAAAGCCGGTGGACATCTGAATTTGCAACTGAGCTATGAGGTCTCGAATGGAGGGCTCAGTAGCAATGTCACCAGCAGCAATGCTATCACCATTTCCCGGAGCATCTACAGGCTCAGATTGGGAGTCTTCAGCTTCTTGGTCTTCAGCTTCATCTTCATTTGCAGCTTCTTCATCTTCTTCATCTTCACCATCACCCTCAACTGTAGCTTGTCCCTTACCCTTGAGGTCATAGGTCACAATGCCATCTACCATTTTGTAGCCCATCCGCTGTGCAGCAGTAAGATCATAGGAGCTACGAGACTTGAGGGCAGTCATCTCTTCTTTTGGAATAGGAATATCAAGGAACAAGAAGAGGGAGGTGAGCTGACATGCGTAAGGCATGGTCCTCTTTGACCTACGGAAGCAAATGCGGAGGATGGAGACCATGAGGAGTGGTAGATTGATGAGTTCACAGTTCAAGAATTTATGGAGCAAGGACTTGTGAATGGAAGTCACAAGTTCGCGACTACCATCCTTAGGAACGATGATGGTTGTGAAGATGTGGTGGATGAGATTATGAAGTGGAGGGAAAGAGTTAGCATTCAGTTGCTTATGATCCGTAGGATCGTAAGACTGCAAAGTTATGAGGGTATGGTACTCTTCTGGGGTGGGATGATGGGATATAATATCTACCCCAGTGTTAGGGATTTGCAAGGCAAGAGAGAAAAGATTAGGGGAAATTCGAAAGGAAGTCCCCTTGACTCTGGAATAGAGATCACCTACAGCAGTTTGTCGGAGATTGTTGAAGAACTCCGTCACAGCGGTGGGTGAGTACCGCTTGTGATTATAGCAGAATGGAGACCAACTGTGGACGTCGAAGAGAGGCTGCAACCCGGGAAAAAGGTCTTCCAGAGACACAAAGTCGATGTAGCGGGGTTGCACAAACTTCGTGAAGGTGCCATGGACTTCGAGTAGGTGATGGTTCTGAGGGATGATGAGCTCCGGCAAACGGTCTTCCCGGTGCTTCGTCCGGTGCTCAGCGGGTGCCCTGGAGCCCTATCCGGCTTCGGGAGACCGAGGACGACGATGGGAGGCCATCTTCCTGGCCGGTGGAGCCATATGAAGTTGTATCTTGAAGTAGATGGTGACGGGAGAGAGGAAGAAGATAGAGGGAGGAAGGAAACGCAAAGGGTTGGGTGTTCTCCTTTGTCGCCCTGGGAAAGGAAGGGTTTGGGGAGAAGGAGGGAATAAGGGTTTTTGGAAGTGGGAAAGGGTGGAAGGGGATGTGGAAACCTTTTATAGAAGTTATGTGAGAATTTGAAAGGTTGGGTCCCACGCAATCTGCCCTAAAAGGGTGTCCGTTGGGTTTCCAAAAGACAGTCTGCCGCCGACCCTGTCGACAGGAGAACTGGGCTCTGTCGACAGGCACTTGCAGAATTGTGCCAGTGAAGTATTTTTGAAAGATTTTCAAGGCATTTGAGCATCAAACGTGTATATAAGATGGAAAATGGGTAAAATCATATTATAAAATGTCATAGCCACACGTATTTTGGACACATCAAGAATCTACATTGGTTGTGAAATAATATTCCTCGATTCACAAGTGACAATAACAAGAATGCATTAAACAAAAAACATGTGTTGATAAAATGACCCTCTTGAATAATGTCATTTGCAAGAGACCATTTTCCTTAGTTGGTGACGTACACAATATTAATGAGGTGTATGTCTACATGGTTAGTTAAACAAAAACCACTTAATGACCTTGGCAGGACAAATTGGGAGGCTACACTCTATTTATTCTTTTTTTTTTTTGAAGCATAAGAAAACAGTGGTAATTAGGATCACTTGACCTTTTTACGTGAAGATAGACATTTGTGGTGCATGTATCCCTAGTTACTCGGTTGAGTGACCATCAAACCATTTTACAGAGTTAATGAGTAAGTCGTTTGACGCGAAGATAGACAGTTGTGATGCCCGTATCCCCAGTTACTTAGCAATACTCAACATTGCTCTGCCTTTTAATGAACACTTTGTGTTTTGCTTTGAAATAGGTAGCTTTTCTCCCTTAATTTTGATTGATCTTTCCTTGTTCATGTTTAATATCAAGGTCAAGAAGTAGAAGGAGTTTAAAAACCAATGAAAGACATAACCCGCAATGACTTAGTAAACTAATCACATGACTTTTGAAAAATGATATTTTACAAATTAGTTATTCAAGTGAGTTAATCTAAGCTCATGTGATTTTGTTTGATGTGCTCAAGTTAATGCAACTTAGACTTATAAAGAATAGTATGTCAAAATCATTGTGATTTAGACAATATCTTTGATATCATGTGGATAGGATAAGTTATAATGTTGGCATTTCCCATTTTTCACCTTAAATACTTTCAATAAGTATGCTCATGAAGAATTGTGGACCAAAAAGTGAAGTATTTGAAGAAACTGGTCCATCTGTCGACAACCAATTGGGGCATGTCGACAGCTGTTGACAGAGCTAAAGGATGAAGGCTCTGGAGGGGTGTTCCTGTCGGCAGGCGATGGAGGGCTGTCGACAGGTACTGACAGATAGACACAAGGTGATTTCGGGTGGACTAAAGCTGTCAGTGGCTGTCAACAGCAGCTCGGGAGCTGTCGACAGGGACTTTAGAAAAATTATTTTTGAAGGCAGAAATTAGAGAAATTAGTGAATGTTCATTCAAGGGAAGTAAGGCAATGGCCAAGGACATGTTTCCCTCTGGAATTTCACTCACCTGCCTTAACATAGCTCCCCCATAGTGTGTGCATATGAAGACTCATCATTCAAGCAATTCAAAAACAATTCAAGCAAGAGTTTCACACATTTCAACATCACACCATTCATGAAAGGGGATAAAAACAAAAATCTTTTTGGTATTTTTGGTTTTATAATTTTTTTTTCAGAATGATTGGGCAAATTGTAAAGAAACTAAATACTTTATCTAAAATAGATGTCCCTTTTTCACTTCAACCATGGATACGCGGCGCAGAATGTTTTCTCACACATAATGAAAGTTTCCAAACAAGCATAACTTGTTTTTCCACAAATCATCATTTGATATGCCACATAGTTGTTGCACACAACGAACATATATTCAAGATTTGGTATGAGTTTCATTGTATTTTGCATAAACCCAATTCTCTTCTAAGTGTAGTGAACCTATCCTCAGCCAATGGTTTTGTGAAGATGTCAGCTAGTTGTTTCTCAGTGGGTATGAAGCTCGGCTCTAAGGTGTTGTTGGCTACCTCATCTCTCAGAAAATGGTGTCTAATCTTTATGTGCTTTATTCTAGAGTGTTGAATTGGGTTTTTTGAGAGATTGATTGCACTAGTGTTGTCACATAGGATAGGTGTGCATCCAATGTCAATGTTGTAGTCAGAAAATTGACTTTTTATCTACAACACTTGAGCCGCACAACTCCCTGCAGCAACATATTCTGCCTCTGCAGTGGAGAGTGCAACCGAGTGCTGCTTCTTGGATGCCCACGACACCATTCAACCACCAAGAATTTTGCAATAGCCACTAGTACTTTTCCTGTCAATTTTACATCCAGCATAGTCAGCATCAGAATAAGAAACCAAGTTGAAGCTACTACCTACTGGATACCAAAGACCCATATCATACATACCTGAGAGATATCGAAATATTCTCTTAACTGCAACCAAATGGCTTTCCTTTGGACTAGATTGGTATCTAGCACAAAGGCAAACGCTGAATTGAATGTCCGGTCTACTTGTAATAAGATATAAAAGGGAGCCAATGATACCTCAAAATTGCTTTGCATCTACCGGTTTACCTTTCTCATCACTTTCTAGTTTTATGCTTGTGCTCATTGGTGTTGAGGCAGGCTTGGCTTGTTCGAACTGAAATATTTTTAGTAGCTCTTTGACATACTTTTCTTGGTTGATGAAGTCGCTACTGCCAAAAAACCTTGGAATAGGGGAGATCATCGGCTAGAATCGCAATTTCAGAGTGCGAAACGAAGGTTTTCGACTCCGAAATGATGACTTATTGCCTGAGGCATTAAGGGGGCATCGAGCGCCTCTGAGTGCCAATTCCGAATTGGGGTCTTATAAGCCATTCCGATAATCGAGTAAAAAGTTATACCCATTTGAGCGAAGGGGTGTCCGTATGAGATCGCATCGGCAGCCAAAACACTTTCAGATGCCAACTTGCGATGCTCCTTTATATGTTTAATATGCCATTTTATAATGGTATCACCAAAATAATTTAACTTTAAAATAATTGAAGCTCTACAAAACCCATTTTAAAATAAGCATCAATTCCAGAATCAATGACGCTTTAAATATATCAGCAGGTTGCCAATTTGTTGAAGCAGGCGGTTCAACCTAGTTACTTTTAAAACTATTTTCAAATTTCTTCTTGGAGTACTATTGCTGGGTACGTTTCTAATGTGGTCAATCTCAACCCAACTTTTGGGATTGGAGAAGGGAGACACTTTGGGACCGAGCTTATCCCCGGATAAGGTGCTGAGTAGTAGGGGAACAAGTGCGCTACTCAGCTCGTGGTCTACCTCAACCTACAAGGAAGTTTCCACTGAGAATTTGGGTCTGGAGGATGACCATCCGACAATTTAGTCAGTGGTGTGACCGCGCTCTAGGAGTGAAATTTGGACGCCGGACTGGAAATCTCCGAATGCCACCTTTTACTGACCAGGTCGAAGTGCCGATTCTAAATTAGGGCCTCGCAGGCGGTTACGACCCCCGGGCGAATAAATATCCACATTCGACCGAACGGTACGGCAGTCGGTGTACTAGTACACACGCCCCGGGGGGGGGGGGGGGGGGGAGATGTTGGCCCCGGAACGGAATTCTGCGAAACCAGCACCCTGTCGAGCGTCTCGGAGTGCCGATTCCGAATTGTGGTAACATAAGCGATTCTGATGCCTGTGCGGAAAGTTATGCCCAATTCTTTCGCTGAAGGGGTGGGAATAAACCGGAGGGGGTGACTAAATCGGCGATGTTCGGGCACCCATATCCACGACCTGAGGAGGAGATCTCGCGTCGAGTTGAACATGACTTCCGATCGCTGTGACTGGACAGCTCCACGTATGGGCTCTGCCAGCAATTCGTGTAATCGAGGGAGTCGCTACTGCCAAAAAACCTTGGAATAAGGGATATCATCCGCTAGAATCGCAATTTCGGAGTGCGAAACGAAGGTTTTTGACCCCAAAATGACGACTTAATGCCTGAGGCATTAAGGGGGGCATCGAGCGCCTCTGAGTGCCGATTCCGAATTGGGGTCTTATAAGCCATTCTGATAATCGAGCGAAAAGTTATACCCATTTGAGGGAAGGGGTGTCCGTATGAGATCGCATCGGCAGTCCGCGACCGCACTTCCAGAGAGGAATTTGGGCGCCGGACCGGAAATCTCCGAATGCAACCTTTTACCGACCGGGTCAAAGTGCCAATTCTGAATTGGGGCTCGCGGGCGGTTACGACCCCTGGGCGAATAAATAGCCGCGTCCGACCGGAGGGTACGGCAGTCAGTGTACTAGTACACACGCTCCAAGGGGGAATTTTGGCCCCGCAATGGAATTCCACAAAACCAGTGCCTTGTCGACCGTCTCGGAGTGCCGATTCCGAATTGTGGTAATATAAGCGATTCTGATGCCCGTGCGGAAAGTTATGCCCAATTCTTTCGCTGAAGGGGTGGGAATAAACCGGAGGGGGTGACTATATCGACGATATTCGGGCACCCATATCCACGACCTGGGGAGGAGATCTCGGATCGAGTTGAACATGACTTTCGATCGCTGTGACTCGGCGGCTCCGTGTGTGGGCTCCGCCAGCGATTCTTGTAATCGAGAGAGTCACTATTGCCAAAAAACCTTAGAATAGGGGAGATCGTCCGCTAGAATCGTAATTTTGGAGTGCGAAACGAAGGTTTTTCGACCCTAAAATGATGTCTTATCACTTGAGGCACTAAAGGGGCGTCGAGCGCCTCTGAGTGTCGATTCCGATTTGGGGTCTTATAAGGCATTCTGATAACCGAGCGAAAAGTTATGCCCGTTTGAGCGAAGGGGTGTCCGTATGCGATCGCATCAGCAGCCCGCGACCGCGCTCACGGAGATGAATTTGGGTGCCGGTCCGGAAATCTCCGAATGCGACCTTTTACCGACCGGTCAAAGTGCCGATACTGAATTGGGGCCTCGCGGGGGGTTACGACCCCCGGGCGAATAAATATCCGCATCCGACCAGAGGGTACGACAGTCGGTGTACTGGTACACATGCTCCGAGGTGAATTTTGGCCCCAGAACGGAATTCCGCAAAACTTGCATCCTGTCGACCGTCTCGGAGTGCCGATTCCGAATTGTGGTAACATAAGTGATTCCGATGCCCGTGCGAAAAGTTATGCCCAATGCTTTCGCTGAAGGGGTGGGAATAAATTGGAGGGGGTGACTATATCGGCGATGTTCGGGCACCCATATCCACGACCTGGGGAGGAGATCTCGCATCGAGTTGAAAATGACTTCCGATCGTGGTGACTGGGCAGCTCCGAGTGTGGGCTCCTCCAGCGATTCGCGTAATCGCGGGAGTCGCTACTGCCAAAAAACCTTGGAATAGAGGATATCGTCCGCTAGAATCGCAATTTTGGAGTGCGAAATGAAGGTTTTTTTACCCTGAAACGACGTCTTATCGCCTGAGGCACTAAGTGCACGTCGAGCGACTCTGAGTGCCGATTCCGAATTGGGGTCTTATAAGCCATTCCGATAACCGAGAAAAAAGTTATACTCGTTTGAGCTAAGGGGTGTCCATATGAGATCGCATCGGCAGCCCGCGACCGCGCTCCTGGAGAGGAATCTGGGCGCCGGATTGGAAATCTCCGAATGTGACCTTTTACCGACTGGGTCGAAGTGCCGATTCTGAATTGGGGCCTCGTGGGTGGTTACGACCCCCGGGCAAATAAATATCTGCGTCCGACCACAGGGTACGGCAGTCGGTGTACTAGTACACACGCTCTGGGGGGAATTTTGGCCCCGGAACAGAATTCCACGAAACCAGCGCCCTGTCGACCGTCTCGGAGTGCTGATTCCGAATTGTGGTAACATAAGCGATTTCGATGCTCGTGCGGAAAGTTATGCCCAATTCTTTCACTGAAGGGGTGAGAATAAACCGGAGGGGTGACTATATCGGTGATGTTCGGGCGCCCATATCCGTGACCTGGGGGAGAAGATCTCACATCGAGTTGAACACGACTTCTGATCGCTGTGACTGGGTGGCTCCGCGTGTGGGCTCCGCTAGCGATTCGCATAATCGAGGGTGTCGTTACTGCCAAAAAACCTTGAAATAAGGGATTTCGTCCGCTAGAATCGTAATTTCGGAGTGCGAAATGAAGGTTTTTCGACCCCAAAATGACGTCTTATCGCCTGAGGCAGTAAGGAGGCACCGAGAGCCTCTGAGTGCCGATTCCGAATTGGGGACTTATAAGCCATTCTGATAACCGAGCGAAAAGTTATGCACATTTGAGCGAAGGGGTGTCTGTATGCGATTGCATCGGCAGCCCGCGACTGCGCTCCCGGAGAGGAATTTGGGCGCCAGACCGGAAATTTCCGAATGCGACCTTTTACTGACCGGGTCAAAATGCCGATTCTGAATTGGGGCCTCGCGGGCAGTTACGACCCCCGGGCAAATAAATATTTGCGTCCGACCGGAGGGTACGGCAGTCGGTGTACTAGTACACACGCTCCGAGGGGGAATTTTGGCCCCGGAACAAAATTCCGCGAAACCAGCGCCCTGTTGACCGTCTCGGAGTGCCGATTCCAAAATGTGGTAACATAAGCGATTCCGATGCCCGTGCGGATAGTTATGCCCAATTCTTTCGCTGAAGGGGTGGGAATAAACCGGAGGGGGTGACTATATCGGCGATGTTCGGGCACCCATATCCACGACCTGGGGAGGAGATCTCGCATCGAGTAGAAAACGACTTTCGATCGCTGTGACTGGGTGGCTCCGCATGTGGGCTCCTCCAGCGATTCGCGTAATTGAGGGAGTCGCTACTGCCAAAAAACCTTGGAATAGGGGAGATCGTCGGCTATAATTGTAATTTTGGAGTGCGAAACGAAGGTTTTTCGACCCCGAAACGACGCCTTATCGCCGAAGGCGATAATGGGTAGTCGAGCGCCTCTGAGTGCCGATTCCGAATTGGGGTCTTATAAGCGATTGCGATATTCGAGCGAAACGTTATGACCGTTTGAGCGAAGGGGTGTCCGTGTGCGATCGCATCAGCAGCCCGCGAACGCGCTTCCGAAGAGGAATTTGGGTGCCGGTCCGGAAATCTCCGAATGTGACCTTTTACCGACCGGGTCAAAGGGCCGATTCTGAATTGGGTCCTCGCGGGCGGTTACGACCCCCGGGCGAATAAATATCCGCGTCCGACCGGATGGTACGGCAGTCGGTGTACTGGTACACACGCTCCGAGGTGAATTTTGGCCCCGGAATGGAATTCCACGAAACTAGCACCCTGTCGACCGTCTCAGAGTGCTAATTCCGAATTGTGGTAACATAAGCGATTCCGATGCCCGTGCGAAAAGTTATGCCCAATGCTTTCACTGAAGGGGTCGGAATAAATCGGAGGGGGTGACTATATCGGCGATGTTCGGGCACCCATATCCACGACCTGGGGAGGAGATCTCTCATCGAGTTGAAAATGACTTCCAATCGCTGTGACTGGGCGGCTCCGCCAACGATTCGCGTAATCGAGGGAGTCACTATTGCCAAAAAACCTTGGAATAGGGGAGATCGTCCGCTAGAATCGCAATTTCGGAGTGCGAAATGAAGGTTTTTTTACCTCGAAATGACGTCTTATCGTTCGAGACACTAAGTGGGCGTCGAGCGACTCTGAGTGTCGATTCCGAATTGAGGTCTGATAAGCCATTCCGATAACTGAGCGAAAAGTTATACCCGTTTGAGCGAAGGGGTGTCCGTATGAGATCGCATCGGCAGCCTTCGACCGTACTCCCGAAGAGAAATCTGGGCGCCGGACTGGAAATCTCCGAATGCAACCTTTTATCGACTGGGTCGAAGTGCCAATTCTGAATTGGGGCCTCGCGGACGGTTACGACCCCCGGGCGAATAAATATCTACGTCCGACCACAGGGTACGGCAGTTGGTGTACTAGTACACACTCCGGGGGGGGGGGGGGGCGGGGGGATTTTGGCCCCGAAACGGAATTCCGGGAAACCAGCGTCCTGTCGACCGTCTCGAAGTGCCGATTGTGAATTGTGGTAACATAAGAGATTCCGATGCCCGTGCGGAAAGTTATGCCCAATTCTTTTGCTGAAGGGGTGGGAATAAACCGGAGGGGGTGACTATATTGGTGATATTCGGAAACCCATATGCGCAACCTGGGGAGGAGATCTCGCGTCGAGTTGAACACGACTTCTGATCGCTGTGACTGGATGGCTCCGCATGTGGGCTCTGCCAGCGATTCGCGTAATCAAGGGTGTCGCTACTGCCAAAAAATCTTTAAATAGTGGAGATCGTCCGCTAGAATCGCAATTTCAGAGTGTGAAACAAAGGTTTTTCGACCCCAAAACGACGTCTTATCGCCTGAGGCAGTAAGGAGGCATTGAGCATCTCTGAGTGCCTATTCCGAATTGGGGTCTTATAAGCCATTCTGATAACCGATCAAAAAGTTATGCCCGTTTGAGCGATGGGGTGTCCGTAAGCGATCGCATCGGCAGCCCGCGACTGCGCTTCCGGAGAGGAATTTGGGCATCAGACCGATAATTTCCGAATGCGACCTTTTACTGACCGGGTCGAAATGCCGATTCTGAATTGGGGCCTTACGGGCGGTTACGACCCCCAGTCAAATAAATATCCGCGTCCGACCGGAGGGTACGGCAGTCGGTGTACTAGTACACACGCTCCAAGGGCGAATTTTGGTTCCGGAACGGAATTCCCCGAAACCAGCGCCCTGTCGACCGTCTCGGAGTGCCGATTCCAAATTTTGGTAACATAAGCAATTTCGATGTCCGTGCGAAAAGTTATGCCCAATTCTTTCGCTGAAGGGGTGGGAATAAACTGGAAGGGGTGACTATATCGGCGATGTTCGTGCACCCATATCCACGACCTGGGGAGGAGATCTCGCGTCGAGTTGAACATGACTTCCGATCGATGTGACTGGGCGGCTCCGC
Source organism: Colocasia esculenta (assembly GCA_014218235.1). Taxonomy (NCBI): domain Eukaryota; kingdom Viridiplantae; phylum Streptophyta; class Magnoliopsida; order Alismatales; family Araceae; genus Colocasia; species Colocasia esculenta. The sequence goes on along the minus strand of CM024762.1, from coordinate 2,693,700 downwards.
GTGTGGGCTGCGCCAACGATTCACGTAATCGAGGAAGTCGCTACTGCCAAAAAACATTGGAATAGGGGAGATCGTTCGCTAGAATCGCAATTTCAGAGTGCGAAATGAAGGTTTTTCGAACTCGAAACGACGTCTTATCGCCTGAGGCACTAAAGTGTCGTCGAGCGCCTCTGAGTGCCGATTCGGAATTGGACGAATAAATATTTGCGTCTGACCGGAGGGTATGGCAGTCGGTGTACTAGTACACACGCTCCGGAGGGGGGGGGGATTTTGGCCCCGAAACAGAATTCTGTGAAACCAGCGCCCTGTCGACCGTCTCAGAGTGCCGAATCCGAATTGTGGTAACATAAGTGATTCCGATGCCCGTGCGGAACGTTATGCCCAATTCTTTCGCTGAAGGGGTGGGAATAAACCAGAGGGGGTGACTATATCGGCGATGTTCGGGCACCCATATCCACGACCTGAGGAGGAGATCTCGCGTCGAGTTGAACACGACTTTCGATCACTATGACTGGGCAGCTCCGCGTGTGGGCTCCGCCAGCAATTCGCGTAATCGAGGGAGTCGCTACTGCCGAAAAACCTTGGAATAGGGGAGATCATCGGCAATAATCGCAATTTCGGAGTGCGAAACCAAGGTTTTTTGACCCCGAAACGACGTCTTATCACCTAAGGGGATAAGGAGGCGTCGAGCGCCTCTGAGAGTTGATTTCAAATTGGGGTCTTACAAGCGATTCCGATAACCGAGCGAAATGTTATGCCCATTTGAGCGAAGGGGTGTCCATATGCGATCGAATCGGCAGCCCGCGACCGCGCTCCCAGAGAGGAATTTGGGCGTCGGACCGGAAATCTCCGAATGCGACCTTTTACCGACCGGGTCGAAATGCCGATTCTGAATTGGGGCCTCGCGGGAGGTTCCGACCCCCGGGCGAATAAATATCCGCGTCCGACCGGAGGGTACGGCAGTCAGTGCACTAGTACACACGCTCCGGGGGCGAATTTTGACCCCGGAACGGAATTCCGCGAAACCAACACCCTGTTGACCGTCTCGGAGTGCAGATTCTGAATTGTGGTAACATAAGCGATTGCGATGCTCGTGCGAAAAGTTATGCCCAATTCTTTCGCTGAAAGGGTGGGAATAAACCAGAGGGGGTGACTATATCAGCGATGTTCGGGCACCCATATCCATGACCTAGGGAGAAGATAACGCATCGAGTTGAACATGACTTCTGATCGCTGTGACTGGGTGGCTCCGTGTGTGAGGTCCGCCAGCAGTTCGCGTAATCGAGGGAGTCGCTACTGCCAAAAAACCTTGGAATAGGGGAGATTGTCCGCTAGAATCGCAATTTAAGAGTTCGGAACGAAGGTTTTTCGACCCCAAAATGACGTCTTATCGCCTGAGGCACTAAGGGACCGTCGAGCGCCTCTGAGTGCCGATTCCGAATTGGGATCTTATAAGCCATTACGATAACCGAGCGAAAAGTTATGCCCGTTTGAGCGAAGTGGCGTCCGTATGCGATCGCATCGGCAGCCCGCGACTGCGCTCCCAGAGAGGAATTTGGGCCGCTGACTGGAAATCTCCGAATGCGAATTTTTACCGACCGGGTCGAAGTGCCGATTCTGAATTGGGGCCTCGCGGGCGGTTCCGACCCTCGGGCGAATAAATATCCGCGTTCGACCGGACGGTACGGTAGTCGGTGTACTAGTACACAAGCATCGGGGGGAATTAGCCCCAGAACGAAATTTCGTGAAACCAGCGTTGTGTCGACCGTCTCGGAGTGTCGATTCCGAATTGTCGTAACATAAGCGATTCTGATGCCCGTGCGGAAAGATATGCCCAATTCCTTCGCTGAAGGGGTGGGGATAAATCGGAGGGGGTGACTATATCGGCGATGTTCGGGCACCCATATCCACGACCTGGGGAGGAGATCTCACGTCGAGTTGATCACGACTTCCGATCGCTGTGACTGGGTGGCTCTGCGTGTGGGGTACACCAACGATTCGCGTAATCATGTGAGTCTCTACTGTCAAAAAACCTTGAAATAGGGGAGATCGTCTGCTAGAATCATAATTTTGGAATGCGAAACGAAGGTTTTTCGACCTCGAAATGATGTCTTATCACCTGAGGCAATAAGAGGGCGTCGAGCGCCTCTGAGTGCCAATTCCAAATTGGGGTCTTATAAGCGATTCCGATAACCGAGCCAAAAGTTCTGCTTGTTTGAGCGAAGGGCTGTCCGTATGCGATCGCATCGGCAGCCTGCGACCGCGCTTCCGGAGAGAAATCTTCGAATGCGACCTTTTACCGACTGAGTCGAAGTGCCGATTCTGATTTGGGGCCTCGCGGGTGGTTCCGACCCCCGTGGGACTAAATATCCGCGTCCGACTGGAGGGGTACAGCAGTCGGTGTACTAGTACACACGCTCCGGTGGGGAATTTTGTCCCCGGAATGGAATATTGCGAAACCAGCGCCCTGTCGACCGTCTCGACGTGGCGATTCCGAAATGTGGTCACATAAGTGATTCCAATGCCCGTGCGGAAAGTTATGCCCAATTCTTTCGCTGAAGGGGTGGGATTAAATCGGAGGGGTTGACTATATCGGTGATGTTCGGGCACCCATATCCACGAACTGGGGAAGAAATCTCGCGTCGAGTTGAACAAGACTTCCGATCGCTGTGACTGGGTGGATCTGCGTGTGGGCTACGCTAGTGATTCGCGCAATCGAGGGAGTCGCTACTGCCAAAAAACCTTGGAATAGGGAAGATCGTCGGCTAGAATCGCAATTTTGGAGTGCAAAATGAAGGTTTTTCGACCCCGAAATGACGTATTATTGCCTGCGGCAATAATAAGGCATCGAGCGCCTCTGAGTGTCGATTCCGAATTGAGGTCTTATAAGTGATTCCGATAACCGAGCGAAAAGTTATGCATGTTTGAACGAAGGGGTGTTTGTAAGCGATCGCATCGCAGCCCGCGATCGCGATTTCGGAGAGGAATTTGGGCGCCGGACCAGAAATCTCTGAATGCGACCTTTTACCGACCGGGTCGAAGTGACGATTCTGAATTGTGGCCTCACTGGTGGTTCTGACCCTTGGGCGAATAAATATCCGCGTCCGACCGGAGGGTACGGCAGTAGGTGTACTAGTACACACGCTCCGGAGGGGGGGGATTTTGGCCCCGGAATGGAATTCCGCGAAACCAGCGCCCTGTCGACTGTCTTGGAGTGCCGATTCCGAATTGTGGTCACATAAATGATTCTGATACCCGTGCGGAAAGTTATGCCCAATTCTTTCGCTGAAGGGGTGGGAATAAACCGGAGGGGGGTGACTATATCGGCGATGTTCGGGCACCCATATCCATTATCAGGGGAGGAGATCTCGAGTCGAGTTGAACACGACTTCCGATCGCTGTGATTAGGCGGCTCCGCGTGTGGGCTCAGCCTACGATTCACGTAATCGAGGGAGTCGCTACTGCCAAAAACCTTGGAATAGGGGAGATCGTCGGCTAGAATCGTAATTTCGGAGTGCGAAACAAAGGTTTTTCAACCCCGAAATGAAGTCTTATCACTTGAGGCGATAAGGAGGCATCGAGCGACTCTGAGTGTAGATTCCGAATTGGGGTCTTATAGGCGATTCCGATAACCGAGCGAAAAGTTATGCCCGTTTGAGTGAATGGGTGTTCGTATGTGATCGCATCGGTAGCCCGTGACCGTGCTCCCAGAGAGGAATTTGGGCGCCGGACCGGAAATCTCTGAATGCGACCTTTTACCGACCGGGTCAAAGTGCCGATTCTAAATTGGGGCCTCACGGGCGGTTTCGATTCCCGGGCGAATAAATATCCTCGTCTGATCGGAGGGTACGGCTGTCGGTGCACTAGTACACACGCTCCGAGGGGGGGGATTTTGGCCCCAAAATAGAATTCCGTGAAACCCGTGCCTTGACGACCGTCTCGGAGTGGCGATTCCGAATTGTGGTCACATAAGTGATTCCGATGCCCGCGCGGAATTTTATGCCCAATTCTTTCACTAAAGGGGTGGGAATTTTATGCCCGCGCGGAACCCATATCCACGACCTGGGGAGGAGATCTTACATCGAGTTGAACACAACTTCCGATCGCTGGGCGGCTCCGCATGTGGGCTCATCCAATGATTCGCGTAATGGAGGGAGTCGCTACTGCCAAAAAACCTTGGAATAGGGGAGATCATCAGCTAGAATCGTAATTTCGGAGTGCGAAACGAAGGTTTTTTGACCCTGAAATGACGTCTTATCGCCTGAGACAATAACGGGGCATCGAGCGTCTCTGAGTGCAGATTCTGAATTGGGGTCTTAAAAGCGATTCCGATAACCGAGCGAAAATATATGCCCGTTTGAGCGAAGGGGTGCCCGTATGCGATCGCATCGATAGTCCGCGACCGCGGTCCCGGAGAGGAATTTGGGCGCCGAACCGGAAATCTCTGAATGCAACCTTTTACCGACCGGGTCGAATGCCGATTCTGAATTGGGACCTCGTGGGCGGTTCCGACCCCCGGGTGAATAAAGATCTGCGTCCGACCAGATGGTACGGCAGTCGGTGTACTAGTACACATGCTCCAAGGGGGAATTTTGGCCCCGAAACGGAATTCCACAAAACGTGCGAAATGTTATACCCAATTCTTTCGCTGAAGGGGTGGGAATAAACCGTTGGGAATTACTATATCGGCGATGTTCGGGCACCCATATCCATGACCTGGGGAGGAGATCTCGCGTCGAGTTGAACACGACTTCCGATCGCTGGGACTGGGTGGCTCCGCGTGCGGGCTCATCCAGCGATTCGCGTAATCGAGGGAGTCGTTACTGCCAAAAAACCTTGGAATAGGGGAGATCGTCAGCTAGAATCACAATTTTAGAGTGCGTAACGAAGGTTTTTAGACCCCAAAACGACGTCTTATCGCCTGAGGCAATAATGGGGCATTGAGCGCCTCTGAGTGCAGATTTCGACTTGAGGTCTTATAAGCGATTCCGATAACCGAGCGAAAAGTTGTACCCGTTTGAGCGAAGGGGTGTCCGTATACGATCGCATCGGCAGCCCGCGACTGCGCTCCCGGAGAGGAATTTGGGTGCCGAACCGAAAATCTCTAAATGCAACCTTTTACCGACTGGGTCGAAGTGCCGATTCTGAATTGGGACCTCACGGCCGATTCTGAGCCCCGGGCGAATAAATATCCGCGTCCGACCGGAGGGTATGGCAGTCGGTGTACTAGTACACACGCTCCGGGGGGGGGGGGGGGATTTTAGTCCCGAAACGGAATTTCGTGAAACCAACGCCCTGTCGACCGTCTCAGAGTGCCGAATCCGAATTGTGGTAACATAAGCGATTCCGATGCCCGTGCGGAAAGTTATGCCCAATTCTTTCGCTGAAGGGGTGGGAATAAACCGGAGGGGTGACTATATCGGCAATGTTAGGACACCCATATCCACAACCTGGGGAGGAGATCTTGCGTTGAGTTGAACACGACTTCCGATTGCTGGGACTGGGTGGCTACGCGTGTGGGCTCATCCAGTGATTCACATAATCGAGGGAGTCACTACTGCCAAAAAACCTTGGAATAGGGGAGATCATCGGCTAGAATCGCAATTTCGGAGTGCGAAACGAAGGTTTTTTGAGCCTGAAACGACGTCTTATCGCCTGAGGCAATAAGGGGGCATCGAGCGCCTCTGAGTGCAAATTCTGAATTGGGGTCTTAAAAGTGATTCCGATAATCAAGCGAAAAGTTATGCCCATTTGAGCGAAGGGGTGTCCGTATGCGATCGCATCGGCAGCCCGCGACCGTGCTCCTGGAGAGGAATTTGGGCGCCGAATCGGAAATCTCCGAATGCGACCTTTTACCGATCGGGTCGAAGTTCCGATTTTGAATTGGGGCTTCGCGGGCGGTTCCGTCCCCCAGGCGAATAAATATCCGCATCCGACCGGAGGGTACGGTAGTCGGTGTACTAGTACACACGCTCCGAGGGGGAATTTTGGCCCCGAAACAGAATTCCGCTAAACCAGTGCCTTGTCGACCGTCTCGGAGTGCAGATTCCGAATTGTGGTTGTATAAGCGATTACGATGCCCGTGCGGAATTCTATGCCTAATTCTTTCGCAGAAGGGGTGGGAATAAACCGGAGGGGGTGACTATATCGGCGATGTTCGGGCACCCATATCCACGACCTGGGGGGAGATCTCGCGTCGAGTTGAACATGACTTCCGATCGCTGGGACTGGGTGGCTTCGCATGTGGACTCATCCAGCGATTCGCGTAATCGAGGGAATCACTACTGCCAAAAAACGTTGGAATAGGGGAGATCGTCAGCTATAATCGCAATTTCGGAGTGCGAAACGATGGTTTTTCGAGTCTGAAACGACGCCTTATCGCCTGAGGCAATAAGGGGGCGTCTAGCGCCTCTGAGTGCAAATTTCGAATTGGGGTCTTAAAAGTGATTCCGATAACCGTGCAAAAAGTTATGCCCGTTTGAGAGAAGGGGTGTCCGTATGGGATCGCATCGGCAGCCCGCGACCGTGCTCCTGGAGAGGAATTTGGGTGCCGGACCGGAAATCTCCGAATGCGACCTTTTACCGATCGGGTCGAAGTGACGATTTTGAATTGGGGCCTCGCACGCGGTTCCGACCCTCGGGCGAATAAATATCCGCGTCCGACCAGAGGGTACGGCAGTCGGTGTACTAGTACACACGTTGCGGGGGGAATTTTGGCCCCGAAACGGAATTTTGCGAAACCAACGCCTTGTCGACCGTCTCGGAGTGCCGATTCTGAATTGTGGTTACATAAGCGATTCCGATGCCCGTGCGGAATGTTATGCCCAATTCTTTCACTGAAGGGGTGGGAATAAATCGGAGAGGGTGACTATAACGGCGATGTTCGGGCACCCACATCCACGGCCTGGGGAGGAGATCTCGTGTCACGTTGAACACGACTTTCGATTGCTGGGATTGGGCGGCTTCGCATGTGGGCTCATCCAGCGATTCGCGTAATCGAGGGAGTCGCTACTGCCAAAAAACCTTGGAATAGGGGAGATCGTCGGCTAGAATCACAATTTCAGAGTTCGAAACGAAGGTTTTTAGACCCCGAAACGACATCTTATTGCCTGAGGCAATAATAGGGCATCGAGCGCCTCTGAGTGCAGATTCCGAATTGGGCTCTTATAAGCGATTCTGATAACCGAGCAAAAAGTTATGCCCGTTTAAGCGAAGGAGTGTCCGTATGCGATCGCATCGGCAGCCCGCGACCGCGCACCCGGAGAGAAATTTGGGCGCCGGACCGGGAATCTCTGAATGCCACCTTTTACTGATCGAGTCGAAGTGTCGATTCTGAATTGGGGCCTCGCAGGCGGTTCCAACCCCCAGGCGAATAAATATTCACGTCCGACCGGACGGTACGGCAGTCGGTGTACTAGTACACACGCTCCGGGGGGAATTTTGGCCCCGAAATGGAATTCCGCAAAACCAGCTCCTTGTCGACCGTCTCGGAGTGCAGATTTCGAATTGTGGTCACATAAGCGATTCTGATGCCTGTGCGGAATTTTATGCTTAATTCTTTCGCTGAAGGGGTTGGAATAAACTGGAGGGGGCGACTATATCGGCAATGTTCGGGCACCGATATCCACGACCTGGGGAGGAGATCTCGCGTCGACTTGAACACAACTTTCGATCGCTGGGACTGGGTGGCTCCGCGTGTGGGCTCATTCAGCGATTCACGTAATCGAGGGAGTCACTACTTCCAAAAAACCTTGGAATAGGGGAGATCGTCGGCTAGAATCGCAATTTCGGAGTGCGAAACAAAGGTTTTTCGAGCCTGAAACGACATCTTATCGCCTGAGGCAATAAGGGGGCATCGAGCACCTCTGAGTGCAAATTCCGAATTGGGGTCTTAAAAGTGATTCCGATAATCGAGCGAAAATTTATGCCCGTTTGAGCGAAGGGGTGTCCGTATGTGATCGCATCGGCAGCCCGCGACCACGCTCCCAGAGAGGAATTTGGGTGCCGGACCGAAAATCTCCAAATGCGACCTTTACCGATCGGGTCAAAGTGCCGATTTTGAATTGGGGCCTCGCGGGCAGTTCCGACCCCCGGGCGAATAAATATCCGTGTCCGACCGGAGGGTACGGCAGTCGGTGTATTAGTACACACGCTACGGGTGGAATTTTGGCCCCGAAATGAAATTCCGCGAAACTAGCACCTTGTCGACCGTCTCGGAGTGCCGATTCCGAATTGTTGTTCGATAAGCGATTTTGATGCCCGTGCGGAATGTTATGCCCAATTCTTTCACTGAAGGGGTGGGAATAAACTGGAGGGGTGACTATAACAGTGATGTTCGGGCACCCATATCCACGACCTGGGGAGGAGATCTCGTGTCGAGTTGAACATGACTTTCGATCGCTGAGACTGAGCGGCTTCGTGTGTGGGCTCATCCAGTGATTCGCGTAATCGAGGGAGTCGCTACTGCCAAAAAACCTTAGAATAGGGGAGATCGACGGCTAGAATCACAATTTCAGAGTGCGAAGTGAAGGTTTTTAGACCCCGAGACGACGTCTTATTGCCTGATGCAATAATAGGGCATCGAGCGCCTCTGAGTGCAGATTTTGAATTGGGCTCTTATAAGTGATTCCGATAACCGTGCGAAAAGTTATGCCCATTTAAGCGATGGGGTGTTCGTATGCGATCGCATCGGTAGCCCGCCACCGCGCTCGCAGAGAGGAATTTGGGCTTCGGACCGAAAATCTCCGAATGCCACCTTTTACCGATCGGGTTGAAGTGCCGATTCTGAATTGGGGCCTCGCGAGCGGTTCCGACCCCCGGGCGAATAAATATCTGCGTCCGACCGGAGGGTACGACAGTCGGTGTACTAGTATACACGCTCCGTGGGGGAATTTTTGCCCCGAAATGGAATTCCACAAAACCAGCGCCCTGTCGACCATCTCGGAGGGCCGATTCCGAATTGTGGTCACATAAGCGATTCCGATGCCCGTGCGGAAAGTTATGCCCAATTCTTTCGCTGAAGGGGTCGGAACAAACCGGAGGGGATGATGATATCGGCGATGTTCGGGCACCCATATCCACGACCTGGGGAGGAGATCTCGCGTCGAGTTGAACACGACTTCCGATCGCTGGAACTGGGCGTCTCTAGTTGTGGGCTCATCCAGCGATTCGCGTAATCGAGGGAGTCGCTACTGCCAAAAAACCTTGGAATAGGGGAGATCGTCGGCTAGAATCGCAATTTCAGAGTGCTTAACGAAGGTTTTTATGACCCGAAACGACGTCTTATTGCCTGAGGTAATAAGGGGGCATCGAGCGCCTCTAAGTGCAGATTCCGAATTGTGGTCTTATAAGCGATTCTGATAACTGAGCGAAAAGTTATGCTCGTTTGAGCGAAGGGGTGTCTGTATGCGATCGCATCGGCAGCCCACGACCGCGCTCCTAGAGAGGAATTTGGGTGCCAGACCGAAAATCTCCGAATGTGACCTTTTACCGACCGGGTCGAAGTGTCGATTCTGAATTGGGGCCTCGAGGGCAGTTTCGACCCTCGGGCGCATAAATATCCTCGTCCGACCGGACGGTACGGTGGTCGGTGTACTAGTACACACGCTCCGGGGGGGAATTTTGGCTTCGGAATGGAATTCCGAGAAACCAGCGCCTTGTCGACAGTCTCGGAGTGCCGATTTCGAATTGTGGTCACATAAGCGATTCCGATGCCCGTGCAGAAAGTTATGCCCAATTCTTTCGCTGAAGGGGTGGGAATAAACCGGAGGGGATGGCGATATCGGCGATGTTCGGGTACCCATCTCCATGACCTGGGGAGGAGATCTTGCGTCGAGTTGAACACGAATTCCGATCGTTGTGACTGGGCTGCTCCGCGTGTGGCCTCCGCCAGCGATTCGCGTAATCGATGGAGTCGCTACTGCAAAAAACCTTGGAATAGGAGAGATCGTCGGCTAGAATCACAATTTTGGAGTGCAAAACAAAGGTTTTTTGACCCCGAAAACGATGGCTTATCGCGTGAGGTGATAAGGGGGCGTCGAGCGCCTCTGAGTGCAGATTCTGAATTGGGGTGTTATAAGAGATTCCGATACTCGAGGGAAAAGTTATGCCCATTTAAGCGAAGGGGTGTCCGTATGCGATCGCTTCAGTATCCAGCGACCGTGCTCCCGGAGAGGAATTTGGGCGCCCGACCACAAATCTTCGAATGTGACCTTTTACCAACCCGGTCGAAGTGCCGATTCTGAATTGGGGCATCGCGGGTGGTTCAGACCCCCGGGCGAATAAATATCCACGTTCGACCGGAGGGTACGACAGTCGGTGTACTAGTACATACTCTCCGGGGGGAATTTTGCCCCCGAAACGGAATTCCGCATAACCAGCGGCTTGTCGACTGTCTCAGAGTGCCGATTCCAAATTGTGGTCACATAAGTGATTCCGATGCCCGTGCTGAATTTTTTGCCCAATTCTTTCGCTGAAGGGGTGGGAATAAACCGGAGGGGGTGACTATATCGGCGATGTTCGGGCACCCATATCCACGACTTGGGGAGGAGATCTCGCGTTGAGTTGAACATGACTTCCGATCGTTGGGACTGGGTGGCTCCGCGTGTGGGTTCATTCAGCGATTCGCGTAATCGAGGGAGTCACTACTGCCAAAAAACCTTGGAATAGGGGAGATCGTCAGCTAGAATCACAATTTCGGAGTGCAAAATGAAGGTTTTTCGAGCCTGAAATGACGTCTTATCGTCTGAGGCAATAAGGTCGCAACAAGCGCCTCTGAGTGCAGATTCCAAGTTGGGGTCTTAAAAGTGATTCCGATAACCGAGCGAAAAGTTATGCCCGTTTGAGCGAAGGGGTGTCCGTATGCGATCGCATTGGCAGCCCGCGACCGCACTCCCGGAGAGGAATTTGGGCGCCGGACCGGAAATCTCTGAATGCGACCTTTTACCAATCGGGTCGATGTGCCGATTCTGAATTGGGGCCTTGCGGGCGGTTCCGACCCCCGGGCGAATAGATATCCGCGTCCGACCGGAGGGTACGTCAGTCGGTGTACTAGTACACACGCTCCGGGGGGGATTTTGGCCCAGGAATAGAATTCCGTGAAACCAGTGCCCTGTCGACCGTCTCGGAGTGCCGATTCCGAATTGTGGTCACAAAAGCGATTTCGATGCCCGTGCAGAAAGTTATGCCCAATTCTTTCGCTGAAGGGGTGGGAATAAACCGGAGGGGGTGACTATATCGGTGATGTTCGAGCACCCATATCCACGACCTGGGGAGGAGATCTCGCGTCGAGTTGAACATGACTTCCGATCACTTTGACTGGGCAGCTCAGCGTATAGGCTCCGCCAGCAATTCGCGTAATCGAGGGAGTCGCTACTGCAAAAAACCTTAGAATAGGGGAGATCGTCGGCTAGAATCATAATTTCAGAGTGCAAAACGAAGGTTTTTCGACCGCGAAACGACGTCTTATTGCTTGAGGCAATAAGGTGGCATCTAGCACCTCTGAGTGCAGATTACAAATTGGGGTCTTATAAGTGATTCCGATAACCGAGCGAACATTTATGCCCGTTTGAGCGAAGGGGTGTCCGTATGTGATCGCATCGGCAGCCCGCGACCGCGCTCCCGGAGAGGAATTTGGGTGCCGGACCGGAAATCTCCGAATGCGACCTTTTACCGACCGGGTTGAAGTGCCGATTCTGAATTGGGGCCTTGCAAATGGTTCCGACCCCCGGGCGAATAAATATTCACGTCCAACCGGAGGGTACGACAGTCGGTGTACACATGCTCCGGGGGGGGGGGGGGGAGAATTTTGGCCCCGAAATGGAATTCCGCGAAACCAGCACCCTGTCGACCGTCTCGGAGTGCCGATTTTGAATTGTGGTCGCATAAGCTATTCCGATCCCCGTGCGGAATGTTATGCCCAATTCTTTCGCTGAAGGGGTGGGAATAAACCGGAGGGGAAGACGATATCGGCGATGTTCGGGCACCCATATCCACGACCTGGGGAGGAGATCTCGCGTCGAGTTGAACATGACTTCTGATCGCTATGACCGGGCGGCTCCGCGTGTGGCCTCCGCCAGTGATTCGCATAATCGAGGGAGTAGCTACTGCAAAAACCTTGGAATAGGGGAGATCGTCGGCTAGAATCGCAATTTCGGAGTGCGAAACGAAGGTTTTTCGACCCCTAACTGTCGTCTTATCGCCTGAGGCAATAAGGGAGCGTCGAGTGCCTCTGAGTGCAGATTCCGAATTGGGGTCTTATAAGCGATTCTGATAACCGAGCGAAAAGTTATGTCCATTTGAGCGAAGGGGTGTCCGTATGCGATCGCATCGACAGCCTGCGACCGCGCTCCCGGAGAGGAATTTAGACGCCGGACCGCAAATCTCCGAATGTGACCTTTTACCAACCGGGTCGAAGTGCCGATTCTGAATTGGGGCCTCGCGGGCGGTTCCGACCCCCGGGCGAATAAATATCCGCGTCCGACCGAAGGGTATGGAAGTCGGTGTACTAGTACACACGCTCCGGGGGGGAATTTTGGCCCCGAAATAGAATTCCGCGAAACCAGCGCCTTGTCGACCGTCTCGGAGTGCCGATTCCGAATTTTGGTCACATAAGCGATTCCGATGCCCGTGCTGAATTTTATGCCCAATTCTTTCATTGAAGGGGTGGGATAAACCGGAGGGGGTGACTATATCGGCGATGTTCGGGCACCCATATCCATGACTTGGGGAGGAGATCCCATGTCGAGTTGAACACAACTTCTGATCGGTGGGACAGGGTGGCTCCGCGTGTGGGCTCATCCAGTGATTCGCGTAATCGAGGGAGTCACTACTGCCAAAAAATCTTGGAATAGGGGAGATCATCGGTTAGAATCACAATTTCAGAGGGCGAAACGAAGGTTTTTCGAGCCTGAAATGATGTCTTATCGCCTGAGACAATAAAGGGGCAACAAGCGCCTCAGAGTGTAGATTCCAAATTGGGGTCTTAAAAGTGATTCCGATAACCGAGTGAAACGTTATGCCCGTTTGAGCGAAGGGGTGTCCGTATGCAATCGCATCGGCAGCCCGCGACCGCGCTCCCGGAGAGGAATTTGGGCGCCAGACCGGAAATCTCCGAATGTGACCTTTTATCGATCGGGTCGAAGTGCTGATTCTGAATTGGGGCCTCGCGGGCGGTTCCAACCCCCGGGCGAATAAATATCCGCGTCCGACCGGAGGGTACGACAGTCGGTGAACTAGTACACACGCTCCGGGGGGGATTTTAGCCCCAGAATGGAATTCCGCGAAACCAGCGCCCTGTCGACCGGCTCGGAGTGTCGATTCCGAATTGTGGTCACATAAGCGATTCCGATGTCCGTGCATCAAGTTATGCCCAATTCTTTCGATGAAGAGGTGAGAATAAACCGGAGGGGTGACTATATCGGCGATGTTCGAGCACCCATATCTACGACCTGGGGAGGAGATCTCGCGTCGAGTTGAACATGACTTCCGATCGCTTTGACTGGGAGGCTCCGCGTATGGGCTCCACCAGCGATTCGCGTAATCGAGAGAGTCGCTACTGTAAAAAACCTTGGAATAGGGGAGATCGTCGGCTAGAATCGCATTTTCAGAGTGCGAAACGAAGGTTTTTCAACCGTGAAACGACGTCTTATCACCTGAGGCAATAAGGTGGCATCTAGCGCCTCTGAGTGCAGATTCCGAATTGGGGTCTTATAAGCGATTCCGATAATCGAGCGAAAAGTTATGCCCGTTTGAGCGAAGGGGTGTCCGTATGAGATCGCATCGGCAGCCCGCGACTGCGCTCCCGGAGAAGAATTTGGGTGCCGGACTGGAAATCTTCGAATGCGACCTTTTATCGACCGGGTTGAAGTATCGATTTTGAATTGGGGCTTCGCGGGTGGTTCCGAACCCCGGGCGAATAAATATCTGCATCCGACAGGAGGGTATGGCAGTCGGTGTACTAGTACACACGCTCCGGGGGGGAATTTTGGCCCCGAAACGAAATTCCGTAAAACCAGCACCTTGTTGACCGTCTTGGGGTGCCGATTCCGAATTGTGGTCACATAAGCGATTCCGATGCCCGTGCGAAATGTTATACCCAATTCTTTCACTGAAGGGGTGGGAATAAACCGGAGGGGATGACGATATCAGCGATGTTCGGGCACCCATATCCATGACCTGGGGGGGAGATCTCGCGTCGACTTGAACACGACTTCCGATCGCTAGGACTGGGCAGCTCCGCGTATGGGCTCATCCAGCGATTCGCGTAATCGAGGGAGTCGCTACTGCCAAAAAACCTTGGAATAGGGGAGATCGTCGACTAGAATCGCAATTTCAGAGTGCGTAACGAAGGTTTTTCGACCCCAAAATGACATCTTATCGCCTGAGGCAATAAGGGGGCGTCGAGCGCCTCTGAGTGCAGATTTCGAATTGGGGTGTTATAAGCGATTCTGATAACCGAGCAAAAAGTTATGCCTATTTGAGCGAAGGGGTGTCCGTATGCGATCGCATCGGCAGCCCGCGACCGCGCTCCCAGAGAAGAATTTGGGTGCCGGACCGGAAATCTCCGAATGCGACCTTTTACTGACCGGGTTGAAATGTCGATTTTGAATTGGGGCATCGCGGGTTGTTCCGACCCCCGGGCGAATAAATATCTGCATCCGACCGGAGGGTACGGCAGTCGGTGTACTAGTACACATGCTCCCGGGGGGAATTTTGGCCCCGGAATGGAATTCCACGGAACGAGGGCCCTGTCGTTCGTCTCGGAGTGCCAATTTCGAATTGTGGTCACTTAAGCGATTCCGATGCCCGTGCGGAAAGTTATGCCCAATTCTTTCGCTGAAGGGGTGGGAATAAACCGAAGGGGATGACGATATCAGTGATGTTCGGGCACCTATATCCACGACCTGGGGAGGAGATCTCGTGTTGAGTTGAACACGACTTCCGATCGCTGTGACTGGGCGGCTCTGTGTGTGGCCTCCTCCAGTGATTTGCGTAATCGAGGGAGTCACTACTGCTGAAAAACCTTGAAATAGGTGAGATCATCAGCTAGAATAGCAATTTTGGAGTGCGAATCGAAAGTTTTTTGACCCTGAAACGACATCTTATCATCTGAGGCAATAAGGGGCGTCGAGTGCCTCTGAGTGCAGATTCCGAATTGGGGTCTTATAAGCGATTCCGATAATCGAGCAAAAAGTTATGCCCGTTTGAGCGAAGGGGTGTCCGTATGCGATCGCATCGGCAACTCGCGACCGCGCTCCCGAAGAGGAATTTGGGCGTCGGACCGGAAATCTCCGAATGTGACCTTTTACCGAGCGGGTCGAAGTGCCGATTTTGAATTGGGGCCTCGCGGGTGGTTCCGACCCCCGGGCGAATAAATATCCGCGTCCGACCGGAGGGTACGGCAGTCGGTGTACTAGTACACAAGCTCCGGAGGGGAATTTTTGCCCCGAAACGGAATTCCGCAAAACCAGCGCCTTATCGACCGTGTTGAGTTCTCATATGTTGAATGCTTAATGAGAATGCTAAGCCAACAAATCAGATCTTTATTTTTTATGATGAGCATGAACATTTCATGGACAAAATTGGTGAATGTTAAGTAATGAAACTTGATGTTAGTGACTCTTGGAATGCAAATGAAACAAACATGTTAATTGATCTTGATGTTAGTGACTCTTGGAATGCAAATGATGTTAATTGATCATTTATGTCATTATATCTCTCACTATGTTCTTTCATGTAGGTGAGATACTATGCAAGACATGTACCAAAACAAGGTTCAAAAGATCAAGTAAAGTAAGAAAAACAGGTACCTGTCGACAGCCAGAAAGGCCCCTGTCGACAGATACAAATAGGCCAGAAAGCCACACCTCAGGACAAGAGTGCCTGTCGACAGCACCAGTATCGCCTGTCGACAGCCACTGATAGGAAACTGTCTCCCGAACTCCCAGTCCTCTGCCTGTCAACACCTGTCGACAGGAGCATCCAGTGCTGTCAACAAACAAAGAAAACCTTCAGATACGGAAAGTGTTTAAGTTGCCAAACATGGTGGTTCCAACTACCACGTCTCTCCATATATGGACACCACTATATAAGCTATCTTTTGAAGGTAATCTCGTATAGAAGCAGCCTCCACCAAAAACCCTAGAGAAAGTCCAAGAACAAGAGGTGTTGCTGCTGCTCTGCTTCACCATGTTGTTCAGAGATTGAACCAATTGTTGATCCAGCAGTATTGAGGTCTGATCATCGTGGATTCAAGCCTCTCCATCAAGTTGTGTCCCTCAAGACGAAGCTTGAAGTCCATCCAGACGTTCATCAGAAGAGTTCTTAATTAGGATTTGTGTTTCAACTCAGAACTCTTCCCTGTTTTAGTTTTTACATATCCATGTGTGTGTGGTTGTGTCTCAAGCAGTCCTTGAGCTTGATTCACATGGCTTGTGATGTTCCGATCGTGGTTTCACATCAGACAACTTGTGTGTGTGAGTTGTAGTCGTTGAACTAGCTCATAAGCAGTCTTTTCTGCGTGTGTCCTATGGTTTGAACATTTCTACGTTAGATGTTTGGTAGGCACGGTGTCTCTACACACGTCTGATAGATTGTTTCTCTATCTATTGTCAAGTTACACACATCAAAGTTTAGTTTAAACTCTGTTACAGTTTTCACAGTTTGTGTCTTCGTGAAAAGAAGGTGATAAGAACTTTTTAATTGACAATAATCTATTCAACCCCCCTTCTAGATTACCATATAGGGAATTCCGCAACCTTTCAATTGGTATCAGAGCGAGATTTCTCTGATTCGCTGTTATACTTGTTTGATCTTACGATCAGGAGAACTTTGATCTCATGGAATCTAACAAGGGGTATATGGCCGAAGGACACTCTGTGACCAGGCCACCCTTCTTTGACAGAACTGACTACCGTTATTGGAAAAATCGCATGCAGGTATTCCTGAGAGCACAGAACTTTGAGCTGTGGAAGATCGTCCACAAAGGAGCATACACTCTTCCTGAGGATGAAGATACCTGGACGAAGGATCAAATTGCAAAAGGAACACTCAACTGGAGTGCCTTAAACATGATGCAATGCTCCATCCATCCCAAGGAATATTCGAGAGTCTCCATGTGCACCTCAGTAAAAGAAATGTGGGACAAGCTCGAATTGATATACGAAGGTACGTCTCAGGTAAGGGAATCAAAGGTAAGCATGCTGGTCTCTGAGTATGAGATGTTTAAGATGAACAACAATGAAACCATCTCAGACATGTTTGCTAGGTTCATGCTAATAATAAATGGGTTGAAAGGTCTTAAAAAGGAATACTCAGAAAGTGATTTGGTGAGGAAGATACTTCGGTCTCTTCCATCCTCATGGAACATCAAAGCCACTGTCATTGAGGATTCAAAAGATCTCTCAACAATGAAATTGGATGAACTTATTGGCTCTTTAATGACATATGAAATTAATGTCAAAAGAAAGGAAACTGAAGAGAACCCAAGAAAATCAATTGCTTTAAAAGCTTCTAAGAAAAACTCTTCAGGTTCCAAAAAGGATGCTCAACATGAAAGTGATGAGCCTGAGACCTCTAGTGATAGTGAAAGTGATGAAATGACCATGCTCACTAGACAATTCAAAAAATTTCTGAAATTCAAAAGGAGAGGATCAGGTAACTCCAAACCTTTTCAAAGGAAAGACTTTTTGAACAAATCTGATTCTAACAAAAAGTCTGATGTTGTGTGCTATGAGTGCAAGAAATAAGGGCACATGAGAGGAGAGTGCCCCGAGCTCAAGAAGAAACTGAAAAAGGAGAAATTCACCTTCAAGAAAGCCAAGGCAATGTCGGTAACTTGGAGTGATGAAAATGAAGATGAGAACAGTCAAGCTACCTCTGGAGATGATGAAGTTCAGTATCTGATGGCTAGAAGCGACGACTCCAATGAGGTAAATTCTTCCTTTGAAACTTATTTTGTTGATGAATGGGAAGAAGCTTATACTATTTTATTTGAAAACTTCTGTGAGTTTAAGTCTGAAAATAAAGCACTGAAAAAGAAAATCAATTCCCTTGTTCATGACACCAACCATAATGAACAAATTGCATCCTTGAATAAGGAAATTGAAATTATGAAAGTTGATGAACAAGCACATAGTGAGGAAATGGATGGCATGAAACTGAAATTGCAAGAATTTCAAAAAGAAAAAGATGATCTAAGTAATTCTCTTAAAACTCTTCAAGATGAACTTGTTGGAGTTAAAGAAAAGTTGAAAAAGGTTGAAGAGCAACTTAAGGGGAAATCTGAAGATCTAACTAGGTTTGTCAAGGGTAAACAAAATATTGATGCAATTTTGGGATCTAATGTGTTTGTTGCAAAACATGGGATTGGACATCAACCTGTTAAACCAAAAGTAATTGGTAAAAATCTGTTGACATCTTTTGTTGATACCAACCCAAGCACAAGCAAACAAATCCCATCAATGAACAATAAAAGTCAAGCCAAAGGCAAGAAACATGAACCCAAGAAAACCAAATCTGTTGCTAACAAAACTGCAGAACCTGTCAACTACCCCAAAGAGGGTTGTCAACAGGATGGGAAACCAGCTTCCAAAGGAAAGCTGACCACGCGACAGAAAGGTAAAATGCCCATGCATGTTCCTCAAAACAAAAAGCCCATTGTTGTAGAAAAACCTTTATCATGCAATTTCTATAAAAAGGTCGGGCATAATGAAAAACAATACTGGAATAGTCCAAATAAACTAAAACTCAAACAAATTTGGATTCCGAAGCATTTACTGTTTGGCATGAATAATACAGTGGGACCCAAAGTAATTTGGGTACCAAAACCTCTTGTCTGATCCACATATGCAGGAATGCCTAGCAGCCCAAAATCAAAACAAATGGTACCTGGATAGTGGCTGCTCGAGGCATATGACGGGCAATAAAGAAAAATTCTATTTGTTGGTGGAAAAAGACGGAGGTCAAGTCATCTTTGGAGGTAACAACAAAGGTCAGATCATCGGCTCAGGTAAGGTCGGTAAGTATGTCTCCAACTCAATTGACAATGTACTATTGGTGGATGGCCTTCATCACAATTTGCTTAGCATAAGTCAATTATGTGATAAAGGTCACCAAGTTATCTTTGAATCAAGCACATGTCAAATCATTGACAAGGATACAGGAAGTCTAAAATTTTATGGAAATAGGGTGAACAACATCTACATGGTTGACTTAGATGATCCAGAAAATGAAGACTTGTGTCTTGTAGCAAACAAACAGGATGAGCTCACACTGTGGCATCGTAGGCTTGGCCATGTAAGCTACAATGTCCTGCACAAGATCATGAAGTTGAAGTTGGTAAGTGGACTCCCTGATATTTCCTTTAATAAAAATGAAAGTTTTTGTGATGCATGTGCACAGGGAAAACAAACCCGAAAATCTTCAAATCAAAAGCACTGGTAAGCACTACTAAACCCTATGAATTGCTGCACATGGACCTATTTGGACCTACGAGAACACTGAGTCTCAATGGCAAACGCTTTGGTTTTGTCATTGTAGACGACTTCTCTAGGTTCACATGGGTTAAGTTCCTCGCACACAAAAATGATGCAATAAGCCTGTTTTAGGAATTCTTCAATAAAATTGAGCATGGAAATGTCAACAAGATATGCTCCATCCGCACTGATCACGGGGGAGAATTTGATAACAATTCCTTTTCTGATTTCTGCAGGCACCACAGGATAGAACATTTGTTCTCCTCTCCAAGGACTCTAGAACAAAATGGTGCAGTGGAGAGAAAGAACAGAACCTTGGTGGAAATGGCTCGCACCCTTCTGGTCGAAAGTCAACTTGCAAGAACCTTTTGGGCAGAAGCGGTAAACACATCATGCTACATTCTCAACAGAGTCATGGTAAGACCCGTAATCAAGAAAACTCCCTATGAATTGCTAAAAGGTAAGAAACCCAGCATTGGGTACTTTAGAGTTTTTGGCTCAAAAGTCTTCATTCATAATAATGATAAAGCCGATCTACACAAATTTGAGGCCAAAGTGATCAAGGTATTCTTCTTGGATATTCAAAACACTCTAGAGCTTACAGGGTGTTTAATCTTAAAACTCGAACGGTGGAAGAAACTCCACACGTTGTTTTTGATGAATCTCAATCAAAGCCTAACATATCGAATACTTACAGATTTGAAGATGAAGATGAAGGAACAACACTTGGGGAACTTTAAATAAAAATAAAAGCAAACTCTAAAATTGTCTCCAAGACTAACAGTGAACATCTTCGCATGTACGATGATGAGGATGATGCAATTTTGTTCAGAAATCAAAATGATGAACCTGAAGAAGATCCACAACAAGAGGAGCCTCAAGCTGAAACTCCTCAAGCACACCCTCCTCCAGAACAACCTCCTCAAATGCAAGATCAACCAGGACCTTCAACAATCACAAATGTCAGGTACTCTAAAGATCATCCACTTGAGAACATAATAAGAGATGTGAATGAAAAAGTTCAAACTAGGTCTCAACTTAGGGAAATAGTTGAACAAGATCATCTAGCTTTTGTGTCTCACGTGGAACCTAAAAATGTTGAAGAAGCTTTAAAGGAAAACTCATGGATTGATGCTAGAAGCTGGTCTATTGCCACTACAATATGCGGTTGAAAGTCAAATGCATTAGAGAAATGTAGAAAGTATGACAAATCATCAAACCAATTTTAAATCAAAGCTAACATGCTTCATAATGTTCAGAAATCATGAATTTAATACATAGACATGGATTGAATAAGGTTTAAGAGCAAGAACAAGGGATCAGGTACGAGGATGAACACGAATGTTAGTTGCTTAATTCTTATAATAAGCATGATAGAAATTGGAAAAAAGATGAGAATAGTGTTCTTAACATCAAATCAATCTACAAAAGTATTTAATTATATATTAAACCTAAGAGAATACCTACCTTTGAGCGAATTTATAGATCAAGAGCAAAAATCAGAAGAACAGGTTGACCAAAAGATCCATTCTTCCACGAATTTCCTTCTTCTCCTGCAGTAATTCTCTCCTACAAGCACATCCCAATAGTCGTAAGGGTTTGGCAAAAGAAGATTTGAGATTTATTTATAGGGATTGACTTTCCAATTCCTAATATAACTCTAACTCTATGAAAAATAAATTTTATCTCTATCTCCAAGTCTTCCTATCTCTAATTGGGTTGGGATAGACATGGGAAAAGGTGGTTATCATGTTAGAATAGCTCTAGAACACTAATTTGGATAATTATTGTAACGTTGTGGCCGTTCGGATCTGAGTTTGAGTGGTTTGTGGGCCAATGTGTGGCCGATGTGTGATGTTTTGTGCTTTAGCAGGTTGTGTGGGTGTTGTGGGCTAGAAATATGAACCCAACAAACCCACTAGTTTTCTATTGGAGAATGTGACGAGGGAGTGCATCACGTTCAGAACACGTCCCCCGTTTGTGTCGCATTCTCATCGCCGCTTGTTTTCGATCTTTAGCTGCATGCGCGATGCATGGCCCATGCATGGTTGACGCATGGCGTCAGGGTCTTGAACGTGTCGGTCAGGTACCTCACATTATTAATGTGACAGTCACCTGCATCGTGTTCTAAACTCTGATGGTTTAAGAGGTTGCAGGTCAACCAAACAGATCAAGCAACTCTGTTCATAGAGGGAAGGAGTTTTTGAAGGTGTTTTTACGATTCTGATCCCGTGGCTTGTGTTTCGGTGGGTTCTCGGTGTGAGGAGGTTGTTTGGAGCATGAGGAACACCGATCGAGCGACATTCTTTGTGCTTCTTATGTGGATAGGGAGATTCTTGCTTGGTTCTCTGTGTTTATAGTGAATTTGACAGGTTTACAGCATGCAATAGCTTCGTTGTAGTAGTATGCAAGCTAAGGTAGTAGTTTTACTCTTTGTAATAGATCAATGATAGTAGATATGTATGATTTTTAGGTTTTCCAGGAAGTGGGTTTCTGGATTGGCATTCTGTCTATGGATGCAACGATCTAGGGTGTGGCGTTCTTAACACGATGGCCGACTCGATGCATTCACATCAAGAATGTGCCATATCGGGGTGTCGTGTTATTAATGCGATGATCGACACTGTCGTGTTCTTGTTTCTGAAGCCTAAATATTTTGTTTATGGAATGTGGGTCCTCCGGACCCTAGTTTAAAGTGTTTAATGAATTGTGAAGGTTTGTGTATATGTTTTAAGACTCAAGGTTAGTGAGATTACGTGGGTTGTGCATGTGGCTGAGCTTGACGGTACGACGCCTATCGTGGTTACCTCTCGAGTTGAGTACCATAGGTTCTCTGTGAGCCAGGCACGTTAGTGCTCGGGGTTTATCCCAATATCGTGTGTACCATAGAGGTCTATATCGTTCTTCCTAGATACCCTCACTCGTTTGTCGAGTTGTACATATGGCTGAGGGAAAGACGATAATGGGCAGAGACTTGTGGTGTGTTGGTTCTCTATTCAGTCGCTTGTAGCGTGCTCGTGGTTGGGAGATGGATACCACTAGACGTACTAGGCCCCAACTAGTCCCGTATTCCACAACCTCACTCTAGGGGCTCCAGAACCCTTAGAGGTGTGATATGTGTGGGTCTGCAGTGTGTGTCGTTGTAGGTGTGGTGTTGGTCGGTCTTCACAGCTTGTTGGCACTATAGAGGTGGAGCCGCACTTGGACCTTCTGTCCATGGCTGTGAGACTGAGAGGTAGTCCAGTATGGTTTGTCTGGGCCAGTAGTTGGTGTCGCGAACTAGACTTTGTGACTCGAGTGTGGTGTTGTCCTTTTGTAGCTCGTACACTAGTGTATGACTTGTCATTTATTTATAAATGTTCAGTACATACAGTTTATTGACTTTTCTATTTAATTTCAGCATTTAGTTCTGTACTCGTTTACTTATGTTAACTGCTTAATTATTAATTGGTCACTCCTGCTTCTCGTAAAATTTGTGTTGTTCAAATTTTGATGGAGTTTTCCTACTGAGCCAGTGACTTGTGAGGCTCACACCCCTACTCCCCCTTTTAGGTGAAGGAGAGCAAGAGAGTTTCCGTCCCTTGTCTAGTTCTAAGCTGCACCATAGCGGAGGCGAGCCCACTCCACCGTAGTGTAATTTTTTGTTCTTATTCTCACCTCGAGATATGCCCCAGGATGTTGTATTTTCACTTTCTATTAACTTTAGTTGAGATGTGGCTATGTAAACTTCATGTAAATATCCATGAGAGTGTATAAAAGTGTGCAATCTTATATGTGTTTAGATATTTCTTTTATATTCTCACAGACTCGAGTGATGGTATCCCTTGCAAGACTTCGGCCTGTTCATGGGAGGCGGAGTCGAATCGGACTCGTTATCAACTAGGTTAACATGTCTGAACGATGAGGACGACTACAATTATGAGGTGTAATTGATTTTATCTTGTCTATTTTGAATAATGGATAATGGACATTCTAAATTTATTAATGATTTCCTAATTTACTATTATTATATGCTCTATTTGGCCCAATAACTCTATTATATATGGACCATTAATTAGCTCATTGTCTATTTTTATTTATTGGATTTCAATTTAACCCTTTTATTCTATTAGTTTTTTAATTTAATTAATTAACATTATCTGTGTGGGTGATATATATATATATATATATATATATATATATATATATATATATATATATTACATATAATAGATAAATACTTATTATCTTTCTAGATGACTAACTTTTATTACCTGTCCAAAAAAAAAGATTGACTTTGGGACAAATATTTATGCCACTTATTTGATTATTTGTTCCATTTAATAATAAGTGTAGTGATAAATAATCAGAAAAGTGGATAACTAAATTTTATTTAAAAAAATGAAGAAAGAATTAAAGACTTCATGAAATGGGGCCGGTCTTCCCCTTTAATCATCAATCTTATAATAGGGTATATAATATTTTCATTATATATGTCGACTCTTTGCATATATAGAATTTTCATAGTTAATAAAATCGCAGGTGCTTGTGTTTTCTCAATTCATTTCTCTCTTCTTATTTACACTGCAGTACTCTCCATCACCTCCGCGAAGTAGTCGAGTGGAGATCCGAAGAAGCTTATCATGAAGCCGACGACTCCTCGTTTAATTAATTGTCACCGGCATTATTCCTTGAATATTTTGCTTCTCTTCCCATGCACATGCACCCCTCTGATCGATCGATCCACCGCGTATTTGCACACAGCCGTTCTTTTATTCACCCTCGCGCTGCTGCAGGTGGACTTCTCCGGGTGGTTGTAGAAAACTTGGTGTTCTCCATCTAATAGATAAAAACACATCTGTAAGATGATCACCTGCAAAGCACCTGGCGATCTTCTCCTCTATCGACGTTCCAAGTGTCGTACGTGACAGGCTGATATGTGGCTAACACTTCAAAAAAGAAATCTTAAATTTCAGGACCTACATGCTTCACAGTGGGGTTTTTGAGTTCGAATTCTACGGTGCAGGTCGCGGTCTCGATGGCGCTGTCACGTTCAGGACAGAGACCAATCACGATATATATATCTAGGCCAACCAAGACCCAACTCAGTGCATTAATTTACACTACATGTCGTGTTCATCTGGGATGCTTGCATCCTGTAGGTGTATACAGTTTGTTTTGTATGTCTAGTACTGTTTCCCCCCAGCTGCCCAGCTAGACTTTTCCTCCTCGTTCCTCCGGAGTTCCTGTTATTCCCTTGAAGCCACATCTTCTCCTTCTTCTCCCCTTCCACCATGCACCCATCCCCGATGAAGGTCTAGGAAGAGTGCTCACACATCGAATCGTCTCTAGCTAGTTTGATGTATGCTCCTACCCACAATTAGGTGTGTGCCCTTGCGTACCGTAATCTCAATCTCTTAATTTCTTCTGTTATTCGTCTACGTGCTTGTGGCTGGGGCAATGGGTTCTTGCATCATAGCATTCGCTGCATCCCGGAGGGAACTGCCCCGCCGTTCACCTGTCTTGATCCCCGTGGAAATCTCCGGCGTAGCATTAGTAAGGGGACCATGTTTTGATTTCTCTTCAATTTTTCTGCTAATTTTATCATCATCGTCCAAATTTAGACAACTTTCTCTCGTTTTTGCCATTGAGAGAATGCCGACTACCATACCGCCGATTAAGGTGTGTGGGTAGGTTGTGATGGTTCTAAAGTTATACTATTTGGAAGATTATTTGTGGCATGGTTTCCTGCATTTTTTTCTTGCACAGACCCACCTCTGTAATGATTCCCGCCGTAGTCTTTGTCTTTTTCGAGGGTTGTTCAGGTGCGTTCCAACCCATTAACGATGGGAAGCACATGGCATGTCCTTTATTTATTGTTACCTGGCCGCCAGCCGGGAGATCTAATACTTATCGCCTTCTTTCTAGAACTGAAATCTGTCTGTTCTTTACGGTACAGAGGCCAAAGAGCAGCTCAGAGGAAAAGATTAGTGCCCCTGCTGGACCATCTGCACTGCATCTGGCGTACGTGTGTATCTCCGACTGAAGAGGCGATTCGATCGTCGGCTTGTTCTCTATCCCAGAAGGGAACTAGCTAGTGGGAAGGTAAGAATTTGAGTATAGCCAATCTTTGAAACGGAAATCTTTGGCACATGATCATCAGCTAACTTGGGGAATCATGAATCTGTGTTTTTACTGCTCATTCCCTTAACTACTTAATTTTTGTTGGTATCCGTCTCGGCCCTTTCTTGGTGTAGGCACTGTTGCCTCATGATGAAGAGCAAACACCACCAGGCCTCCCCAAAGCAAACCGACATGGAGGAGCTCCCGTCGCTTCTGAAACATGTAGCATCCAGAGCAGTTCTTGGCTTCGACTACGATGAACTCGGAAGTGGGATGGCTAGTCAGGCCTGCTCACCAAATCCTCCGAGTCCTCCATCGAGTTTCGTCTATAATGGCACTACGGTAGGTGGTGATGTTCTTTAGATGCAAGCTGTCTAGCTAGCTGCACATCTAGGATGGCCTAGCTGTAAGCAGTTAACCCGCCGTCCCCAAGTAATTAAGCAACTTCTCTGCCCATACACATTGCAGCAGAGCACAGGCGCAGACGGCTGCCAGAGCGAGGTTAATGGTTTCCGGACGGTCCAGAGTACGCCACAGCCGGAGGTGTGGGCTAGCCAGTCGTCGCAGCATGCAGTTTCTATCAGCATGCCGACTTCCCCTCTGGGGCTCCGCATGGAAGCAGCGGGGCCAAACGGCGTCCATGGGCGACGGGACATCCCAGCCGGATCTTCCAGTAGTACTCCCCGGCGGTCGAACAACAAATCCTACTCGCAACCCATGCCTGCCGGGGCAGCGAACGGCAAGACGACACCCAGGAGGGACGCGCCCGACAGGCGCTTCGACTCCTTCAAAACGTGGTCAGGAAGGCTGGAGAGGCAGATATCTAATTTGCGCGGGAGGCCGCCGCCACCGCCCCCAGAGCCACAAGCTGATGCTGCTGCGAATCCTGAGCCCGGGGCGCTTCCTGTGGACAGATACTTCGACGCGTTACAGGGTCCAGAACTGGACGTGCTAAAGGTATTGTGACTTATCAGAAGTCTCTAGCAGCACTAGAGCTTTCTTCACACACGATACAAATTAATTTGGAATAATTTTATATCTAATTTTGAATTCTATAATATTCTTTAGATAAGACCATATTAATTTAGGAATATTTCATTAGAGTCTTTCTATTCTTCCGATTTCAAAACTGTCGGAATTGATCGAATATTTTCGCTTAAACATAATTAAGGCTTAAACTAAAATGTTTTTCGGGCTACAAAAGTAGAATAATAAAGAAGATAGAACTGGTATATGTTGGATCAGTCATCTTTCTCTCATAAATTACCCGAGAACATGGTAAGTGATCGATGTATCCATGTGTCCCCCTCCACCCAAAAGAAAAGTTATTTCCGAGTGGAGAAAAATTTATTGCACTTGTGTAAAGTGCACAAGTACAATTCACATAAATTTTTTATCCATGTGGCACCAACTTTTATGGTGCTACATGGGTAAAAAACTCATGTGCATGATACCACATGGGTAAAATACCTATGTGACTTGCACTTGTGCACTTGCACAAGTGCACAAAACCTCTCTCTTCCGAATGATGAGAGATACAACTTAAGATTTTTTGCATAGAAAATATTATTATACGGAAAATAATAACTATATCATCGGTGCAAAAATATTATCAAATACCCCACTTAAAAATAAAAAAAATTGGTGGATATATCATCGTCATCATTATGTGGTGTTATACTCTCTATTTATTCAACTATGGGTTTGACTAACTATGGGTTTTGCCTTTGGGTTATAACCTCCCTGGCATCCAAATCTCATTCTAAAAGTCTAAAAAAGATACAACAAGAGCATTTTTTATAAACATTGTTAAACTAATGGGAGTAACATAACTATGGAGGAATATTTGCTTTCTTGGCACGTCTATAACGCTTTTCATTTATGAACGGCGTATTTGACAATATTTTAGGTACAGTGGAAATATTTGCTATTGTTCATGTAAGAATAGTTTTTATACAAAAAAACTGATATAATATATCACTGGATATATATATATATATATATTAGAATGTAAAAAATATATGTAGTTTGATAGTAAAGTTTTGAAGGAAAAAAATGTGCCATCTACTTTAAAACTGTATGATTTGATGCCAAATTTTAAATATATTCTATTAAGTTTTCTTTACTAATAATTAACAAGTTATGAGATCTCTAAAGAATATAAAATGAATAACCTGAATAATATATATTTGTGTCTCTTCATGCTATAACTTAATTTTATGTTGATTAGATGATTAATTTCATTGTATATATATCCAGTCTATTGGTAAGAATAGATAAGAATTAGAATATTAAATATAAAATTTGACAAGTGATTTTTGAGTTAGTTGCAATCTACTTTTAATGCTTGAGGTGTTTGTAAAGAACATCCCAAACAGGAGATGTTAGAGTTGCTCTTATGGATGAGGTATTTTGTTATACCACATGCTAGGGTCAATCTAGATTTTGTCGCATTATTTAAGAAATGGGCTCTGTTAAATTCATGTGTCAGTTATAATCCATATTTTAGCCAACCACCATGTAGATTCAACATTCTGTTTTATAATTTCTTATTAGGCATTTGGTTTTCATTGGATTGTTAGTCTCTACAATCGTTTAGAAACCAAACTTTTCTTTAAAATAGGTCTTTTTGAACCAATTATCAAAAGGCAGTTGCAAAAAACATATTCAAATCGACCTGTTTTTTAGGAATGTTAGGATTAAATACAAAGTATGCTGAACTGAAAGGTAATTGTAATAATATATATATATATATATATGATCAAAAAAACTAAAATCCGAATTTTCAATACAACTTAAAGTGCAATGACTATTATGAGAAATAACTTCGTCAAACTAGTAAAAAAAATTAAAAAAATATTACCATTAGAAATAAGTTTAATTTGTTTCTACCTCCCATAAATTTTCTTTGGGTTAATCAAAATATTTTTCATTTTTTTGTCTACTCACATGACATGATCAGTAGTCTTAGTTGGTCTATTAATTAAACCTCACAATTATAACTGCCCATCATCAAAATAAACTTACGACAAAAAAATGAGTAAACTTTGTTTCTTCAGCCATCAGAGGAGTCGGCACTTCCAGAAGACAAGCAGTGGCCCTTCCTCCTCCGCTTCCCCGTCTCCTCCTTCGGTATCTGCCTCGGCGTCAGCAGCCAGGCCATCCTGTGGAAGAACCTCGCCACCTCGCCGTCCACAAGCTTCCTGCGCGTGAGCCGGTCCATCAACTTTGCCCTCTGGTGCGTCTCCCTGGAGCTGATGGCCTGCGTCTCCCTGGTCTACTCCCTCAAGATCATCTTCTACTTCGAGGCCGTCCGCCGCGAGTACTACCACCCCATCCGTGTCAACTTCTTCTTCGCCCCCTGGATCTCCTGCCTCTTCCTCTCCATCGGCGTCCCCCCGCCCCTCGCGCCAAACCTGCACGCTGCTCTCTGGTACGCGCTCATGGCGCCCATACTCTGCCTCGAGCTCAAGATCTACGGCCAGTGGATGTCGGGCGGCCAGCGCAGGCTCTCCAAGGTGGCCAACCCGTCGAACCACCTGTCCATTGTGGGGAACTTCGTGGGCGCCCTGCTGGGGGCCTCCATGGGGCTCAGAGAAGGGCCCATCTTCTTCTTTGCCGTGGGGTTGGCACACTACACGGTGCTCTTCGTCACCCTGTACCAGCGGCTCCCAACGAACGAGACGCTGCCGAAGGAGCTCCACCCGGTGTTCTTCCTGTTCGTGGCGGTGCCCAGCATCGCCTCCATGGCATGGGCGAAGCTCCAGGGGGAATTCGACTATGTCTCGAGGATTGCCTACTTCATCTCCTTGTTCTTGTATGCTTCCCTTGTAAGTGCCTTACATATCCCACTTCATCGATCAATTAACAGTGACGCTAGATAGAATTTGAACTCCTAACTTAATTTGTCTCATGCATGTTCCCTTCTCTGTGTATGGACATGCAGGCCGTTCGGATTAATTTCTTTCGGGGCTTCAGGTACTGATCAAACAAAACTTTGAATCGTTTCATGTGTCTACTGCTGCAATGGGTTTGGAGTGAAACTATGTATAGAAAGTTTGCAACTTTATTAATCTATGTGCGTACACATCATGATATATATAGGTTTTCTCTAGCATGGTGGGCGTACACTTTTCCGATGACAGGAGCTGCGATCGCCACGATCACGTACGCGACGGCGGTCAGGAACGTGTTCACTCAGTCGCTTGCCGTCGCGCTCTCCGCCATCTCCACCTTCATTGTGACGGCACTCCTGGTTTCCACCATCATCCATGCCTTCGTCCTCCGCGACCTCTTCCCCAACGATGTCTCCATCGCCGTCACAGGGAGGAGGACGAAGGCGAGGGACAAGTGCATACCCTTGACATCCCCCGGCCCTGAGAAGAATGAGGGAGAAGATTCTGTCTCCATGGATGTTCAAGAGAACAACAACTTATAATAGGATCATACTTGCTGATCGATGCATCCCACCCTTGGGAACCCATAGATGGATATATCAGAGGAGTTTCCGGTTCAACAAATTAAGAAGGAACAAGGAACAAGGTATATATATACGGGTTACTGGTTCAACAACGCCCTTTTTTTTCATATTTTGAATGTGGGTAATCTCCCAAGGACAGCTTGCCACATGAAGAGAATTTTGGTACTGCTGGCATTGTGAATTGTGAATCATATTTAATGTGATTTGTGTAGTCAGAAGTTCAAATCTCATTAGGAGCAGGATAAGAAGGAATCTTTAATGAGAAATACTTGGTGCACACCGTTGGTGTGCAACAAGTGACACATCGGCAAGCACACCCAATGGGTGTTTGCCGAGTGGTTTCAGACAGGGTGATGTGGGTGATGTGATTTTATTTTTTCATAAATATCTTGTCCCTCACAGTCTCGTGGAGAAAGACACTGTTGCCCTTTCTTCCTTCCTTTCCCGCCACGGACTGTCTTCTCCCATTGTTTGCTCTTTCTCCTGGCGAACGACGCGAAGTCTCTGCTCCCCAGCCACCAGGGGCGTCTCGTCTGTGAAGGCACGCCCTCGTGGGGGGACCGTCCGCAGTGATGGCCTCCGGCTCCCGTGCCTCCCGCTTGCGTGCACGGGCCAATCTCCAGAGTTGCGTGCGCGCGTCCGCCTGCAAGTGCCTACCGGCGGTGAAAAATCCGGGGATCCGCGCATGCATCTCCAACACCCACCACCACCCCCTCTCGCCCCTCCCACGGTCGACATCGCCTGCCCCAGGCAGCGGCGAGGGGAGTGTGCTGGACTCGTCGGGAACCGCACACGCGCGGGTGCCCGTACCCCTCGTTGCCCGAGCCAGCAAAGGACTCGTGGACGAGCTCACCCCTCACGTTATTTCGACGGCATCGGAGGCCCTTCGCCGGAGCTTTGACTGTGTCAGGAAGGGACCAGTGGTGCTGGACCGTTGAAATGGATGTGAACAGTGATGATGATACGTCGTCGGTGGTGACACCACGGGCGAGGAAGTGAGCTCAAGAGTGAAAGCACCGGGGGGATGGCGTCGGAACCTAAATATGGGTAGCAATGACAGACGACATGGACCGGAGGCCGGGCGACGTCGATGTGGGAGCTAGCTGGGGCTGGCAGAGATCTCGGTCTTCTCGTCCTGGGCTCTGGGGTTTGGTGTCAGGTGCTTTGCTCTGCTCTGGAGGTTGGAGTTCAGTTTCATAGTGGAGGATTGAGAGGTGTACATAGTTGTTAGTTTTTTTGGCATACAAAAGTAATTTTTTGTGGACAAGTGGAGGGCATGGAAAGGGTTGTATCTGCTTATATTTGTGTATGAGAAAAATTTGTATTTTTTGTGGATGAGTGGAGGGTATAGAAATGGTGGAATATGCTTATATTTGTGTGTGAGAAAGACTTGTATTTTTTGTGGATGAGTGGAGGGTATATAAAGGGTGGAATATGTTTCTATTTGTATATGAGAAAAACTTGTATTTCTTGTAAATGTAATTCCATGACAAATTCAATGTTATTAAACATTAGATGGCAGCACTCAATGTTATGAAAAATCAGATGGCAACTCTGTACAATTCTAGTATGGCAGTCAGTCAGCCAGTGTGGCAATCAGATGGCAACACATTCACGAATAAATACCAAATGTTCACCAATAAATACATTCATTTCACCTATAAATACCATAAACACCAACACTTGCACAGATCTGTAGTCTTCCACTTTGCCACAGTCTGTATACCTATATGTAGAAGACATTCACCAATAAATACTATACATTCACCAATAAATACCACACATTCACCTATAAATACATTCATTTCACCTATAACTACCATAAACACCAACGCCTGCACAGATATGTAGTCTTCCACTATGCCACAGTCTGTACACCTATATGTAGAAGACATTCACCAATAAATATTGTACATTCACCAATAAATACCACACATTCACAAATAAATACATTCATTTCACCTATAACTTTCATAAACACCAACACTTGCACAGATCTGTAGTCTTCCACGGTGCCACAGTTTGTACACCTATATGTAGAACACATTCACCAATAAAACCCGAATATTCACTAATAAATACC
Source organism: Colocasia esculenta (assembly GCA_014218235.1). Taxonomy (NCBI): domain Eukaryota; kingdom Viridiplantae; phylum Streptophyta; class Magnoliopsida; order Alismatales; family Araceae; genus Colocasia; species Colocasia esculenta. Next base: position 2,661,560 of record CM024762.1, on the reverse strand, counting down.
GGACGTTCACCAATAAATATTGATATTTCACATATAAATACCACAAACATCAACACTTGCATTAATCTGTACTATGCCATTGTGGTTGTCTATTCACCTACATATAGAACACATGCACCAATAAATACCAGACATTCACCAATAAATACTGATATTTCACCTATAAATACCACAAACATCAACACCTGCATTAATCTGCACTCTGCTAGTGTGGTTGTCTATTCACCCACATCTAGAACACATTCACCAATAAATATTGACAAATCACCTATAAATACTAACAGTTCACCTATAAATACCACAAACATTAACACTTGCATTCTTCTCCACACTTCCAGTATTGTTGTCTATTCACCTACATATAGAACACATGCACATATACATATAAGACATTCACCAATAAATATTGACATTTTACCTATAAATACCACAAACATCAACACTTGTATTAATCTGCACTCTGCTAGTATGGTTGTCTATTCACCTACATATAGGAGACATTCACCAATAAACATTGACAAATCACCAATAAATACTAACATTTCACCTATAAATGCCACAAATATCAACACTTGCGTTATTATGCACTCTTCCAATGTGGTTGTATATTCACCTACATATAGAACACATTCACCAATAAATACTAGACATTTACCAATAAATACTGACAATTCACCTATAAATGCCACAAACATCAACACTTGCATTATTTTGCACTCTTCCACAAACTTCACCATTTATTACTGAATTGTTTGTATTTATTGGTGAATGTTTAGTATATGTCGGTGAATAGACCACCACAATAAAGAAGAGCTCAGATGTTTGCAAAGTGTTGGTATTGCATTAGGTTATAGGTGAAATGACACCATTTATTGGTGAATAATTACTATTTATTGGTGAATATTTAGTATATGTAGGTGAATAGACCACCACACTAGCAGAAGAGCTCAAATGTTTGCAAAGTGTTGGTATTATTTGAGGTTATAGGTGAAATGACATCATTTATTGGTGAATTGTTTGTATTTATTGATGAATGTTTAGTATATGTAGGTGAATAGAACATCACACTTGTAGAAGAGCTCAGATGTTTGCAAAGTGTTGGTATTATTTGAGCTTATAGGTGAAATGACATTATTTATGGGTGAATTGTTTGTATTTATTAATGAATGTTTAGTATATGTAGGTGAATAGACCACCACACTGGCAGAAGAGCTCAGATGTTTGCAAAGTGTTGATATTTCATGAGGTTATAGGTGAAAGGGCACCATTTATTGGTGAATTGTTTCTATTTATTGGTGAATGTTTAGTATATGTAGGTGAATAGACCACCACACTGAAAGAAGAGCTTAGATGTTTGCAAAGTGTTGGTATTGCATGAGGTTATAGGTGAAATGACACCATTTATTGGTGAATAATTAGTATTTAATCGTGAATGTTTAGTATATGTAGGTGAATAGACCACCACACTAGCAGAAGAGCTCAAATGTTTGCAAAGTGTTGGTATTATTTGAGGTTATAGGTGAAATGACACCATTTATTGGTGAATTGTTTGTATTTATTGATGAATGTTTAGTATATGTAGGTGAATAGACCATCACACTGGTAGAAGAGCTCAGATGTTTACAAAGTGTTGGTATTATTTGAGCTTATAGGTGAAATGACATTATTTATGGGTGAATTGTTTGTATTTATTGGTGAATGTTTAGTATATGTAGGTGAATAGAACATCACACTAGTAGAAGAGCTCAAATGTTTGCAAAGTGTTGGTATTATTTGAGGTTATAGGTGAAATGACACCATTTATTGGTGAATTGTTTGTATTTATTGATGAATGTTTAGTATATGTAGGTGAATAGAACATCACACTGGTAGAAGAGCTCAGATGTTTGCAAAGTGTTAGTATTATTTGAGCTTATAGGTGAAATGACATTATTTATGGGTGAATTGTTTGTATTTATTGGTGAATGTTTAGTATATGTAGGTGAATGGACCACCATACTGGCAGAAGAGCTCAGATGTTTGTAAAGTGTTGATATTGCATGAGGTTATAGGTGAAAGGGCACCATTTATTGATGAATTGTTGATATTTATTGGTGAATGTTTAGTATATGTTGGTGAATAGACCACCACACTGAAAGAAGAGCTTAGATGTTTGCAAAGTGTTGGTATTGCATGAGGTTATAGGTGAAATGACACCATTTATTGGTGAATAATTAGTATTTAATCGTGAATGTTTAGTATATGTCGGTGAATAGACCACCACACTAGCAGAAGAGCTCAAATGTTTGCAAAGTGTTGGTATTATTTGAGGTTATAGGTGAAATGACATTATTTATGGGTAAATTATTTGTATTTATTGGTGAATGTTTAGTATACGTAGGTGAATAGACCACCACACCGGCAGAAGAGCTCAGATGTTTGCAAAGTGTTGATATTGCATGAGGTTATAGGTGAAATGACACTATTTATTGGTGAATAGTTTCTATTTATTGGTGAATGTTTAATATATGTAGGTGAATAGACCACCACACTGGCAGAAGAGCTCAGATGTTTGCAAAGTGTTGGTATTATTTGAGGTTATAGGTGAAATGACATTATTTCTAGGTGAATAGACCACCACACTGGTAGAAGAGCTCACAACTGCCGCATCAGTGTGGTTGTCTATTCACCTACATATAGAATTTATTCACCAATAAATATCCAACATTCACTAATAAATAGTGTCATTTCACCTATAAACTTCACCTACAATTGATACATACACCAACATTTGCACAGATCTGCAGCATTTCAGTGTGGTTGTTTATTCACCTACATATATAAATACATTCACCAATAAATATCAAGCATTTCACCGATAAATATTGGCATTTCATCTATAAACGTCACTTAGAAATGCCATAAACACCAACACTTTCACAGATATGCAGCCATTCAGTGTGGTTGTTTATTCACCTACATATATAATACATTCACCAATAAATATCAAGTATTCACCGATAAATACTGGCATTTCACCTATAAACGTCACTTAGAAATGCCATAAACACCAACACTTTCACAGATATGCAGCCATTTAATGTGGTTGTTTATTCACCTACATATAGAACTTATTCACCAATAAATATCAAACATTCACCGATAAATACTAGCATTTCACCTATAAACGTCACTTAGAAATGCCATAAACACCAACACTTTCACAGATATGCAGCCATTCAGTGTGGTTGTTTATTCACCTACATATAGAACTTATTCACCAATAAATATCAAGCATTCACCGATAAATACTGGCATTTCACCTATAAACGTCACTTAGAAATGCCATAAACACCAACACTTTCACAGATATGCAGCCATTCAGTGTGGTTGTTTATTCACCTACATATAGAACTTATTCACCAATAAATATCAAGCATTCACCGATAAATACTGGCATTTCACCTATAAACGTCACTTAGAAATGCCATAAACACCAACACTTTCACAGATATGCAGCCATTCAGTGTGGTTGTTTATTCACCTACATATAGAACTTATTCACCAATAAATATCAAACATTCACCGATAAATACTGACATTTCACCTATAAACGTCACTTAGAAATGCCATAAACACCAACACTTTCATAGATATGCAACCATTCAGTGTCGTTGTTTATTCACCTACATATAGAACTTATTCACCAATAAATATCCAACATTCACCAATAAATAGTGTCATTTCACCTAAAAACTTCACCTGTAAATGCCACAAATATGAACACTTACACAGATCTGCAATCTTCCAGTATGGTTGTCTACTTCACCTACATATTTAATTAATCACATAAATATATATTCATTAAGAAAACATAATATTGAATTTAATTTATTTTAATAATATTTAATTAATGGCGCAATATTTTTAACAAAAAATATATATGTTAACACCCAAATATAAGGGTCAAATATAAGAGTGGTTCAAAAACATTCGCACGAGTAAGAGTATTTATTAGAAGTCATGTCTGAGTCATATGTGTACACTACCGTGTATGAGTCACAAACGTTCACTCGAGTAAGTCTTCCCACTGTATGTCATACGAGTAGGCCTATCCCGTACAAGTCATACGAGTAAGTCTATGTAGTATACGTTACACTTAGTTGCATGGTAGTAAGAGTATTTCTTAGAAGTCATGTCCGAGTCATATGTGTACACTACCGTGTATGAGTCACAAACGTTCGCACGAGTAAGTCTTCCCACTGTATGTCATACGAGTAGGTCTATCCCGTACAAGTCATACGAGTAAGTCTATGTAGTATACGTTACACTTAGTTGCATGGTAGTAAGAGTATTTCTTAGAAGTCATGTCCGAGTCATATGTGTACACTACCGTGTATGAGTCACAAACGTTCGCACGAGTAAGTCTTCCCACTGTATGTCATACGAGTAGGTCTATCCCGTACAAGTCATACGAGTAAGTCTATGTAGTATACGTTACACTTAGTTGCATGGTAGTAAGAGTATTTCTTAGAAGTCATGTCCGAGTCATATGTGTACACTACCGTGTATGAGTCACAAACATTCACACGAGTAAGTCTTCCTACTGTATGTCATACGAGTAGGTCTATCCCGTACAAGTCATACGAGTAAGTCTATGTAGTATACGTTACACTTAGTTGCATGGTAGTAAGAGTATTTCTTAGAAGTCATGTCCGAGTCATATGTGTACACTACCGTGTATGAGTCACAAACATTCGCACGAGTAAGTCTTCCTACTGTATGTCATACGAGTAGGTCTATCCCGTACAAGTCATACGAGTAAGTCTATGTAGTATACGTTACACTTAGTTGCATGGTAGTAAGAGTATTTCTTAGAAGTCATGTCCGAGTCATACGTGTACACTACTGTGTATGAGTCACAAACGTTCGCACGAGTAAGTCTTCCCACTGTATGTCATACGAGTAGGTCTATCCTGTACAAGTCATACGAGTAAGTCTATGTAGTATACGTTACACTTAGTTGCATGGTAGTAAGAGTATTTCTTAGAAGTCATTTCCGAGTCATATGTGTACACTACCGTGTATGAGTCACAAACATTCGCACGAGTAAGTCTTCCTACTGTATGTCATACGAGTAGGTCTATTCCGTACAAGTCATACGAGTACGTCTATGTAGTATACGTTACACTTAGTTGCATGGTAGTAAGAGTATTTCTTAGAAGTCATGTCCGAGCCATATGTGTACACTACCGTGTATGAGTCACAAACGTTCGCACGAGTAAGTCTTCCCACTGTATGTCATACGAGTAGGTCTATCCTGTACAAGTCATACGAGTAAGTCCATGTAGTATACGTTACACTTAGTTGCATGGTAGTAAGAGTATTTCTTAGAAGTCATGTCCGAGTCATATGTGTACACTACTGTGTATGAGTCACAAACATTCGCACGAGTAAGTCTTCCTACATATACTAAACATTCACCAATAAATACTAATTATTCACCAATAAATGGTGTCATTTCACATATAACCTCATGCAATACTAACACTTTGCAAACATCTAAGCTCTTCTTTTAGTGTGGTGGTCTATTCACCTACATATACTAAACATTCACCAATAAATAGAAACAATTCACCAATAAATAGTGCCCTTTCACATATAACCTCATGCAATATCAACACTTTGCAAACATCTAAGCTCTTCTTTTAGTGTGGTGGTCTATTCACCTACATATACTAAACACTCATCAATAAATACAAATAATTCACCAATAAATGGTGTCATTTCACCTATAACCTCAAATAATACCAACACTTTGCAAACATCTGAGCTCTTCTTCCAGTGTGGTGGTCTATTCACCTACATATATTAAACATTCACCAATAAATAGAAACTATTCACCAATAAATAGTGTCATTTCACTTATAACCTCAAATAATACTAACACTTTGCAAACATTTGCGCTCTTCTACCAGTGTGATGTTCTATTCACCTATATATACTAAACATTCACCAATAAATACAAACAATTCACCCATAAATAATGTCATTTCACCTATAAGCTCAAATAATACCAACACTTTGCAAACATCTGAGCACTTCTACCAGTGTGATGGTCTATTCACCTACATATACTAAATCATCAATAAATACAAACAATTCACCAATAAATGATATCATTTCACCTATAACCTCAAATAATACTAACACTTTGCAAACATTGAGCTCTTCTACCAGTGTGATGTTCTATTCACCTATATATACTAAACATTCACCAATAAATACAAACAATTCACCCATAAATAATGTCATTTCACCTATAAGCTCAATAATACCAACACTTTGCAAACATCTGAGCTCTTCTACCAGTGTTATGGTCTATTCACCTACATATACTAAACATTCACGATTAAATACTAATTATTCACCAAAAATGGTGTCATTTCACCTATAACCTCATGCAATACCAACACTTTGCAAACATCTAAGCTCTTCTTTCAGTGTGGTGGTCTATTCACCTACATATACTAAACATTCACCAATAAATAGAAACAATTCACCAATAAATGGTGCCCTTTCACCTATAACCTCATGAAATATCAACACTTTGCAAACATCTGAGCTCTTCTGCCAGTGTGGTGATCTATTCACCTACATATACTAAACATTCACTAATAAATACAAACAATTCACCCATAAATAATGTCATTTCACCTATAAACTCAATAATACCAACACTTTGCAAACATCTGAGCTCTTCTATACCAGTGTGATGTTCTATCACCTACATATACTAAACATTCATCAATAAATATAAACAATTCACCAATAAATGATGTCATTTCACCTATAACCTCAAATAATAGCAACACTTTGCAAACATTTGAGCTCTTCTGCTAGTGTGGTGGTCTATTCACTTACATATACTAAATATTCACCAATAAATACTAATTATTCACCAATAAATGGTGTCATTTCACCTATAACCTAATGCAATACCAACACTTTGCAAATATCTGAGCTCTTCTTTCAGTGTGGTGGTCTATTCACCTACATATACTAAACATTCACCAATAAATACAAACAATTCAGTAATAAATGGTGAAGTTTGTGGAAGAGTGCAAAATAATGTAAGTGTTGATGTTTGTGGCATTTATAGGTGAATTGTCAGTATTTATTAGTAAATGTCTAATATTTATTGGTGAATGTGTTCTATATGTAGGTGAATATACAACCACATTGGAAGAGTGCATAATAACGCAAGTGTTGATATTTGTGGTATTTATAGGTGAAATGTTAGTATTTATTGGTGATTTGTCAATGTTTATTGGTGAATGTGTTCTATATGTAGGTGAATAGACAACCACACTAGCAGAGTGCAGATTAATGCAAGTGTTGATGTTTGTGGTATTTATATGTGAAATGTCAGTATTTATTGGTGAATGTCTTATATGTATATGTGCATGTGTTCTATATGTAGGTGAATAGACAACAATACTGGAAGTGTGGAGAAGAATGCAAGTGTTAATGTTTGTGGTATTTATAGGTGAACTGTTAGTATTTATAGGTGATTTGTCAATATTTATTGGTGAATGTGTTCTAGATGTGGGTGAATAGACACCACACTAGTAGAGTGCAGATTAATGCAAGTGTTGATGTTTGTGGTATTTATAGGTGAACTGTCAGTATTTATTGGTGAATGTCTGGTATTTATTAGTGCATGTGTTCTATATGTAGGTGAATAGACAACCACAATGGCATAGTACAGATTAATGCAAGTGTTGATGTTTGTGGTATTTATATGTGAAATATCAATATTTATTGGTGAACGTCCGGTATTTATTGGTGAATATTCGGGTTTTATTGGTGAATGTGTTCTACATATAAGTGTACAGACTGTGGCACCGTGGAAGACTACAGATCTGTGCAAGTGTTGGTGTTTATGAAAGTTATATGTGAAATGAATGTATTTATTCGTGAATGTGTGGTATTTATTGGTGAATGTACAATATTTATTGGTGAATGTCTTCTACATATAGGTGTACAGACTGTGGCATAGTGGAAGACTACATATCTGTGCAACGTTGGTGTTTATGGTAGTTATAGGTGAAATGAATGTATTTATAGGTGAATGTGTGGTATTTATTGGTGAATGTATAGTATTTATTGGTGAATGTCTTCTACATATAGGTGTACAGACTGTGGCAAAGTGGAAGACTACAGATCTGTGCAAGTGTTGGTGTTTATGGTATTTATAGGTGAAATGAATGTATTTATTGGTGAACATTTGTATTTATTGGTGAATGTGTTGCCATCTGATTGCCACACTGGCTGACTGACTGCCATACTAGAATTGTACAGAGCTGCCATCTGATTTTTCATAACATTGAGTGCTGCCATCTAATGTTTAATAACATTGAATTTGTCATAGAATTACATTTACAAGAAATACAAGTTTTTCTCATATACAAATAGAAGCATATTCCACCCTTTATATACCCTCCACTCATCCACAAAAAATACAAGTCTTTCTCACACACAATATAAGCATATTCCACCATTTCTATACCCTCCACTCATCCACAAAAATACAAACTTTTCTCATACACAAATATAAGCAGATACAACCCTTTCCATGCCCTCCACTTGTCCACAAAAAATTACTTTTGTATGCCAAAAAAACTAACAACTATGTACACCTCTCAATCCTCCACTATGAAACTGAACTCCAACCTCCAGAGCAGAGCAAAGCACCTGACACCAAACCCCAGAGCCCAGGACGAGAAGACCGAGATCTCTGCCAGCCCCAGCTAGCTCCCACATCGATGTCGCCCGGCCTCCGGTCCATGTCGTCTGTCATTGCTACCCATATTTAGGTTCCGACGCCATCCCCCCGGTGCTTTCACTCTTGAGCTCACTTCCTCGCCCGTGGTGTCACCACCGACGACGTATCATCATCACTGTTCACATCCATTTCAGCGGTCCAGCACCACTGGTCCCTTCCTGACACAGTCAAAGCTCCGGCGAAGGGCCTCGATGCCGTCGAAATAACGTGAGGGGTGAGCTCGTCCACGAGTCCTTTGCTGGCTCGGGCAACGAGGGGTACGGGCACCCGCGCGTGTGCGGTTCCCGACGAGTCCGGCACACTCCCCTCGCCGCTGCCTGGGGCAGGCGACGTCGACCGTGGGAGGGGCGAAAGGGGGTGGTGGTGGGTGTTGGAGATGCATGCGCGGATCCCCGGATTTTTCGCCGCCGGTAGGCACTTGCAGGCGGACGCGCGCACGCAACTCTGGAGATTGGCCCGTGCACGCAAGCGGGGAGCACGGGAGCCGGCGGCCATCACTGCGGACGGTCCCCCCACGGGGGCGTGCCTTCACAGACGAGACGCCCCTGGTGGCTGGGGAGCAGAGACTTCGCGTCGTTCGCCAGGAGAAAGAGCAGACAAGGGGAGAAGATAGTCAGTCGTGGGGGAAAGGAAGGAAGAAAGGGCAACAGTGTCTTTCTCCACGAGACTGTGAGGGACAAGATATTTATGAAATAATAAAATCACATCACCCACACCCTGTCTGAAACCACTCGGCAAGCACCATGGGGTGTGCTTGCCGATGTGTCACTTGTTGCACACCAACGGTGTGCACCAAGTATTTTCATCTTAATATGTTTGATATTAGGATAGACCGGGAGATAGAATCTATCATAATACCAAACATGTCCTAAGGGATAATATAATAGGCCATGCAAGAAAAGAAATTGTGAATTAAGAACTTGAGATATTTATCTCCGACTTTTTAGAATCTCTCTTTCATATTTATTTTACTTGGACTTTCTATCCTTGAAAAGATTGCAAACTTCAAAGAAAGAAACTTTTCACTTTGATGTTTGAGGTGATTCGGTGCTCAGTGCATGTTTTGTGGAGGCTTCTTATTTCAAAGCAACTCTTTACTTTCATTTCTATAGTTGAAGAAAATAAAACGTCTTCTATATCTTATATTACATAATCCATTTTCAACGTCTCCATTTATCTGCTGATTTCTTCTTAATCTAAGAAGTTTTAGTCAGGAGCTTGTGAGTGGGAGTTTCAAAAAACTAGGTAAACAGTAGTATGGAACCCTCTAGGCTGAAACATGTCATGATATATGAAGCAGTACTATTATAGGAGGAGGCTCCATTTGGTCCAATACCACTTGTTAGCTAGTGAAGGTGGCAAATCGTTATTGGGTCAGGCATTTAATGGGGACACTTTCTCAAAAGATAAATACCATGAGCACACTTGTTGGCAAGAAACAGAAGGTGGGCCATTTACTTCAACGTAACCTCAAAACTAAAACTAAAAGGATATATATACAAAGTTGCCATATTTTTTCTCACACTCTTTTACTATCCACAAAAGATAATTAGCGCATGGGCATATTAGTAATCATTTATGTGAGAATAATTCTAAAGAAAAATGATATGATTCTTATTTTTTGTGGGTAGCGAAATACGTATGACAAAAAGGGAATACACCAGTCTCCTGTTCCACGAGACTTTATGTACGTACCCTTCGCACTTATCGTATGCAGTTAATTATAACATATTCAGTACTTCGTATGTATGGCCGGATCAGGTTAACTAGTTTCCGACTCAGACTATCGCTAGCTAAATATTGGGGTTAGAACTTGTAGATAGCTTGCGTTCAAAGGAAGGATTAACTAGACTCACAGCTTGGCTACGGCACATTCATGTACGTACCCTTTACTTCTTCAGAGCATAAGTGGGGCAATCCAACTGGATGCTATATATCATATCATAGTTGGATTGGATATGATGTGATGCAAAGCGAGTGCAGTTCTCACAAAGAACCAGTCTCCACACAGCTCCAACAATTATTCCGTCTTTTTAGAAGAAAGAAACGAAACCTTCGCCTTCTGCCTTACTACCTCCTCGTGCAGACCATCATTGACAGTACTGAAGAGCATCTCGCCGCTTGCTGTATGATTCACATTTCCCAAGCTATGTCGAGGTGTTTGTCAGACATGAATCTTGACCTACAAAAGACTTCACGAGCATGGAAATGGCAGCCCACTTCGTATCTTCACGAAGAACTCAGTTGTCATTGATCAGTAGGTCGATCGAAACCATCACAACCAAGGTTTTGAAATGTTCAGTAGGTCGTCTCTTGGGAGCGTCTGCTGGAAGCGTCAACGAGCTCATCTCTGTGAGTCTCGTTGGAGTAGTTTTCTTTCTACGCACCCTTTTCCTCCACCCCAAACCTCTCATAGCATTTTTTCCCTGTGGTGGTCGCTCGGCTCCTTTATGGCAGCTGGAGGATTCTTTGTAGCAAGTAGCTAGGTTGGCACTGAATCCTCCAACAGGTGAAGTTTTTACTGTTCACTTGATCTCCAGAACTATTACTGTTCATCTTTTGTCTCTTTTGAGCGTTGAACTCCCAACTACGCTGAGCCGGTTTTTTCTGTCTTTTTTTGGTCGGTCCATCTCTAGAGGTGCTTGTTTCTAGCTACCTGATTTATTCCTTCTATCTCTAGTTCTTGTTCTTTTCTCTCTTTTGGCTTTGCTCACATTATTCTTGTAAGTTGGTCTTTCTATACCTCTACGTGGGATTACATATTTTGATAATCCATTCGATTATTTTCATCTGTTTATTATTATTTTTAAAATGTTATCATGTGAGTGCATGTGTATATTGAGAATTCAAATCTTACCGAATGCTAGTTGCGGAGGTGAGAGGATGAATCGACAATCTTGTAGAGCGTAGACATGCCAGTCACATGAGTGACAAAATATTTTACTTCCGAGAGTTAGAGGATTTAAATCTCTTTACGCATCGTTTGATTTCGTCAAACGAAAATAGATATCATGTTGGGACCAATGACCCACCATTGCCTAAGTACAATAACATTAATTACATATCTCTCTCTGAAAGAGAAGACTCTTGAATAATCACCAAAATAGAAAATCTTATGATCTGCAAACAAATCTTTTGAATTTAACTGAAGTTGCAATAAGAAAAGACATTTATTTGACAATGATCAATTTATTATTGTTATCACTTTATTTATTATCATTTACGTTATTTATTGATCATTGAGATTATCTCATCTCATCATCATTGTTATTCTTGTGCTTGTACCATAAAAACTCATAGTCCACTGGCAGGTACCACTATATCTGGATCTATCAATTGAACATGTCGGGAAAACACATCTACCACGTCATCATCATCTATTTCATTCATTAATTCATTTATATAAGCACATGACATAAGCCGGTGGAATCGCGATAAGAGAAAATGCCCAAATTACTCTACTGGTGAAAACACAATAACATTAGGAGCCGAATACGGCTCAACAGCAACTACCCCTTCCCCTCATGTTTTGAGGTAGTGCCCATGAATGTTGTCGGCACATTGGTGAGCCTAAAAGGCATTATCAAAAACTCATAGAGCCCATATCTGATCTAGAAAGTAGTCTTCTCAATGTTTGAATCTCTAATGTGGAGTTGATAATAACTAGACCTCAAATCAATCTTCGAGAAGACTCGGGCTAACTACAGCTGATCAAAGAGATCATCAATACTAGGCAGAGAATACCTATTATTGATGGTCACTTGATTCAGCTCCTTGTAGTCACTTGATTCAAGCTATTTCTTCTTCACAAATAACGTAGGAGATCCCCAAGGAGAAAAGCTAGGATGGATATAGCCTTTCTCCAACAGGTCCTCTAACTACTGCTTTAGCTACCGTAACTTTGCTGATGCCATGCGATATGGTGCCTGAGCTATCGGTGTGGTTCCCAATACCAACTCAATCGTGAACTCTATATCCCTATGTGGTGGTAAGCCTGGCAAGTTGACATCTAGAAACTCACACACCACTAGGATGTCCTGCACCACCTGAGAAGACTGTTCAACAAGCATAGCTAAAGCAAGGAAACCCTAACACCCACTATAGTAAGCAATCTCCAAGCTCGTATGGCAAAAATAAAGAAATGGAAAGAAGAAGGAGCAATACCCTAGAAGTAAAGGTATATTTTCTGGGCACCTGGAAGTACACCCTCTTCTTCCAATAGTCTACCATAGCACCATATTTCTCAAGCCAATCCATGCCCAATATCACATCATAATCTTGTAGTTGTATAGCATATAGATGGGACAGCAAACTCTAACCCTCAAACTGGACTGGTACCTCCTCACACAGTATGAGATAACCACAAAATCTCTAGTCAACAACTCAACTACTAGATCATAGGACACTCATGTGTCCGCCTCCTCAGTAGTGTCTAAGAAGTCCTCGTATATAAAAGAGTGGGAAGCACCGGAATCAAACAACACTCAAGATGCACAACCAAGAATAGTCATGGTACCTTCCACTAAGTAAGTTGCCTCAGCCTTGGCTTTGGTCAGGTGCATAGCATGTCCTCACGACCTCTTTCTCCCAAAATTGGAAGCATGTTACTGGTACTGACTGCTACTACACAGGGACCTGGTGCTGTAGGCGGAACTATGTTTGAGGCTTCTACTAAGAGTCCCTCGGCAACAAAGGATAGTCCCATGCCATGTGACCCCAGTAGTCACACCGGTAGCACTTCCTGAAAAAAGTACACTAACCCTACTCCATGGATTGAGCACCGAGCTATTGAACACTCTCAGCTAAAACCTGTCTCTGCTCAAACTGCCTCCTGTCTGAGCACCTCTCCGACCTCCTCCTAAACCTCGACCTAAAGATGTCCCTAGAGAAGATGATGTAAACGAGGTCATGGTCGTTTGAGGCTGCTGAGTAACACTCTGTTGCAGCTGCCTCTATTGAGAAGGATCTACTTGGGACTAAACAACTCTAGCCTATTTTTGGGTCCTCAAAGTGTCTTCCTCCAAAGTTGTTGCTGTTTGGTAAGCTCCGTCCAGGTCAATAACCTAGTCTCAGTCCTCTGAAAAATTGTTGAGTCGACATATCCTCATCTATCATAATCTGGGGTGCATATCCAACTCAAAACTCAACAAATCTGGCTATATGTTGAACAACTATCAGCTCTCCCCCTGGGTTGGCTCTAAAAATTGTACAACCTCTCTGTTCTGACATAGGTTGGACAAAAATCTCTCTCAAAAGAAGTCACAAACTCCTCCATGCAAGAAATCTATTTGAGTGGGCGAGACCAAAAGATAGTCTCCTATTCTGAAGTCCACCACGCAAGAGCCTGATGCTACAAGTAGTAACTAGCCAACAAAACTATCTTCTTGTCAGTACACTCCTTGGAATAAAACTTCCACTCCATGTCGTCAAGCCATGACCTAGCTACATCTGGATATGGTTGTCCCTCAAATTGGGGAGGCTAAAACTACAAGAACTCTCTTTGTCACGCCCTTCTAATTTAGCAGGGGAATAAATTGGGGAGACATGAGCAAAGTGTATGGTAACGTAAATTGCGCATACAATTACAAAAATAAAAGCATCTAATGAACAATAATTGCAATAAACTCTTCATTTTATTGATAATTCACCTAAACTATTACAATCACTAATTTAGAGTAAAAACATAGGGCTCAAAGACTTCATTATATTGGAAAGGGTAACTAAGCAAATATCTAACTAGACTCTATGGTACTAAGGTCATTTCGTCGCTATGACTCACGATCGCTCATCACTCCAGTCTGTTCTCGTTGGTGTGTAAGGTCATCATCTGACTTTACCTGAAACACATATGACATTAGCGTAGGGTGAGCGATAATGCTCAGTAGGACTTAATATATCATGTAAATAGGCATGCTTTAAGTGATTAATGTATTGTAAAGCAGGATAACTAGAGAGAACATTCAAGTATAGTCAAGAGAGAAATAGCCCATGATAGCAAAAGAGTGATAATACATTCAAAAAGAATATTTCAAAACTAGCATGATAAAGGATTGGCCATATAACGAGATAACGTGTATAGTTGCACAAAAATGCACTAGTCGCGATAGCATGTAACGATTGGTTGATCATTTTATCAACCGAGAGAACATAGTAACGTGATTGATTGATTGTCATAGATTAAATCTTGATAGTATAAATGGCGTTGAGTGTATGCGACACACCCTGATCATTGTAACTCCCATGGGAAAATGGCACTCTTCGGACGCTCCCCCTAAGAATAGATCGGACCCTATTGCCTGGCATTGGTTATGTTTGTTATCTTAGACAATCAATTATATGGCCAAATAGAGTACCAAGAATAGATGAGAGTAGTTGACGAATAGACTAGAGTGTAGAGAGAATGTGAACAAATAAGAGTATAAAGATAGTAGATGAGAACAGGGACGTAATTGTAAAACAACAATAAACAATCAATAGTAACAGTTGCACAGCACTAGGTCGTGTGCCGGTAGTCCGATAGAACTCACAACCTCCCACTAGTCGTGTTATGAACACAGACCAGAAGTCCGGCGTGATCCCAAGGTAAGAGAGAACAAAATAAGGCCGTTGGATCATGTTGATCCCTAGGGTGTAAAGGTTTTAAGGTTACAACCCGCTCGTCGGCAATGGACGTCCACCAAACCCAAGAAGACTAACGGAGGCCTTGACAAAGAGTCCCTGATCCTATTAGGAGTATTCCCAATGGAGAGGTGGTCCATGTCAAGAAAGAAGGGTGTAACGAAACGTTGTCCGTCTTGCCTCAAGTGCTCGAAGGCAGAGGGACGCGATAATGGTGTACAAAGCATGTGAATAAAATGAGGATAAATGTTATTAAAATAATTGGGAGATTTAGTAAATAATTATACTCAATTACCAGATAGATTATTGAGTAATTTAATAGAGTCGCATAGCATATATTAATGTTTAGTGTGTGCAAGTATAAAGAAATCATGAGAGCATGTATAATCATGCACATAGCCTTTAATTAGTGGATTTCATGAAATTAATACCAAATATTAATAAACATATCGTTATTGTTTATAACAGTGCATAATTAAGGTTAAACAGGGATTAAATGGCCTAAGTAATAGGGGTATATAAGAAATTCAAGGTTTTGGTTACAATATGCAAATCGCGACGGGGTTGCCCGTCACGTTTCATGTCGCGACAGAAAGGTCGGTCGCGTCCTGCTGAACCGGGCCGGGTCCAAGGGTGCAGTCGGAAACCGCGACGGGTCGAGCCGTTGCGTTTATGACGCAGCGGTCCGGCCTGTCACGACCTTCTGAGATCGCGACAGGTTGGGCCGTTGCGATTTCAGAAGGGCGGGCCGAGCCCAAATGGGGAAAACAGCCCCATTTAAGGTTCGGTCCTTCCTTTCATGGCGTGATATAGGGCCATTCAAAAATCCGTATAAAATTGTAGAAACGTCCAAAAATCATGAAACTAGTTTTAAATGGGAATAGACATGTAGATGTATCAACGGGCATGAGTAATTTGAAAATAGACAGGTAATGAGCATACTTTAATTTGGTTACATTTCGGTGACCTAAAACATGCACAGTCAGGGATTCTGAATTAATTCGCAAAGAATGCATGATGAAAATTGGGGAAAATAGGATCATCCGAAGCCTAGCATCATGTAGTATTTATGATAAAATTTACAAGGCCTGAAATCGAGTATTACATGGATTGAATGCAAACAAGTAGGTTCGAGTACATGATGATGACAAAAATTGGAGCATTAAATACTCCATGGAGCAACGAAAATTGGGGCAACATGGGGCTTTGATAGAGGGGATCAAGGTTCTACCTAGGTCAAGTTTAATTAGATTTGGCTTGAGAGATTGCCTACCTTTTCACGCTGTAAATCCTAGGGTTAAGACGAAGAAGATGATGAAATCCCTTCTTTCTCCGCTCCTTCTCCTTGCTCCTCTCGTCCACAGCTCCTCTCTCGTCCTCCAAAGCTCCAGCAATGAACTAAGTGTTGGTAGGATGATTGGAGGTTATTAGCTAGTTTAAGAGTCCTATTTGTTTAAAACTCTCCTCTTCCCTTCAAACTCCGAATTTCTACTTTAATTGCCCTATTTTCTTGCATTTATCCACCTCATAGGATAGGGGAGAAGTCTAATTCGTGGTTAGGGGGTTAGGATGTGATTTGGACTCCTTTTTAGGATAATTATAAGTTAATTGTAGTTATCCTAACTTTTTTCTATTTATCATTAATTTAGGTACGAATTTAACTTAATTACTCCCATCCAAAGATGGGCTCTTGGCTTGTTGGCCCATTAATTCTGTATGGACCATTTAGGAAAACCCATTACTTAATTTACTTAATGAGTTTTATTATCCCTTTTTAGAGAATTGATTTATGAGCCAAAATGGCTCATTGGTCCAATTCTCATAATGGGCTATCAACACACATTATTTAAAGTCTACCCACACTTTTATTTTGATTTATAAACCACTTCTCTAATTACGATAATAAGTAGCAAAAATTCTTAAACTTAGTCCAAATAATTTTTCTATGTCCAAATTTCTTAATGGGTCATTAGAGAATATTATTTAACTACCATTTTTAAGAAATTTTTATATGGACTTATCACTGCATATATGCGTACCTTTTAACTATTTGAATTTATTACTTGACAAAGTTTTCAATTATCTATAATCTTTAATTAATAAATTTTCTGCGGTACTACACTCTTAGCACCCTAACGTGACCTCCCTAAGTTGTTGGATCATCACGGTGCTGCATGTAGAATTGCACCATCTCCTCAAGGAAACTAGCCCAATCCAGATCTGGAACTGTACTAGGAGGTGGTGGGGGTGGGGGTGCCACACTGTTATGCTCATCCTGTGGTCCTAACTGCACCTGCTATGGTACCGGACATCAAGTAGTACTGCTACAGCACTGCAGGCTCCGGCCCTCTTGAGGCACATGCCTCTAACCTCAGCCACCTCTAACTTCTAGGTGCCATACGGACCTGTTGCCCCACTAGCTAGCCCAGAGGGGGGTGAATGGGTTTATTAAATTATCTTAGATTGATACATGTTCCTAAAAAGATTACACAACAACTTAAACGAGGTTAGGTAGAGGGAAGGAAACAGCAAACGCACAAAACACAGCCACAAGACACAAGGATTTTATCCTGGTTCGGAACTCCTTTCTACAGGAGACCTACGTCCAGTCCTTGAGCAATACCTCAGGATATCACTATCAAGGGTACTATCCCCCTCACTGGATCTTACACCCAGCCTCAACTGTCTTCCTTCAACCTGGAGGAATACAACCACCCTGGATACCACCAGGTCTTCCTTCACACAGAAGGGAATAAACCCGCCCGGATACCACCAGGTCTTCCTTCACACAGAAGGGAATAAACTAATAAATAAGTACAAGAACAAGCTTCAGGAACTAGCTCAAACAGCTACAATCTGAAGCAAGCAGCCTCGGAGAGAAAGGATTTGACACTGGTTTCTCTCAAAGACTTCACTGGCTCTCACGGAATTTCTTTTTCAACACAGAGAGCTAAAGAGCTAAGATCTATTGGAATGGAGTGCTTCGCTCTTGTTTGACTTCTAAACTTGAAGGATTGGCTATTCTCTATCACAGAAATTGTTCTATTCAAAAGTTCCTTCTTCTCAGTCTTGTAGTCTTGTATTTAAGCTTCTACTTGAAATTTGAACGTTAAAGATCCGTTGTCTCTCATTCTGGTGTACGTTAGACTGGTCTGCAAGGAAGCTTCTGATCTTCAGTCTTTTATCCTTTAGTACACGCCAAAGAAATATTTTGATATCTTGTATCTTTTATGTCCAACGTTGTACAGATAAATCTTGTCAGCTATCTGCAAGCAAATCAACAATAAATAGGAGACAGCTAGGGCTGTCGATGATTGTCAGTCATAGTTGGAAAAGATATTGCTAGATGTAGCAAAGATCATTTCTGTCAAAATAAAGATGTAGACAGAATAGCACAATAGTGGAAGATATCGTCTGCATGCATGAGAGATACGTTCAGAGTGCATTGAATGCATAGCAGTCAAACAGACGAGATACGACTTTTGACTATTCAACGTATATTAAAGAGTATTATATCAATGAAATCGATATGAACAAGCCGATGCCTTTATGACTTATGAAATCGTTATAAGTTGATAGGCAAATCGTTATGACAGAGAATCATTAAATCATAATAAGAAATCGTTATAAGCACTTATGAAATCGTTGTGCAAGACAAATCGTTATAAGCATCAAAGAAATCGATGTGATACTTTACCAAATTGCACTGTAAGCAAATCATGTGATCAAAAAAGAAATCATTATGAATTCTACAGAAATCGATGTGATCACTTAGAAATCGTTATGTAAGCAAATCGTATGAAATACAGAATCGTTATGAGTTCTACTGAAATCGATGTGATCACTTAAGAAATCGTTGTGGTAAGCAAATCGTTATGAACAATACAGAATCGTTCGACGTCTTTAAGAAATCGCTGCGACAAGCAAATCGTTACGAGGTCTTAAGAAATCGTTATGACAACTTAAGAAATCGTTGCGACGAGCAATCGTTACGAGGTCTAAGAATCGTTATGACAATGTAAGAAATCGTTGCGATAAGCAAATCGTTACGGGTCTTAAGAAATCGTTATGAAACTTAAAAAATCGTTACGGCGAGCAATCGTTACGAGTCTTAAGAAATCGTTATGACAACTTAAGAAATCGTTGCGACGAGCAACGTTATACGAGTCTTAAGAAATCATTATGACAACTTAAGAAATCGCTGCGACGAGCAAATCGTTACGAGGTCTTAAGAAATCATATGACATTAAGAAATCGTTGTGGAGACTTGGCAAGTCTTATAACTTACAAAGAAAACCGATGTCTTAGCAAATCGTTATAGTGTATGAAGAAGTCGATGCAATGACTTGGAAAAATATGAAGTGAGAGTTTTACCTGATTGTCTTGAACTTCTTTTACTTTTATTTCTTGTCCTCAAGCTCAAGTAATTCATTAGTATTGTTTTGTTAATCTTCAAAATTAATATATAATAAGTGAATTATTTATATGGGAAAAGTTTGGTCATCAATCTCCCCTTTTTGATGATGACAAAATATACTAACAGCATAACAAACATTATTTTTTCAGAGTTGCTTTAGTTTTCTCTCCCTTTTTGTCAATAAGCAAAAAGATAGTCTATGAGACAAGAGAGAGAAAGCTTGTATTAATTAGGAGCAAGATAATACAAGGAGACAAAAGAGAGGCATGCTGTGAAATGACAGCCCATGCCTTGATCTCCATATCTTCAAAAATCTGGTGGAAAACACCAGGAGCAACTGAAAAAGAGAGCCCATGGCTGGAATGATCCTTGAATGTATAGCAGTCTCTGTTCCAGGAATTCTCCATACTGATCTCTGTCCAGTATGAATCTGAAGTAGGTGCTCTTTCCAAAACTGGCACGATAGAGAAATCTATCCAGAGAGATTGGATAGAAATCTTTCTGATCAAGAAGATCCTTCTTCAAGCATAGAAGGCAGTATATCTGGCTGCCCACTGAACATATATCTCTTGAATTGGATTTATGGAGTTGAGATCCAGAAGGCTTCTGCTGATAGAGAGGCTTATCTTGACTAAACAAGGAACTGTTGATGGCTTGCAACTGAGATGGGATTCCTTATAGAGCTTTTCCCATGCGGAGGGAGAAAGCCTCTCACACTCAGAAATGAGTGGAGCCAAACTGGGAGGAAATGCGGCAGAGTGTATTCTCTGAAAATAAACTGCAAAAAGGAAGGCAATCTACCCTGCTTAGCTGACATTCTGCCATCTGCTTAGCAAACATATCAAAAGCATGGGAGCCTGCATCGAGTCAAACACTAGGAGTGTAGCTTCGCAGAAGAACTGAAGAGGTAACTTGAGGTTTGCAAAATCCACTGTGAGGGAAGATTTATTGGATGTTCTGATCTCAGCAGCACTATGGTTGAATGAATTGGCAGAACTGGACTTCAGCAGCTTGTTCAGGTAGCAGAAATCACTGTACAACTGAAGTTCTTGGCTATCCTGATCTCTTTCAGAATGAATGGTCCCCAAGAGTCTTATGCTGAAGATGAACCACTCAGAAAGAGTGAGTGGTGATCTCTATGGGTAAGGGTTTCTGCACGGCAGTCAGTATTTGGAGTACAGAGACTTGTTGCCCTTGACGTTGGCCCACTGCTCTTCAGTCTTGAACTCAGTGCCCTCATAGATTTGGATTTTTGAAGGTGGGACAACTGGCAAAGAGGAAGAACAATGTTTAGATGCTCAGAGAGGTTGAGGAAAGGAATACCATAGATAGTGGAAATGATACATTTTTGAAGGTATTCCTATAGATGGATCTTCTCTGAGGTTCGGGGTAAGAGAGTACCAAAGAGGAGGAAATAATGGTGAGGAGGGATGCTGACAGAGGATGAATGTTTCCTCTTTTTCTTGGCAGGACTGGGAGGATCAGTCCTGTGGACATGAGTGGCAATGGATAGAATGGAGATGAGGTACTTCTCTCAAAGTCATCCGAAGATTAGTGTCAAAGATACTGTGAATTTGAGGTTTTTCCGGATGAAGGTGACAGAAGAAGGAGGAGTAGGAGGATGAAGAGATGTTTGGGATTGAAAGATGTAGATGGGTGAACTGGAGTAGTTTCAGTGAGAGGTGAAGAAGGTAGGTGATGATGGCTGAGGTTTGAGAAGGAGTGGGAGAGAAGGAAGGTTGAGATGGAATGAGAGGATGAGGTTTGGTGCGAGGCATAGGGTGTTTGAAAGTTGGTGGTGCTGGAGGGGCTGTAGAAGAAGATGAAGGTGAGGAGGGGTTGGAGTTGCAAGAGTAGAAGTTTCAGGGCCTTGGTAGCTGCTACTGACTCTTTCCCTTTTGCTTGACCTTCTCTGGCAACTGCAGATGGCCCAGATGGCCTAGATTCCTGATGAGATGGCCCTGATGGCCTGATGCTTGCACTGATGGCCCAGATGCCCTGACTCTTGTGCTGGTGCCCTGGTGGCCGAGGAACAGCTGCTGGTCTGCTCTGAGTAGTAGAAAGGAAATCCACCTGACCTCAAATTACTGATAGCATGGACTTCATGTCTGACATTTCCTTGTGAACCACTTTATAGCATTTCGACTTGAGATAGTTTCTAGTGGTTGTAGCTTGACTGGCAAGAATGCCTGGGACACTGGTCTGAACTGATGATAATATATCTCCTTGAGCCTTTAATATTTCCATAACATGCTTCATTTACTTTCCTGTGGCTCTTCTTTGCCTTTTGTGAGCCACTCTCTTCTTTTGCTTTTCTGAGTGACTGGCTCCTCAATATTAGCATGGCTGTACTGGTCCTTCATTTACAGGTACTTTGGCAGGAACGGATTTTCCTGAGATGGTGCATCTGTTTCAGGAGCATTCTCCATCATAGATTCCTCATTGCAATTTGCTCCCTGAATAGGAGCATTGAGTTCAACATTTCTTGCTCCCCCTGAGTAGGAGCTTCTTCCAAAACAATTTCCTCAATGGCCTTCTGCACTGATTCTGACAATTAAGACTCTCTAGCATTGGCTCCCCTTGGCTGGAAACTTCTTCCATAATCACTTCCTTTTGAGTAGCTTTTTGCACCTCAAAACGACATTTACTTCAGTTACTTTTCAGATGGCCTGGTGCCATAGCTTCTCTTCTGCAAGTCCACCTATTTCTGAAGTAACTGAGGTGGAGGGAAAGGAGTCCAACACCTCTCTTAGAATAGAGGCAACTCTGGAGGTGGGCAAAGGATCTGCCACTCCTGCTACTGCTTCTCCCATTGAGTTTCGGGAATGAGATCAACCTCCATAACAGGTGATCCTAAGTCTCTGCTTGTTCTTCCACTGCAGGTTCTGCTGCTGCTTGTTCTACTGCTACTGATTCTACCTCTAATTCTGCTGGTGGATCTGCTGCTTCTTCTGGAATCTCTGGACATCTCCAATGATGGCCTCTCCCTCTGCCACAGAGGTCTTGGTCCATATCCCATTCTGCACTGAGAATCCACTTTTCTTTAGGTTCCTGGACCTTAAGATTAGCCCATCTTTTCCACAACTGCCCCAGATAGATTTACTCCAAATGTTTGAATATCTTGGTAAGTAGATGAGCAGGCAATGAAACATTCAACTTGCTCTTTGTATCCCAGATTTGATCATGGGCAAACTTCATTCTCTCCATCATGACCTCGGCCATGTTGATCTCCTTTTGCTGGTTTACCCAGAACATCATATCCGATCTGCCCTAGTACAAGTTGAGAAGGTGGCACTGCGGGGAACCATGATTTGGCAGATAAAAAATGAAGTAGACGGTTGAATGCAGTCATCTGATTGATATCTAATTTCCGTCTCTCAGCCTGAAACCTGGACCTATAATGCCAAGACCCTTTGCTTGATCGTTCACTGTGTGAACCCCACTGTGTCCAGAAGTCTTCACCCAAACAACATGTGCAAAAGCTCATGATCTACTTTAATTTGGATACCCTTTACAGATGAGACAAGGACCCGTCCGCCTCTGACCTTAGACAAACATAAAAGGCTTTCACCAGTCGGGATAGCTTACCTCGGTGAAGGTGGCAATATCCATCCACTGCATCCTTCTCAATGTTTCTGCTATACTGTCATCAGCCATTCTTCTCTAGATTTGTACATCCACTGCTTTATTTCCGCAAACCTTCGTCTTGACAATGTAAACCTTTCCTGCTGCTCAGGGACAATACTCAGCACTGTAGCCCCCTACACTTCCGGAG
Organism: Colocasia esculenta; assembly: GCA_014218235.1. Classification (NCBI taxonomy): domain Eukaryota; kingdom Viridiplantae; phylum Streptophyta; class Magnoliopsida; order Alismatales; family Araceae; genus Colocasia; species Colocasia esculenta. The sequence goes on along the minus strand of CM024762.1, from coordinate 2,637,923 downwards.
ATCACTGGAGCGGCATGGGTAGAGTGGAGAAAAGGTTCTGGAGAAAGGAGATGATGGAAGGGATGGAAGCCCTCAAGGATTCTTCGCGGGAAAGAGAGAAGGCTTCAAATCTTGCGGAGAGTCGATGCCGGAATCGTTAGGGCATCGGCTTTGGGTGAACAGATAAAGGAGGAAAGGTAAAGATGGGAGATGATCGTTCCCACAACAATTTGACTAAATAATAATACTTTATCAAAAAAGGAGGCGCCAAAGGGTAACGGCAGAAAGCCAAAAAAGGTTTGAACGGTGAAACTACTTTTAACACAATGAAACGTCAAATAAAGTAAATAAGCTGAGTTTTGCTTAATGCCAAGAGAGAAGAAAAATTCATTAATCTGAAAATTTATATGCCAATTTAAATACATAAATCTTTCACAAATTGAACATCCCTAATTCCCTTCTAAGAGATTAAATCTCTCTTCAGGTAGGGCTTTTGTGAAGATATCTGTCCTTGACCATTTATATCTATAAAAGAATTTCTAAATTACCACTAGCTACATGATCTCGAATGAAATGATATCTAACGTTATGAGTTCTACTGAAATCGATGTGATCACTTAAGAAATCGTTGTGGTAAGCAAATCGTTATGAACAATACAGAAATCGTTATGACGTCTTTAAGAAATCGCTGCGACAAGCAAATCGTTACGAGGTCTTAAGAAATCGTTATGACAACTTAAGAAATCGTTGCGACGAGCAAATCGTTACGAGGTCTTAAGAAATCGTTATGACAATGTAAGAAATCGTTGCGATAAGCAAATCGTTACGAGGTCTTAAGAAATCGTTATGACAACTTAAAAAATCGTTACGACGAGCAAATCGTTACGAGGTCTTAAGAAATCATTATGACAACTTAAGAAATCGTTGCGACGAGCAAATCGTTACGAGGTCTTAAGAAATCATTATGACAACTTAAGAAATCGCTGCGACGAGCAAATCGTTACGAGGTCTTAAGAAATCATTATGACAACTTAAGAAATCGTTGTGGAGACTTGGCAAGTCTTTATAACTTACAAAGAAACCGATGTCTTAGCAAATCGTTATAGTGTATGAAGAAGTCGATGCAATGACTTGGGAAAAATATGAAGTGAGAGTTTTACCTGATTGTCTTGAACTTCCTTTTACTTTTATTTCTTGTCCTCAAGGCTCAAGTAATTCATTAGTATTGTTTTGTTAATCTTCAAAATTATATATAAATAAGTGAATTAATTTATATGGGAAAAGTTTGGTCATCAATCTCCCCCTTTTTGATGATGACAAAATATACTAAACAGCATAAACAAAACATATGTTTTTCAGAGTTGCTTTAGTTTTCTCTCCCTTTTTGTCAATAAGCAAAAAGATAGTCTATGAGACAAAGAAGAGAGAAAGCTTTGTATTAATTAGGAGCAAGATAATACAAAGGAGACAAAAGAGAGGCATGCTGTGAAATGACAGCCCATGCCTTGATCTCCATATCTTCAAAAATCTGGTGGAAAACACCAGGAGCAACTGAAAAAGAAGAGCCCATGGCTGGAATGATCCTTTGAATGTATAGCTGCAGCTGCTGTTCCAGGAATTCTCCATACTGATCTCTGTCCAGTATGAATCTGAAGTAGGTGCTCTTTCCAAAACTGGCACGATAGAGAAATCTATCCAGAGAGATTGGATAGAAAATCTTCTGATCAAGAAGATCCTTCTTCAAGGCATAGAAGGCAGTATATCTGGCTGCCCACTGAACATATATCTCTTGAATTGGATTTATGGAGTTGAGATCCAAGAAGGCTTCTGCTGATAGAGAAGGCTTATCTTGACTAAACAAGGAACTGTTGATGGCTTGCAACTGAAGATGGGATTCCTTATAGAGCTTTTCCCATGCGGAGGGAGAAAGCCTCTCACACTCAGAAATGAGTGGAGCCAAAACTTGGGAGGAAATGCGGTCAGAGTGGTATTCTCTGAAAATAAACCGCAAAAAGGAAGGCAATCTACCCTGCTTAGCTGACATTCTGCCCATCTGCTTAGCAAACATATCAAAAGCATGGGAGCCTGCATCTGAGTCAAACACTAAGGAGTGTAGCTTCGGCAGAAGAACTGAAGAGGTAACTTGAGGTTTGCAAAATCCACTGTGAGGGAAGATTTATTGGATGTTCTGATCTCAGCAGCACTATGGTTGAATGAAATTGGCAGAACTGGACTTCAGGCAGCTTGTTCAGGTAGCAGAAATCACTGTACAACTGGAAGTTCTTGGCTATCCTGATCTCTTTCAGAATGAATGGTCCCCAAGAGGTCTTATGCTGAAGAATGAACCACTCAGAAAGAGTGGAGTGGGTGATCTCTATGGGTAAGGGTTTCTGCACGGGCAGTCAAGTATTTGGAGTACAGAGACTTGTTGCCCTTGACGTTGGCCCACTGCTCTTCAGTCTTGAACTCAGTGCCCTCATAGATTTTGGATTTTTGAAGGTGGGACAACTGGCAAAGAGGAAGAACAATGTTTAGATGCTCAGAGAGGTTGAGGAAAGGAATACCATAGATAGGAAAGGATACATTTTTGAAGGTATTCCCTATAGATGGATCTTCTCTGAGGTTCGAGGGTAAGAGAGTACCAAAGAGGAAGAAATAATGGTGAGGAGGGGATGCTGACAGAGGATGAATGTTTCCTCTTTTTCTTGGCAGGACTGGGAGGATCAGTCCTGTGGACATGAGTGGCAATGGATAGAATGGAGATGAGGGTACTTCTCTCAAAGTCATCCGGAAGATTAGTGTCAAAGACACTGCGAATTTGAGGTTTTTTCGGAATGAAGGTGACAGAAGAAGGAGGAGTAGGAGGATAGAAGAGATGTTTGGGATTGAAAGATGTAGATGGGTGAACTGGAGTAGTTTCAGTGAGAGGTGAAGAAGGTGAGGGTGATGATGGAGCTGAGGTTTGAGAGGAGTGGGAGAGAAGGAAGGTTGAGATGGAATGAGAGAGGATGAGGTTTGGGTGCGAGGCATAGGGTGTTTGAAAGTTGGTGGTGCTGGAGGGGCTGTAGAAGAAGATGAAGGTGAGGAGAGGGTTGGAGTTGCAAGAGTAGAAGTTTCAGGGGCCTTGGTAGCTGCTACTGGCTCTTTCCCTTTGCTTGACCTTCTCTGGCAACTGCAGACGGCCCAGATGGCCTAGATTCCTGATGAGATGGCCCTGATGGCCTTGATGCTTGCACTGATGGCCCAGATGGCCCTGACTCTTGTGCTGGTGGCCCTGGTGGCCGAGGAACAGCTGCTGGTCTGCTCTGAGTAGTAGAAAGAGAAAATCCACCTGACCTCAAAATTACTGATAGCATGGACTTCATGTCTGACATTTCCTTGTTGAACCACTTTATAGCATTTCGGACTTGAGATAGTTCAGTAGTGGTTGTAGCTTGACTGGCAAGAATGCCTTGGACACTGGTCTGAACTGATGATAATATATCTCCTTGAGCCTTTAATATTTCATAACAGGCTTCAAATTTACTTTCTTGTGGCTCTTTCTTTCTTTTGTGAGCCACTCTCTTTCTTTTGCTTTTCTGAGTGACTGGCTCCTCAATATTAGCATGGCTTGTACTTGGTCCTTCATTACAGGTACTTTGGCAGGAACTTGATTTTCCTGAGATGGTGCATCTGTTTCAGGAGCATTCTCCATCATAGATTCCTCATTGCCAATTTGCTCCCCCTGAATAGGAGCATTGAGTTCAACATTTTCTTGCTCCCCTGAGTAGGAGCTTCTTCCAAACAATTTCCTCAATGTGGCCTTCTGCCACTGATTCTGACAATTAGACTCTCTAGCATTTGGCTCCCCTTGGCTGGAACTTCTTCCATAATCACTTCTTGTTGAGTAGCTGTTGCACCTCAAAACTGACATTTACTTCAGTTAAATTTTCAGTATGGCCTGGTGCCATAGCTTCTTCTTCTGCAAGTCCACCTATTTCTGAAGTAACTGAGGTGGAGGGAAAGGAGTCCAACACCTCTCTTAGAATAGAGGCAACTCTGGAGGTGGGCAAAGGATCTGCCACACTCCTGCTACTGCTTCTCCCATTGGAGTTTCTGGAGAATGAGATTCAACCTCCATAACGGTGATCCTGAAGTCTCTGCTTGTTCTTCCACTGCAGGTTCTGCTGCTGCTTGTTCTACTGCTACTGATTCTACCTCTAATTCTGCTGGTGGATCTGCTGCTTCTTCTGGAATCTCTGGGACATCTCCAATGATGGCCTCTCCCTCTGCCACAGAGGTCTTGGTCCATATCCCATTCTGCACTGAGAATCCACTTTTCTTTAGGTTCCTGGACCTTATAGATTGGCCCATCTTTTCCACAACTGCCCCAGATAGATTTACTCCAAATGTTTGAATATCTTGGTAAGTAGATGAGCATAGGCAATGAAACATTCAACTTGCTCTTTGTATCCCAGATTTGATCATGGGCAAACTTCATTCTCTCCATCATGACCTCGGCCATGTTGATCTCCTTTTGCTGGATTACCCAGAACATCATATCCGAATCTGCCCTAGTACAAGTTGAGAAGTGGCACTGCGGGGAACCATGATTTGGCAGATAATAAAATGAAGTAGACGGTTGAATGCAGTCATCTGATTGATATCTAATTTCCCGTCTCTCAGCCTGAAACCTGGACCTATAATGCCAAGACCCTTTGCTTGATCGTTCACTGTGTGAACCCCACTGTGTCCAGAAGTCTTCACCCCAAACAACATGTGCAAAAGCTCATGATCTACTTTAATTTGGATACCCTTTACAGATGAGACAAGGGACCCATCCGCCTCTGACCTTAGACAAACATAAAAGGCTTTCACCAGGTCGGGATAGCTTACCTCGGTGAAGGTGGCAATATCCATCCACTGCATCCTTCTCAATGTTTCTGCTATACTGTTCATGCCATTCTTCTCTAGATTTGGTACATCCACTGCTTTATTTCCGCAAACCTTCGTCTTGACGAATGTAAACCTTTCCTGCTGCTCAGGGGACAAATACTCAGCACTGTAGCCCCCTACACTTCCGGAGATCACTGGAGCGGCCATGGGTAGAGTGGAGAAAAGGTTCTGGAGAAAGGAGATGATGGAAGGGATGGAAGCCCTCAAGGGATTCTTCGCGGGAAGAAGAGAAGGCTTCAAATCTTGCGGAGAGTCGATGCCGGAATCGTTAGGGCATCGGCTTTGGGTGAACAGATAAAGGAGAAGGAAGGGTAAAGATGGGAGATGAGTCGTTCCCACAACAATTTGACTAAATAATAATACTTTATCAAAAAGGAGGCGCCAAAAGGGGTAACGGCAGAAAGCGACAAAAGGGTTTGACGGGTCAAACTACTTTTAACACAATAGCGGTCAAATAAAGTAAATAAGCTGAGTTTTGCTTAATGCCAGAGAGAGAGAAAATTTCATTATAATCTGAAAAATTTATATGCCAATTTAAATACAAAATCTTTTCACAAATTGCACATCCCTAATTCCCTTCTAAGAGATGTAAATCTCTCTTCAGGTAGGGCTTTTGTGAAGATATCTGTCAGTTGACCATTTGTATCTATAAAAGAAATTTCTAAATTACCACTAGCTACATGATCTCGAATGAAATGATATCTAACCTCAATGTGTTTAGTCCTTGAGTGTTGCACTGGATTCTTGGTGAGGTTGATGGCACTTGTATTATCACACAGTAGTGGAATTGACTTGATATGTATGCCGAAATCCTCAAGTTGTTGCTTTATCCATAGGAGTTGTGTACAGCAACTTCCAGCACATATTCAGCTTCAGCTGTTGATAGAGCTACTGAGTTTTGTTTCTTGGAAGACCAAGATATCAGACATCCTGCAAGAAATTGACAACAACCACTGGTGCTCTTTCTATCTACTTTGCATCCAGCATAGTCAGCATCAGAATATCCTACTAAATTTATTTCACAGATTTTGGATACCAAAGACCTAAATCATAAGTTCTAGCTAAATATCTAAATATTCTTTTCACAGAAATTAAATGAGACTCTCTAGGGTCTGCTTGATATCTAGCACACATGCATACACTAAATAAAATGTCTGGTTACTTGCTTAAGTAAAGTAATGACCCTATCATACCTCTATAGTTCTTTTGATCTACCTTTTTACCATTTTGATCACTGTCCATTCTGGTTGATGTGCCCATTGGCGTTGACAATGGCTTCGTACCTTCAAATCCAAATTTCTTTAACAGCTCTTTGGTGTACTTGGCTTGACAGATGTGGGTGCCTTCCTTCCCTTGCTTGATTTGCAATCCAAGGAAGTAGTTTAGCTCCCCCATCATACTCATTTCAAATTCTCCCTGCATAAGCTTTTCAAAGTACTTGCAAAGAGATTCATCAGTAGATCCAAAAATAATATCATCTACATATATTTGCACAAGTAGTATATGTTTGACTTTTGATTTTATAAATAATGTACTATCTACTTGACCTCTAGTGAAACCATGATCTAATAAGAAAGTACTGAGCCTTTCATACCAGGCTCTAGGTGCTTGCTTTAAACCATATAAAGCCTTATGGAGTTTAAATACATGATTTGGAAATTCGGTGTCATCAAAACCTGGAGGTTGTTCAACATACACTTCCTCCTTGATAAAACCATTTAAAAAGGCAGATTTGACATCCATTTGAAACAATTTTAAATCTAATGCAGATGCATAAGCAAGTAAAATTCTAATAGCCTCAAGTCTAGCCACAGGTGCATAGGTTTCATCGAAATCTATGTCTTCCTCTTGGGAATAGCCTTGAGCTACCAGTCTGGCCTTGTTTCTTAAGATTACTCCAAACTCATCCAGTTTATTTCTGAACACCCACTTGGTGCCAATAACTGAATGATTGGATGGTCTAGGAACAAGTGACCATACTTGGTTTCTCTTGAACTGATTTAGTTCATCTTGCATGGCTATTATCCAAGATTCATCAGTTAAAGCTTCATTGACTGTCTTAGGCTCTATTTGAGAAACAAAAGCTAAATAATCACAAGGAATTACATTACCTCTTGTTCTTACCCCTACGGATGGATCACCAATAATGTTCTCAAGAGGGTGATCTTTCTTATGTCTCCATTCTTTTGGAAGATTTTCATGTTGAATTTCAGTTTGCTGCAGTTCTTCCAGAGGGGATCTTCCTTGTCCTCAATTGAGGTATTCTTTAATTTTTCGGACAAGTCATCTGCATCATCAATGTCACTAATTTCTTCCTTTTTCAAGGAAGGGTTAGATTCATCAAAATAACATGCACAGATTGTTCAATTAATAATGAGCGTTTATTGAAAACTCTATAACTTTTGGTTTAGAAGTGTACCCCATAAAGATGCCTTCATCTGATTTGGCATCTAACTTACCAATGTCCTTTTTTCCATTGTTGTGGATGAAGCAAGGACATCCAAATATTTTGAAGTGACTGATCTTAGGTTTCTTTCCCTTGTAGAGTTCATAAGCAGTCTTCTTCAGAATTGGCCTGATCATTACCCTATTAATGATGTAGCTTGCAGTGTTGATGGCTTCGGCCCAAAATATCTTGGCAAGTCATATTCTGATAACATTGTTCTTGCCATATCCAAAAGAGTTCTATTTTTTCTCTCAGCAATTCCATTCTGTTGAGGTGTCCTTGGTGCTGAGAAGTTGTGCTCAATTCCTTGGTCATCACAGAACCTAGCAAACTTTTCATTTTGAAATTCACCACCATGATCTGATCGGATAGAGATAATGGTGAACTTCTGATCTTTCTGAACTTTCTTGCTGAAGCTGACAAAATTATCAAAGGTGTCATCTTTGTGCTCTAGAAAGGATACCCAAGTAAATCTTGAGTAATCATCGACTATGACAAATCTAAAATTCTTTCCTCCAAGACTGGTAGTCCTCATTGGCCTAAATAGATCCATGTGAAGTAGTTCTAACGGCTTTGAGGTGGTCACTACTGTCTTTGATTTGAAAGAGTTCTTGGTGTGCTTTCCTCTTGCACAAGTCTGCAGATGCTATCCATTTTTGTGTTGACCTTTGGCAGTCCTTCCACTAGATTTCTCTTTTTGAGCTTGTTCAATCCATCCAAACTGCAGTGGCCCAGTCTTCTGTGCCACAGCTCAGTTGATTGATCTTTGCTGGCTGCCAAACAGACATCTTGATCCTTGAGTTCCTCAAGATAGAGTACATACAAATTTCTTTCTCTATATGCTTCAAAGATGACTGCTCCATCCTTTAATATGCTGCATTTTGATTCTTGGAACTGAATCTGATGGCCTTTGTCACACAACTGGCTGATGCTAATGAGATTGTGCTTTAATCCTTTGACCAGCAACACATCTTCAATAACTGATTTTCCTTTGTTGTTCACGGACCCACTTCCTATCACTGTGTCTTTTCCATTATCTCCATAGTTAACTGTTCCTTCTTCAGCTTGGAGATTGACGAAAAGCTTCTGGTTACCTGACATGTGTCTTGAGCATCCACTATCCAAATACCATTTGGATGCTCTTGAATTTCCCTGAAATTTAAACATTAAGTTTTAGGTACCCAAGTTCTTTTGGGTCCTGATGGGTTAGTATCATCAATTTTCCCTTTTATTATCCAATTTCTGTTCTTAGTGGGATAGGTTGCTTTACTGTGTCCCAGTTTATTACAATGATTGCAACAGGTTGTTCTAGTTATTCTTTCAATTGGAGTGTATTTAAATTTTTGGTGTCTTTTGTCCTTTTCGGATATAAACTCAGGAGTTGGATAAGTATTAGGAAAGATTTTAGTTTCTTCATTTTCTGAGGGAGTGTAACCAAATCCAGGTTTCTTCTTGTTTGATCTTTTAGCTCCTTTTATCATTAGAAGGGGTTTATTATTTGTGAACTTGTTTATAGTGCTTGTTAGTGTTCATTTTCTTTAATTAGTCTTTCTATTTCTGTTTTAAGTTCACTTATGTCTTCTTGTTTTTCTAAGTGTGTTATTTTCATTTTTCTCTTTTAGATCTTCATATAATAATCATTTCTTCTTTTATGTTCAATTATTTGCTTTTCAAGTTCTTCATTTTCTGCTTTTAGGTCTGAATTAGTGTTTTCTAAATAGATTACATTTTTCTTACTAACTTTAAGTAATTTAGATACTTCTTTATATTTATCATAAAGTTCATTAAAGGCAATTTCTAGATTATCAGAATCTGAATCATTACAGGAATCAAAGGAAGAGTCAGAAGTTACCTTGTCTTCGGTGTTGGCCATGAGAGCCAGGTTGGCTTCTTCTCCATCACTGCTTGAGCTTGACTCACTGTCTGAGTCACTGCTGTTCTCCCAAGCAGCTGCCATTGCCTTCTTTTTATACTTCTTGAATTTTCTGAAATTATCCTTCTTCTTGTGATCATTCTTCTTAAGCATTGGACAATCTGCCTTGATGTGTCCAGGCTTCTTGCATTCATAGCATATCACTTCTCCTTTCTTCGAATCCTTTACTTCTGGTTTTCTGAAATCTTTATTTTTCTTAAAAAATCTTCTCCCAGACTGGAACTTCTTCTTCTTTGCTAGAATTCTTTGAAGTCTTCGAGACAGCATTGCTTCTTCATCATCACTGTCCTTACTACTTTCACTGTTGTCCAGTGATTCTTCTGATATATCTTCATTGGCCTTGAGAGCGTTTGATTGCTTCTTTCTGCTGGAGGATTCTCCTAATCTCTCCATATTTATCTCGTGAGTCATGAGGGATCCTATTAACTTCTTCAATGACATTAGTTTAAGATCATTGGCTTCCTCAATGGCTGTTACCTTTGGAGTCCATGAGGATGGCAGAGATCTGAGGATCTTCCTGACCATATCTGGTACATCATAGATTTTTCCTAATCCAGCTAACCCATTTGTGATATCTGTGAATCTACTAAACATTTGGGTTATGGATTCACCTGACTGCATCTGGAATCTTTCATATTGAGTCACAAGAATGTCGATTCTTGTCTCCTTTACCTTATCTGTCCCTTCATAGGTAATCCTGAGCTTTTCCCACATTTCCATTGCGGATTTACAGGCTGAAACTCTGTTGAATTCTTTCTTGCTGAGGGCACAGCACAGGATGCTCTTGGCTTTGCAGTTTAAGGAGATTTTTCTTTTGTCTTCATCTGTCCACTGAGCCTTTGCATTGGTGACTAGAAGATCACCTTCTTCTACAATGGACCATATCATGTAATCGTGGCCTTGTAGAAAGTACTCCATTCTTGTCTTCCAATAGGTATAATCTTCTCCATCAAACAAAGGAGGTCTGTTGACTGACTGACCTTCGAAGTTACCTTGGGCTGCCATGGATCTTTACTCTTCAGATCGTTGGATCTTCTTCTTTGTCGAAGAGACTGGCTCTGATACCACTTGTTCCCAGCTAGCTAGCCCAGAGGGGGGGTGAATGGGTTATTAAAAATTAGATCTTAGATTGATACCTGTTCACTAAAAAGATTACACAACAACTTAAACGAAGGTTAGGTTAGAGGGAATGAAACAGCAAACGCACAAAACACAGCCACAAGACACAAGGATTTTATCCTGGTTCGGAACTCCTTTCCACAGGAGACCTACGTCCAGTCCCTGAGCAATACCTCAGGATATCACTATCAAGGGTACTATCCCCCTCACGGATCCTTACACCCAGCCTCAACTGGTCTTCCTTCAACCTGAAGGGAATACAACCACCCTGGATACCACCAGGTCTTCCTTCACACAGAAGGGAATAAACCCGCCCTGGATACCACCAGGTCTTCCTTCACACAGAAGGGAATAAAACTAATAAAAGTAAGCACAAGAACAAGCTTCAGGAACTAGCTCAAACAGCTACAATCTGAAGCAAACAAGCCTCGAGAGAGAAAGGATTTTGACACTGGTTTCTCTCAAAACTTCACTGGCTCTCACAGGAATTTCTTTTTCAACACAGAGAGCTAAAGAGCTAAGATCTATTGGAATGGAGTGCTTCGCTCTTGTTTGACTTCTGAAAACTTGAAGGATTGGCTATTCTCTATCACAGAATGTTGTTCTATTCAAAAGTTCCTTCTTCTCAGTCTTGTAGTCTTGTATTTAAGCTTCTACTTGAAATTTGAACGTTAAAGATCCGTTGTCTCTCATTCTGGTGTACGTTAGACTGGTCTGCAAGGAAGCTTCTGATCTTCAGTCTTTTATCCTTTAGTACACGCCAAAGAAATATTTTGATATCTTGTATCTTTTGTGTCCAACGTTGTACAGATAATCTTGTCAGTATCTGCAAGCATATCAACAATAAATAGGAGACAGCTAGGGCTGTCGTTGATTGTCAGTCACAGTTGGAAAAGATATTGCTAGATTTAGCAAAGCTCCTTTCTGTCAAAATAAAGATGTAGACAGAATAGCACAATAGTGGAAGATATCGTCTGCATGCATGAGAGATACGTTCAGAGTGCATTGAATGCATAGCAGTCAAACAGACGAGATACGACTTTGACTATTCAACGTATATTAAAGAGTATTATATCAATGAAATAGATATGAACAAAGCCGATGCCTTTATGACTTATGAAATCGTTATAAGTTGATAGGCAAATCGTTATGACAGAGAATCATTAAATCATAATAATGAAATCATTATAAGCATTTATGAAATCGTTGTGCAAGACAAATCGTTATAAGCATCAAAGAAATCGATGTGATTACTTACCAAATCGTTACTGTAAGCAAATCATTGTGATCAAAAAAGAAATCATTATGAATTCTACAGAAATCGATGTGATCACTTAAGAAATCGTTGTGGTAAGCAAATCGTTATGAACAATACAGAAATCGTTATGAACAATACAGAAATCGTTATGAGTTCTACTGAAATCGATGTGATCACTTAAGAAATCGTTGTGGTATGCAAATCGTTATGAACAATACAGAAATCGTTATGACGTCTTTAAGAAATCGCTGCGACGAGCAAATAGTTACGAGGTCTTAAGAAATCGTTATGACAACTTAAGAAATCGTTGCGACGAGCAAATCGTTATGAGGTCTTAAGAAATCGTTATGACAACTTAAGAAATCGTTGCAACGAGCAAATCGTTACGAGGTCTTAAGAAATCGTTATGACAACTTAAGAAATCGTTGCGACGAGCAAATCGTTACGAGGTCTTAAGAAATCATTATGACAACTTAAGAAATCGCTGCGACGAGCAAATCGTTACGAGGACTTAAGAAATCGTTATGACAACTTAAGAAATCGTTGTGGAGACTTGGCAAGTCTTTGTAACTTACAAAGAAACCGATGTCTTAGCAAATTGTTATAGTGTATGAAGAAGTCGATGCAATGACTTGGGAAAAATATGAAGTGAGAGTTTTACCTGATTGTCTTGAACTTCCTTTAACTTTTATTTCCTGTCCTCAAGGCTCAAGTAATTCATTAGTATTGTTTTGTTAATCATCAAAATTAGTATATAAATAAGTGAATTAATTTATATGGGGAAAGTTTGGTCATCAGGACCTGAGTAGGACAATCCACACAGTTAAGCTAAACACTGCTTTAGTGAATGCATGCTGCCAATTGTACTCTTAGTGCTCTGAGAGTCCACGCTTGTACCATTTCCTATATCCTTTGATAGACCCGCTCTTATACCAACTGTAACGGCCTAAGATTTGAGATACCAGATACCTTCCAATATACCCGAACCCTAAACTGTCACCACGAGCCGAAGCTTGGAAGGGTTAAAGAAGATATTTGAGGAAGCTATATAGAAGTCTAGATCTCAACAAGTGTAAACAAAAACTCAATTCTATATGTATAACAGTAACTGAATGTACTCTCAGAACATAAGTATAGTGAGAAAGAAAAGTACAACTAGCAACTCTGTACCTCTGCGTCCTGGGCTAACGACACCTTACCTGAAAGGGAAGGGAGTGAGCCTCTACTTAAGGCTCAATTGGGATACTAACCCCACCAGCAAAACAACACACGACTACCTCTTCTCTAGAAGCATTAGTCGCATAGAAAAAGAACACTAACACAATACGAGCTACACCACACAAAGGTACAACTACCTAAGGCTTATGACTTGGCGCCTCGACACCAGTCCTCAAACCCTAGTCATGTGTGCACACTCATATGCTCTCCCTCACATCTGGTCCTCGGTCGGTTTTCCCCTACGTCGTACTCTAATGGATGGAGAAGGGGGCCCACGGAAACTGGTTCAAAACCACCATAAGGAGAACACACTAGACAGAGACTCTCTTGATGCCTAGGCTCACTGGCGAACTAACTCACGCCAGTCATCTAGGTGGAGCCTCACTTGACACCTAGGTACATAGTAAACTAAAACATCATGCAGACAGTGACGCTCTGGACATCTGAAAACATCATGCAACAAAGTGTGCTCCACATTGCCCACACACTACGTAGATAGCACAAAGGCATTCCTAGCTCACACAGAGTAACAACGTCAAGGATCGCCATTAGCAAAAGATGATGGTGACATTGCATGCCGTTAAGGTGCACTTGACGGCAGCAAATCATGTCATCACTAAGAACTAAACGATAATAGATCTCGCTATCAAGTTCATCAGTTCCGAGAATTGATGGCAGGCCCAGTCCTCTCCCAAAGGTGGAATCACCTCCCACACACAAAACCAACAATGGGGAATTCTTCCCCGCACCGAAAAACACCTATAGATATTCAAAATACACTGATCCAACGCTCAAATCGTCCGATGCAACACCCATTCTCCGACATAGATAACCCCTCCAAAACTCGATCCAAGACATGGAACTCACTTGCAACATTACACAAATAACAACGTGGGGTATAGAGGTTATCCTCCCTAATGATGGAAAAACATAGTAAAAATGCCCATCTCGCAATCGCGAGCTATTCCTCCTCACTCAACCCTGCTCTTCACAAACCGCCACCTCCACGAACAAAAGCACCTCGCCCACAAACCTCTGTCCGCCACCAAAGGTGTGGTAGGAAAAGCAGTAGGTGAGAGGGGAGCTGAGCAAGTGGAGATGGGAGAGAGAAGAGGGTTGGAGTGCCTTATATAAAAATAGTTTAGCGTAAGTTGGCGTCAACATAGACTGCGGTCAACTTGTACCGCCAATGTTTGACGGCGATAGAAATCACTGTCAACAACACAAAGGAAGACTTTGGAATCCCCTGGCTCAACAATAACATCGGCCGTTGTCAAGACCACTAGACGGCACATTCTTCCGCCGTCAATCCCAATTAGACGGCAGTTTCTCCTGCTGTCAACACAGGTTAACGGCAATCAATCTTGTCGTCAACCCCCAGATTCTGCAAAAAATGCATTATGGGTCCAATAAAGACCCAAGACACTGCATACCAAGAGCGCCTTCCTCGTATTATCTGTACTAGTCTTCTTTTTTTGACATTTTCGTACTAGTCTTCACAGTACGTTGATTAAGAAAGAACTGGTATCAACTTTCTTTTGACAAGAGTCTCCTGAAACCAAAGTTTCTGCTCTGCTACTGATCTCGGTGGAGACTCGAACTGTCCGAAATGTTGGGGTTTACGAATGGAAAACACAAAATCTCTACCCTTCCTCAAGCATCTGATCTACAATAACGGGCCATCTCGAATATGCCGAATTGGGCCTATACGCTTAAGTATATTAAACGAGTACCTATAAAAATTAAAATATCATAATTAGTAATTATCAAGTATTTTAGTTAATATATTAGCGAGTATTTTAACAAGTACATTATAATCGAGTCGGGCACAGCTCTATTCAAGCTCGACTTAGTTATGAACTGTTTTTTTTTTTTTGTTCTAACTCATTTATTTAATCTAATAAACGAATCAAATCAAGATTTTATCTTTTATCAACCAGATACTGTGATTCATGTGTACCTGTCCTACGTTTTACAGAAGATGGTCTTGGAGGGGAAAAAATGATACGCATCTACTAATACATCCATCCTTCAGAAACCAGATAAGTGGCTGTTGGTGTGTGACTGGGGATCTCTAATAAGACTAGGAATAGGCATTAAACGGCAGTCCACTTGAAATTATGAACAAGGCAGAGCAAAGCCAGGCCCGGAATCCGCGGCGGGGTCGCGGCAGCTTTATCTGGTGGGGTGCCCGCGAGACCCGACTCCTGAGCAGAGCAGCTAGCAGCAGATGATTCCCCCGAGAGGGAGGACATCGCGCTTGTTGGTTCTAAGAGTGACACACCATCCGCAACCCCCGACAAGAATCTCGGTCCCCACGGCCACCACCTCTTCCCCTGAACCCTGCTAATTTGCATCCTTCCACATGGAACCCCCAGGAGCAAATTGAGATGTTCTAGATCTCCAACCAAGCCTCTCCTCTCTCTCTCTCTATCCGATATCTGATCCACAAGATGGGACGAATGCTCCAACAGAGAAACCAAAGGTCGGACGGGGAGCTTCGTTTCTTGCGGGCCACAACAAGGCAAAGTCCCGTTAGGCTACTTCCCTTGTCCCCTGGTTTTACTGCTTCCCATGTGGCCAGTTTGCCCCTCCTCTGGCCTACATGACCCCCCACCGAACTGCTCGCCCCGGGGCCATGCCCCCTCTCTCGCTAGAGACGTTTTCATCGTCTTCCGGCGACAGCCCATCGCGTCCTCCCCTCGACCCATCCTTGTTCCCCTCCTTGCTCCTCCACCCACATCATTCTAAAACCGTCCTGGTTAGAGAGAGAACTAGCTAGAAAAGGAGAGATGCCGGGGACCGTGGATGTTTTGACGGTCGTCATGCACGACTCTAGTCCAGTGTTGAGCCACGATTACGTTTTCTGGGGGAGGCTGCTGGGAATCCATGTCTCGGAGCTTGGGTACACTTGCTCGCAGCCTCAGTGCTAGTGTCAAATGGCGTGTGGTGGAGAGAGGGGATATAGGGGAACCATATGTATGTCTCCTCCGACCGTCGTCGGGCGGCCCCGGTGGTACCGCCTCGGGTCACATGGTGCTCACCGCTGTCCTCCTCGTGGAAGGCGACAACACGGTGCCAAAGCCGACCGTTGCCTGTGGTCCACTCCCGGGCCGACATCCACACACCCCATATGAGGGGCTCTCGCTTCCCCCCCCCCCCCCCCCCCCCCCCCGCCTTCTTTCCATATATCCATCTGGTGCTTGCTCCGCCTCCGCGCCGGCGACGTTCCTCCCATTTATTGGGTTTTTAAATTAGTTATTACCGTTCTGTACTACTACTTGATTAGGCCTCTTCCTCTCGCTCATTTGGGCCCAACATATATGGGCCAGTGTGACCCCTTACTAGGAGAACACTCGAAGAAGGACACGGAGAGATGAATGGGAATTGCTCTTGAAAAGCATGCCAGTCCATCTCTCTAATTGGGATTCTCCTATCACGAGGAATGCCTATAATATCACACATCACAGTTTTGCGGGCGTGGTCTTCGCTCATATGTACGTCTTTTGTTGTTTCTTCTTCCCCAACTTTGTGGCCTTTAGCAGACTGTATTTAAAATGTTACGACACTTTCGGTGCCGCCGAGAGGCCATGCATGGCGCTGGCAGACCAGAGAGCTGGAGATGGGGTGTACGCCTAGATTCGGCTATGTTCTCGGGTCGTTTATCATAAGCTCGGTGGGAAAGCCCATGTACGCTCCAACGCGGATGAAAGCAACTCCTGTTTGTTTTATCCAACGATGAGCAGGCAGGCCAAGGTCAGAAGGGAAATAGTACAAACCCAAGAAAGGGACACTGTTCTCAAGATGTAGGAGATCAACCAGAGTTGGGTTGGAGATGGTCTGTGGGGGTAAGCGCGACCTTCCTGGAAGAAGGAGAGCCACACTCACACAGTCCATACACACAAGGCACAAGCACACATGCTATAGGGGTCTTGCCGTATGGCCCTCCACACAGAGCTCAGAAAAGGGTAAGCATACTAATATATAATTAACAGCAATCGGAGATAATTACGTATGGTGAGGGGGAGAAACAAATTAAGGGTTGCATGATGGTTAAGTTCTTCATCGCCATATGTTGAATAAGTTTGAAAGTTTTGGCGTATTATTAGATCATATACGTACGTCTATAATCCGTACAAATAAAATAGTTATAAGGACGTACACCCAGAATATCATTTCAACAGTAGAAAGGACATATATGTACCTTTCCTACATTATTAACAAGCTTCCTTATGCACAAAGGCACATCACGTGACTTTGTCAAAACTACATATAGTTTTCCACAGTGCAAGGTGGACGCTCTCATCTCTTAAAAAGATAGTCCTCGCGGCTGGTCGGTGAAGCGAATTAAGCTGTCCGGTCTAGTTTGATAACACTTAATTAATATTTAAAATTTAAAATATTTAATTTTTAGATTTCAAATTATTTAATAAAATATTTAAAATTATGTCTAAATTAATCACTTAATTTTAAAAAATTATTTATTTTTAAATCAAGAATGATCACTTTTTTTTTCAGACCGTTGTCGGTGACTCTCGTCGGATCGGCGGCCGGCACTGGAATCCGGTGACTATCGGGGGCTGGATTCCGACGACGGCCGCCGAATTCTAACAACCACCGACTATCGGTGCCAGAATCCGACAACCGCCGCCGATCAAATTTCGTCGATCGCCGACGATCTTTCCTATTTCCTAGTAGAAGTGTAGCATCTTAAGTAACTATATTACAATTTAGATGTTGTTTAAGTTGATTATCAAATACCTCTTAAGTTGTCTGATATATATAATTAATTCGTTTTAATTTCAAATTTAAAGAATAGATGATAAATAAGATTTAAGATTTAAATGTTAAACATTATCAAACGCCACCTAAGACTATTAAAAGATTTAGCACTTCCCAAGATTAAATGGATACGGAAACGAAGCAGATTCTCCCCTCCACGGGCCATATGGCCCCAATTTGAGAATAACGAATATGATTGCTTAATTTTCTATGGGTAGTATATTTAACTTTTCTAACAGATACAAAGCAGTCCATTAAATAAATGACAAGGATACGCTACCATCGGACTCACGCCTTCATAGTTTAGTTTAACACAAAAAGCCCAATTAGTCCATGCATTAGGGCTCGATCGGCTTGTGCCTTGTTACGGTAGGTGCGCGGTTCAACATCCACTCTTAACCAGGAACTGGAGGAATATTTAACTTCAATGTACAGGGTATAACATACACACTAATGAAACCGCTTTATGGCGTGGTGAGTGATGAGACATGAGAAGGGTTGTGGACCCTGACCCATAATTGTGAGCATGATACATCACTATAGAATGGAATCTTTGCTCCTGTGCAGGTGCAGCTACTTCCCCGGCCCTCCCATAGAGGATAGAGGATAGGGATCTTCCCACCTTTCATCAGTATTGTTGTGATATATAAATAATTGTAGTACGTACTTCGCCAAGATATTGCACCAAAAAGCAATAAAAGATTCCCAACACACAGAATTTTAATCTAGCTGTAGCTATTCGCAAGAAGAAGCTTCTGAAGTTAATTTAAGATAAATAAGATCTTTTGAGGATATTGAAATCTGGAAGGTAATCGCATCCCAAGTCATGTCTTCCTCAAGGTAGGACAGATACTTCTCCATCCTTTAAGCAATGAGAGCATGTATATGTCGTCTTATCGTTACTCCATGAAACTCGAGAAGGAACCTGCACTTGTTTTATAAGTCTGAAGCTTCTCGCAAGATTGCTTAGTGATAAATAAATTCCAAAACTATAAAGATTTGGGAAAGAAAATTCATTAAGCCCGTCAATAATATTGCACTAACAATTGGTTCCTAGTTGATATTGCTGCTACATATGTAACATCATTTCAATATTTTTTTTTGTAACGAGGAAATCCCGCCCCGTGTGATTTTGTGGATTCAGGGATTATTGTTCGTGAACTTCAAGATTAGGACTTGGTAGTTCTTACTTTTCGTGTACCCGTATTGCTCTTACCCCACTTGACCGAAAAAATTTCGGATCTACACACCTCGAGAATTGCATGTAAATCAGGTAAATCCCCCTCAGAAATCGAATTCGGGACCTCCTACTTTTAAGCAAGAGTTCTAACTGATCGACCCAACCGAGGTCCTCATCATTTCAACATTTCATTTAGGCAGATGCAAGCCAACTAACTAATAAGAATTTATCATCCAAGGTGAATGAGAAATCTGGTGAGGATTTGAAGGACTCTCTTAGAAAGATTGCCACGTACGCCACTTCTTAGCTTCCATACAAGCTCGAGAATCCGAAAATATATGGAGGAAGGCATGGAGTTTATCCAGGCTAATTAACCCCCTCAAGCACTCTATTGACCAACATCTAGGGGAACCATGGTTGGGAATTGGAATTGGGCACTGCTTGCTATCCATATCCATTAACTTGGCATTAATGCTTTGCAAGCTGGAGGACACATCATGGTGGCTTGCAATTGAACTAGTTGAACATGGGAAAGGAATTCACATAATTAGTACCTAGATGAGGGCAACACGGCACGGCAAGTAGCCAAATCATGTAAGAGGATCTACTTAAACAAAAAAATAATGCACGCCTAAGTACCGATGATGCCGCCACAAGGAGGAGGTTCCTTGAAAGGGGTCCTAAAGAAGGGGTGCCTTTATAGTGTCCTCACCCGCCTTTCCTTGTTATATCTGTAATCAAACGCGGCCGGCTATCCTCCATTTATTATCGTTTCCGTAGATCGGCACTCCGAACAAATGACAATAACCTGCAAGGAAAACTTTTATTGAAGTATATCTTTTGATTTGATTAAACATCCTACGATGCTGTATGTCATGTAGTACAGTGTTGGGTAAATATAAGTATTTTACTGACATGGTACAATATTTTACTAGACTGAGATCGAAGACCTTTTTCCTCCTAAGTTGCTGATGGTTTTAATTGCTGTTGGCAACTTAGTCAAGTGCACCTTTCTTTATCCTCCTGCTGTGGAGATTTTGGTATGTTTAATATATATGATCTAGTGGCATTGCCACCAAGAATCAAAGGGGTCTACAAGCAAACTAATTGATTAAAAGAGAGAGAGAGAGAGAGAGAGAGAGAGAGAGAGAGAAGTTGTCCCTGATGTCTATAGAGCCTTTCAGGAATTTACATGGTACAAGAAAATAACGGAAACGTAAAAATAAGCATCAAAATTTTGAGAGTTTTTTTTACAGTATTTTTTTTTGACAGTACGAGAGGGCTTTCTATAATCATGATATGTAATTATATTGGAGTCTGGAAGGATTGCACAAACGTAGCTTTTTATTTAGATACATCCGAAATCTTTGTCTGTTCATCCGAGGCGAAGCCCACCAGCTGCCTGCTCTGATGGCCTATCGATTTCTTGCAGTGGAGAACTGCGTCGTGTATCGACTTCTCCATGCCTGTGTCCAGCGCCGTGGTAAGCCGGCAGCAGTTGACGACCGGCAGGGCATCGATGCTGATCCGCGGGGACACGTCCAACGAAGTTGCGCCGCTCCTGGGCATCGACGGCACGATCACCGACGACCCCTCGGCCCTCCACACCAGCTTCAGCCCCTTGACCTTCCTGTACAAGGGCATGAGGAAGCACAGATACTTCTGCAGCAGCCTCTTCGACGTTCTCCCGCAGGTCCTTAGGAAGGGCAGCTTGGGCCCGCGGGGCCTCCGGGAAAGCGTCCGCTTGGTCGAGGGGTCCAGCGGGAGGGACCGGCCCTGGGCGGAGCGGAAGCGCATCGGCGACGAGGAGTTCAGGGAGATGGGCCTGCCGGGGACGGTGAACTTGTAGCGGTTGCTGAGGGAGAGCAGCAACCTGGAGGACTCCAGCAACAGGGACCTGCTTAGGTCGTCGTCTGAGCAGCGGGGCTCCTCCTCCTCCTCCTCCTCCTCCTCCTCCTGCTGCCGCCGCTTCGGCGGGTGGACGATGGAAGGGGCAGGATGAGGCCATTGGAGAAGATCTCTTCGGCGTGGGCGAGGACGGGAGACTGCGAGCCGGAGAGTCCGAAGTCGAATTCGTGGGCGACGGCGTCGAGACTGGCCCTGCGGAGGGATGCCAGCCAGGGGTCGATCTCTATGAAGGGATCTCCGTCGGCCGCGTCGAAGGAGAGTCTGACGGAGTCATCGAGGGCCTCGACGGAGGAGGGCTTCACGTTGACGAGCCAACTGTAGGAGAAGCTGTCGTTGGACAGCGGCTGCAGTGCTTCCATGGGGAAGAGGAGGAGCAGAAGAAGAAGAAAAGAGGACGAGAAAGTGGAGGAGGAGTGGAGGACTGCCGCTGCTGCGTGCTTCTTGCGAGAGCTCTGGCCCTGGGACGTCCCTTCTGCCGCCGAGGAGGGCCCTGCCCCTTTCTTCTGGCACTTGGGCGCGGTGGAGCGAGGCGACCAAGAAGGAGAAGAGCAGAGGGCTTAGAATGGTTTGAAGACAACCCCCCACCGGACGGGAAAGAAATAGCATAGGGTGGTGGTGACGAAGAATTTACGAGAATACCCCTGGTGTGTGACAGGTGATAGCACGTGCATGAGGGGGCGGGCTCTCGCATGGCCATGGCGCTCTTTTGCCTTTTCCTCCCCCCTTTAATCAAGCCCGGCCCGGCGGCCCCGGTGGTGAAACCGAGCTCTTTTGTGCGTGAACGCTTTGTGGGGGACCGGACCGGCTTGGCTCGGCCCCGAACCGGACGGGCCGGGGTGGGCTCTCTCGCTTTGTCTTGAACTCAGTTGTCACAATGCTTTCTCTGTTGACGGTTCAGAGGTTTTGCGAGTTGCATGTGGTTGCATATTAACTGTTTTTATTTTTTGAGAGATTTTGGGATGATTTCTATTTTTCTAGTAATAAATTTTCTTTTACTATAGAAATATTAGTAATCTCAAGACTGATAAATTCGTCAGACCCTGAAATCGGGGGGAAGATAGATTTGGGATATCCACATGACCTATAGATAACAGATTTGATTTAGTTCTTACTAAATACAAAACGTATGTAAAGAGTATTTCCCTGGTTAACCTCATCTTTCGTGAATATCTTAACGATTTAGGGTCCATTTGGTTAGTTGTAAAAATATATTATAGATTTTTTTTTCTAAAGAAGAGAATTTATAAGAAAATAAAAAGTATAATTACATATTTGATATCCTAGTAAATAATTTTCTTGAAAAGACTTTTCAATGTTTGTTTTTAAGTAAAATAATTTTCAAAAATATTTTTAAAATATATTTAAAAAAGCCACCAGCACAAAGATTGTAGATTTAAGTGGTATTTGATAAATTTTAATTGATGTCTATTGTCTGGAAGCCGACACATGTCGTCGGCGTAAGTCATCGAGTGTTAGGCGTTGGTCTCCAAGAGTTGGGCGTCGATCGTCATCGATCACTAGCATCGCTATCAATCACAGATTGTTGACGCTAACATTGGGCGTCATGGTGGCCGTTGGCAGCCAAGCGTCAGGCGTCAGACGCCAACTGTCATACAATGATCGTGAGCAACTGGCTGCTAGTTGCCGATCTTTGGGCTTCGATCGTTGGGTGTCGACTGTCGACGACTGGCCATTGGATGTCAGCCACCGACAACCGCCGTCGCTTGCCACCTGCCATAGGGCTCAAGGCACCGACCACCAACCGCCGTGCATCAGACGTCGGGCGCTGATCATTGGCCACCGAAATCTGAACGTCAGGCATTAAGAATTAAA
The DNA here is from genome assembly GCA_014218235.1 of Colocasia esculenta. Classification (NCBI taxonomy): domain Eukaryota; kingdom Viridiplantae; phylum Streptophyta; class Magnoliopsida; order Alismatales; family Araceae; genus Colocasia; species Colocasia esculenta. The sequence goes on along the minus strand of CM024762.1, from coordinate 2,615,332 downwards.
GTAGAGACTGTATTTCTCTCTTGAAAATCTTATATGAAAGAGAAATCAATAAAAATGACTTATAGGGTCTCATCAACGATGCTAAAATCTATAAATTTTAGGTAAAAAAATTCATAGATTAATTTTTTAGGAGTATCAAATAAGTCATTGTATGAAATGTTTCTTTAAAATATTTTCTTTCACTAGAGTTTACGTTTGCAAACGAACCCCTTTGGTTCAAAATCTCCATCCTCAAATTTATCTATAAACAAATAGTTTTAAATTAGAAATTGAAATCATGTATGACATTGGTCCTTAGGATTTCGAAGTCGATGATTTACGCCATTGAAAGATTAAAATAAATAACACAAGATATAACGTTAGAATGTCTGCCATATTTCCCGCAGTATCTTAAACTACACATAATTATTCAAATATGGTTGGAGTATACAAATTCTCTCTCTCTCTCCTGGAAACGAAACAGAGCACAATGAGACACATTAGCACAAGAAGGCAACAGTACAAGAAACAACACAAATATTAACGACTTAAAATTGTTGACAAAAAAATATAATTATTAACATAAATATATATGTGTCAATAACTTATGAACCGTTGACAAAATTATTGACAAATTAATTATCAATTAATATTTGTCAGCGGCTACACACATTGATATATGAGATATATATCAATGTACAACCGTTTACATATATAACATATCTTTTGCATACATTATTGCAGTGCAACCTTAACGATATTGGAAAGGGAATAAGAGTCCAAAGGCATGGTTACAAACGAACTAATGCACAAGGAATCAAACAAGGGGAATTGAATTACATCATGCTCCCACACATCCGTCCAGCCAAACCCAATATCCAAATGAAAGGATTTTTAAGAAGACAAGTTCTACACGATGGCTTAAACTAGAGAGAGAGAGAGAGAGAGAGAGAGAGAGAGAGAGAGAGAGAGAGAGGTTATCTTCTCAAGAGATGAGGGTGAGAGAGAGAGAGAGAGAGAGAGAGAGAGAGAGAGAGAGAGAGAGAGAGAGAGTAACCCATGACCTCACTGCGTGGGAGGCCACCTAGGCGATTGGCGAGCAAAGATGTATATATATATAATAGGAGCCACTCTCCCACCGTTCTACATGACGAGAGCTTACTCAAAAGCCACAGATTTTGGGGCCTAAACAAAGCGAGGGGTGTCAAAGAAGGGTTGGAGACCAACGCCCGGCCACATTGCATGGATGCATGCGAGGTTCGCTCCTGACGTCAGAAGGCCCCTTAATTATCATGTGATAACTACCAAACAAGCTCACAGTTTGGAAGGATCGCAAAAGGATGGTGTGGGAGGCGTTAGCCAGCATCTTGATTCCATTAGATGATCGCTGAGTAGGACCTGCAACAGTTTGCAGTCAGATTATATATATATACATTCTTTCTTCGATAGGGAAAGCAGATGGCAACTTTTTCCATGTACTGTTCCCTCAATATATCCTCTCCTCGGGGTCTGATTAAGCTGATCATGTTTCTTTCTGTTCAAATGTATCAAACAAAATTGTACGTTGTGCCCCCCAAAAAAAAGTATGTGAATGTACGTAAAAATTATCATCTTACGGGGCTTGCTATCTGTTGAGGCTGAGATCTCTTGGGCCGACAGAGGCCAGAGTCGTCCTCAAAGCTGTCTGGAAGAGCCTCACCAGGCAGTGATAAAATAGTTGGAGATGAAGTTGCCACTCGATCAGATATACAAAGAGGTCAAGCACGGGACGGAGGTTCTTGGGATTGACTCTCCGATAATCAAGTTAGAAGTAACAAAAGGCAGAAGAGAATGCAAAGCCGAGAATTATGAGTCTAAGATGGATCATAAGCTAGGAGCTATCGAGAACTGACAAGCATTGGCTCCCATTATCTATGCACCTTGAGCCGGTTTTCTAGTTGCTGAGGAGATCCCTTCAAGAGATAGAGACCCTAAGCCGCTGCGTCTTTGGCCACTATCCATTTTAGATGAGAATCTTAGGCATTAGCACTTTAATCACATCATTTCATTAGACATTTAACATGCTTAATAACATTCTTTCTACTAACACATAATCATGAATCTTAACTTAATACGATGCACAAGGATAACCTAAATAACAAGAAATAAACCAAACATGTATTACATTTAAACTAAAATATGCAATATGGTCAGAATAGCATTAATGTAACATATAACATGTTATCCATTTGGAATAATGATTATACATATACACATGATGAATTAATAGTAATAATCATTATGAATCAAAATGGTTAACATGTATAACAATGCAGTATTCAATAGAGGTATCATATATATACATATTTCATTTATCTTTCGATAAAAGTTCCATTGACAGTTTCATTGTCTTCATCATGTACTGAGCGTGATGTTCCTGGCCACCACATTCATAAATGTGATCCCACGCAGCAACCCGGCACGCACCACACGTTGCACAAGTAGACAAAACTCTAAAACAAGTGGTGCTAAGATCGCAACGTAGGTGAAGGCCGCATTCAAAATGCGTTGGCCACCCCCATTGAGTGTTCAAATAGAGAAGTTGGGCACTCTATGTGTAGCGGTTCTCGTCGTTCAGGCCCGTTAACCTAATAACGAACCCGATCTGACTCCGCCTCCCACAAATAGGCTGAAACCTCACAAGGAGTACCGTTACTTGAGTCCGTAAGAACATAAATGAAACCCACCAAACACACATAAGATCGCATTTATTGTACAATCTCACACATATTTACATGAAGCTTACATAGCCACATCTCAACTAGAGTCGAAAGAAAGTAAGGGACAGCATCCTGGGGCATACCCCGTGGTGCGAATAGAACAGAAAATTACACTGCTAGTGGCATAGGCCCGCCTCTACTACAGTACGGCTCAGAACTAGAAGGAGGACGGGAACTCTCCTGCTCTCCTTCACCAAAAAGGGGGGAAGTAGGTGTGTGAGCCTCACAAGTCACTAGCTTAGTAGGGAAACTCCCTCAAAATCGGTACTACACAATCTCATGAGTAGCAGGAGTAAACAACTAATAAATCAACATTTAACAAGCTACATATACATGGAACTACAAACTGAAATTAAGTAAACAATTATATGAAATGTACCTTCATAATAAATGGCAAACCACACACAGATGTATGAGCTAAAGAAAGGCAATGCCACACTCGGGTCAGAAGCCTGGTTCACGACACTAGCCACTGACCCGGACAAACCACACAAGACTACCTCTCAGTCTCGTAGTCATGGATGGAAGGTCCAACTGCGGCTCCACCTCTACAGTGCCAACAAGTTGTGAAAACCAACCAACACCACACCTATAATGACACACATTGTAGACCCACATTTGACACATCTCTAAGAGTTCTGAAACCCTTAGAGTGAGGCTGTGGAATATGGGACTAGTTGGGGGCCAGTACGTCTATCGGTGTCTGTCCCCCAACCACGAGCGTGCTACAAGCGACCAAACATAGAACCAACACACCACAAGTCGCTGCCCCACTACCGTCTTTCCCTCAACTGGAGGTACAACTTGACAAACAAGTGATGGTGTCCAGGAAGATGACACAAACCTTGGCGGTACATAGTACCGGGACAAACCCGAGCACTAACGTGCCTGGCTCACAAAGAACCTGGGGTACCCGACTCGAGAGGTAACCACAGAAGGCATCGTACCTCCCAACTCGCCACATACGCACAAGCCACGTAAACATGGTGTCCTCTAATCTCATCACATGCCAAAGCACCGCTATAATACTTAAAAATACATCAAATGGCATAACCTTATATTCACACTAACTGAAATAAGCCTTCAGCCCTCGGAAGCCAGAAGGCGACAGGGGTACCTATCGCGCTTAGAACGCGACGCCTCGATACGTCACATTCAGAACGTGAACGCGACGGGTCGTGTTGTCCCGTTCAGAACGTGACACCCGAGGATGTCTCCTTCACAGACAAAACCTCAATCCAGAAGTACCACTTTTGGAAACCCCATAAAACACAGCTAAACAACCATATAAATCAGATACAACTAGTCTAACAGTTACACTAACATGCCATCTAACAATTACAACCCGTTCCACGCATCAAACACAACAATTACATCTTCTACAATAAGAAAATGAGCAGAATCTCGCTACCTGTGAGAAGAACGCGAAAAATAATGATAGATCGGTGTTTCCCACGCTCCGAGCAATGTCCTCACGTCAAGAACATGCCAAACCATGCACCACACGCCCGAATCGCCACAAATCCTGCTCCAAAACCTCCTCATGGCCAAACAGAGCTTCCTCTGCTCTGTTTGGTCGACCTAGGGTTCTTAACTCATCAGAGTTAAGAACGTGACGCACTGTCTGTCGCGTCAAGAATGCGATGGTTTAGGCCCTTGCCTTCTCAACGCCGACACCATGTGGCAACTGAGCACGTGCCACGTGTCAGGCATGCAGCCAAACATCCCGAAACAAGGACAGTGTGAACGTAACGTCGGTGTCTATCGCGTTAAGAATGAGACACACACCCACATCGCCTTCTCAGATAGAAAACCAAAGGGTGTGTTGGGCCCAGATTTCTGGCCCACTACACCCACACAACCTGCTAAAACACCAAACACCACCTATTTGCCACACATTGGCCCATAAACCAATCAAACCACGATCCGAACGATCACGACATTACACTATGGGCCAAAATTCCAGGACCACAACACCCACACAACACACTAAAGCCTAAGCCACGGCTCATTGGCCACACATTGGCCCAAACACCATGCTAAATCCACTAAACTTGAATCTAAATAGTCACTAAGTTACAAATTGAGTGTCAATAAAGTATCATCCACTGTCAGTATCCTGAGAGGAATATCTCATGTGTTCTTACTCAGGCAAATTCCTAGCCAGAGTCAATCGAATTAAGAGAGAAGGAGTTTTCTGGGGAATCCGATAAGAGTGAGACTTAGATGGATTCCGAACAGGCCTAATTGCACTATGCCTAATATACAGTCCATGAGATATTAGATGGATGAAGGACTATAGGTACACTGTAACTGAGGGCAAAAAGGTCCAATAGATTATATCCCCCCTATACCATCTGGGGACTATGGCGTAGTGGCCTAGTACGTCAATAGTCAATGAGTTGAGTGAATTATTATGGAGATAATAATTCACCAACTTAGAAAAAGTTCTGAGTCAGAAGAGGTTCTGATAGGTGCAACTCATGACCAATTCGGTATTGGGCCTAGAGGGTCATACACATAAGGTGGATGATGCAACGATAATAGAAGATTGGATAAGAGTTATCTAATAAGGCTTCTCTCACCAGAATGGTCATGCCGTTGAAGCTAGGTTAACAACAGTATCAACCGTCATTAGGAATAGTTCCTAACGACAGGATCTACCGCCATCAAGAACTTTGAATTCCTTTGGAAGTAGTCAAAGTGAGGTAGACGACGGGATCTACCGCCATCAAGAACTTCATCTTCCTAGTGGAGGTAGTCGAAGTAAGGTTGACAGCTAGATTGACTAATGTTAACTCTTGTTAACGGTGAGATCAATTATCATTAACACTCATGCTAACAGCGAGATCGATGATGCTAACATATGTTAATGTTAATATCAATTACCGTCAAGATGGTCTTGACAACACTACATCTTGCCATCAACACAGGTACAATTGCATGTATGATTTGACCGTACACAACATGGCTTGCATGTCTCTCCATACATGGGTGTGTGAAAACCCCTTTATTTAAGAGAGAGGGCTCCGAAAAACCCCATGGTCTAGGGGTTTTTGGAGCCCTCTCAACTCCCTCCTCCTTCTCTTCTCCTCCCTTTGGCCTCTCTTGTGAGAGAGAGAGGACAACAAGAGGGTGAGATCCTCTTTCCTCCTTTTGTTGCTTGTGCTCTTACGACTGCTCGGGTGCTGGTTCTGCTGCACCTTGGAGGTTCACGAGAAGTGCCTCGACGTGGTGGAGAGACGCTCCATCGAGGAGGTGTTGTCGCCGGTCACGACGTGTGGATACTACTAAAGAGGGGTTCGCGAGACCTTCTTCCTTATAGCGGGCCAGGTTCTACACATCAAGGGACCTACGAACTCCCCTAGGTGATAATGTCTCACCCTTGAATGGATTGCATGTAGTTTCATGCCTTGACATCATCTCGGTCCAATAACATGGTGTTTGGCAATTTTTTTTGTTTTTAAACTTCTTTCTCTATGCATTTGATGCCTCTATGATGATTCTCAGCGCCTAACACTCTGGGCAACAAAAAAATATTAGGATGTAAGAGGAAGACTGGGGAGAAAGTTTCAGAAAGCTTCTACCTCGGAAAGCCTTAAGGTAGAAGAAGTCGCCACTGGCTAGAAGATGCTCGTAGAAGAAGCAAAAAAGAGTAAGACTTGGATAGATCCCAGTCTTGGAGTAGATGACAATGAAGGTAGAAATAAAGATGTAGGAGTTGGACACCAGCTAGATCGGTGCCAACGAATAAAAGTTTAGAAGGTTCACTAGGAAGGGGTGACTTAGGATATGGAAGCCCAACTTCATAGCCAACAATTACAAGAAAAATTGCTCAGGCCGACAAGCCATATTGAGTTTGTCAAAAGTTGGAATAGAAAAGGAGTATGAAGGAGGGACATGGAAACAGCCAATAGTCATTGGTGTAGTGTCCATGGTCCGATATGCTACTATATGCATTGTAGCATGATGGAATAGTGGTAGCCACAACCTTCTCCGCTGGAATCACTCATAAAGAGCATGCCTCCTAGTTCGCCATGAGGATGAGGAATCAAAAGAAGAGTCGAAAGATAGACGAAGAACCCTAGTATTTGGAAGCTCAAGGGGAAAAGAAATTGAAGGAAACGATCTAATGGGAGAAAAAGACCTAGAAGCCAAAGCTTTGGGAGAATCATAAGACAACACAAGAATGAGAGCCTTGTGAGTCATAGAAAGACTCACTAGACCAAGAGCTCCAACGTGGAATCAGAATAAGGACACTAGATCCAAGTGAAGATACAATCAAGAGTAGAGGGCAGAGGCAAGGAGCTAAAGCAAGAGGAATACAAAGAGTAACTAGAAGAAGAAACAAGTGGAGCAACCTTAAAAGGTGAACAAATTTAAGGGATTTTCAAAAAATTTCTCCTCCTCAAAACTCAAAAAATTTGAGCAAGAATCAAGAAGTAGAGATCATGCTCAAGATGCATAATTACTATGCGTAAGCCTCAAAAAGCATGATGATTACGGTAGTATCTACATGGCGAGACTGCGATGAACCTGTAAAAGAAAGTGCAATAGCATGTGTCATTCTCTACACCTAAGTAGATCAACAATGACATTTCGAAGCCTAACATCTCTCAAAGCCCATGAAGTGATACGTCGCCATAGTATAGGCCATCAAGTGGCTCGAAAACTAAGAGGCCTATGCACCCTTCTATCTCCCTGAACATACTCATTGAGCTAAATTCTTTAACTTAGAAGTAGGGAGGCAAGTGGAGAGGGAAAATCTCAGCCCTCTAGCCCAATCCATTAAGTCCTAGTTACTAAGCTCGGCCCAACAAGTGAAAGTCTAGTTATTAAACAAAAGTCAAAGTCTAGTTACTAAACAAGAGTCTGTCTACTGGAGCCTAATTGTCAAACGGGACCCATGAAATACCATGAGCACCTAATATGCCATCCTGAGGAAGGTGGCCTTATCCCAACATCGGTTCCAGGAAGACAGCCTGAGATGACAGTGTAGCTCTTGAGATAATCTCTCGACATGCGCTAGGTCAAAAAGTTAGCTTAACTCACTCTCCATGCCTTATCCTTGTAGGTCTTAGCCCAATAAACCTTACTCTGGTAGCCTATAGCTCGAAGTGTATTTAGCCTAGTAGGTAGCCTATAGCCTGGAGAGTATTTAGCCCTATAAATATTTAAGTAGGTGGAGTTTTAGCTCAATGGAAGTAAAGTAATAGAAACTCTTTTCTGATATCAAGGTTAGCAGATCCCGTTTGAACAACGATTACTCAAGGATAGTAAAAATCTTAAAAAGGATAATGATGGGCTACCCACGATTGGCACAGTTATTATCCACGATCATCATAATGGACATAAAAGCCCATAATGTCCAGTACCCTGTAGTTACACCCACGAGCCTGGCCATAACTGCAGTCCTGTCGCATAGGACCATTGAGGAGGCTTGACCATCACAATAAATCTCATACAAATCCCTTCAACTAGAGGTATATTATGCAAGATTCTATACCCCACTGTGAGGAGCGATCTTGAGTCACTCACCCTCTTGCTCTAACTCTTATCTTATCTGACTTATTCATCAATGAATTTTTCTTTAGATTACCATCCCAAGACTCCCAGATCTTTCTCTCCTTGCAGATCTTCATCCCTGACATCCAAGATTGCCATCACATTTTTCAAATCCCAAGACCATCCAATGGTCAATAGTAGATTCAAGATTCAACCTCTTCAAAAAAAAAAAAAAACAATAAAGATCTATCTAGGAAAATAAATCCTTATTCATCTTCTCGGCTTCTTATCAAAGCTACCATCAAAACTTTTGAGTTGGAATAACTTCAAGAACAAATAATTAGCGTTAAAAACAATTGAACCCTGGCGTTCCTTGAGCACTAACCCTCCCTTTTTGAGTCCTTCTTGGCTTACCTCTCATGATATATTAACTAGTAAGCAGCAGCTTTGTGTTTGCCTTTATTACTCTGATGTCTCTGGAGTTAGTTATTGTGACAAGGGTATTATATATGGTCATGTTACCTATAAATTAACCTAATAAACCCGGCCGGGGCTGCTGTTAGGGTGAAATCCCTCTCCCTCTTCGCACACCATTTAGTACAAATTTACATAGTATCAGAGCTAAGTTCGATCATAATACTGAAGGGTTAATTGGCCCACTATTTTGTGTGTGAATGCCAGACGGCCGGTTCACTCCTGGAACCCATATCTATTTTATGTTCCTTTCATTTCTATAAATATCTTTGGAGTTATTTATTTTCCCTATAAAACAAGACAGATAAGAGGACGACTAATCCAAACTCACGGATACAAATCGACAAGACCCAATATCCCAGATCGATCACTAATCCTGAAAACAGCATGGTAACAAGAGCTCAGAATTCTTAGATACTTTTCTTTTTTTTGGACAGGGAATCTAACATAACATAGTTGGTTGGAACTCAAAACAAGATACCTGATAACTGAGTTTAAGTTATGGCAAGATCATTTTATCCGTATTATCCCTTTTCCACCATCAAACTCACTCCTTTGTCACCCCCATGTGAATCACATCATTGTAATAACTTTCTCCCACGTAAAGATCTGTAGGTAGAGGATGCACTTTCGAAAACTATGGTAATAAGAACATATATGAGAAATATTTATTGTCCGCATTATCTTCCAAATCTTACAACAAAATTGATGTTGATTATTTGAAAAATAATTTTATTAGTTGAGAGTTTAACAAGACCGAGAAACCTCACAATGCCTTTGATGTGACTTGCGGAATATCTTGTCCCAAAAGGTGAAGAGCTGATCAAGTTGCATGGAGCCGCAGGCAATTAAGGAGACAAAAAAAAAAGATGGGCTTCCAGCGCTCTTTATGTCCCTTGGCACCATATGCGAAGTTTCAGAAGCAACAAAAACCAGACCCAAGGGGATTTATGGGTGCATTGGAGGATATCTGGAGACAGAAGAAACAAAAAAAAAAAGGAAAATACACTGCCACACGGTATGCATATATTCTTCTGTCTAGTTCCTTCTCGAGTGAAGATCTCAACCCTACAAAATGTAAAATCTGAAAAGTCACACTTTGCAACAACAACAACAACAACAAAAAATCTCACAAATAACCAATATAATCTCACTTTCACTAAATCTACCTATATATTCTTGAAATCTTCAAGAACAAGCCTGAACACCCCTATCTAAATGCTATGTGGTGCCACTAAAAGTGCTACGTGCATATCTCTGCATTTTAATCTAGTATTTGGGGGCATAACAAAACTCTATTTAGTGAATTGTGGATATATCATGGTAACTTAGATAATAATAAAAAAGTGTATAAGGGCTATATTAGGGTATAATGGTAATTGAACCAAAAGCAACTTGAGAAGGAAAAAAACATATCCTTTCCTTGGATAAAAACTTGTCCCCACATAAATCAAAGATCTTTGGCACCCTGTGGTCCCAACAATTGCTCTACAATACACACTCTGTGGCTAGCCCACCCTGCTCGTTCAGACTTACCTTGGTGCTTTTGGAGCTGTGGCCACCGCGCATTTGATGTGTGGCTGCGGGTTTGAATTGAAAGTACCACAGTGGTCCGGCAGTGCTCGGAGTCGTTCTGTGAGCATTAAAAATCCTTGTCACTTTCCGGCGGACAACGGCAGCCCATCATACTTGGTTGGGCAAGGGGGGGAACAGATTGAAAATTTTTGAACATATAGACTCAAATACCACTTAATTAGATCTCCCGTTATTAAAAAAAAAAAAAATTCTTATGCGATAAAGAAGTTTTAGAGTTACTCGAAATCCTTCAAAATCTCATGACCAAGAGAGATGACATCGATAAGTAAGAGCGGTAAGAAATTGACGCAAGTAAACCATCAATCATATGGTGGTTTGCCTTGATGATCTTAGTCCGCAATGCCACAAACCCTTGACCACACTGACCATTATCCTCCACATAATGAGTTGCATGTGGATCATTTCGGCGTGTTCTAGTCTCTGTCCAAACTCAATCCAACTAAAAGATGAGAATACATGAGGCACTTCTTTTAACCTCTCATTTGAATCACTAGCATCCTACCAAGAATCACTAACATCATATCAACAGAAAAAAAAAAAGGGGGGGGGGAGGAAATATCAGTTGCATCCCTTCTGGAAGCAATTGGATACATCTATTATTGTAAGTGCATGGGCCCAATTTAGTAAGGATACCCACTCATTAAGCTGGTTCAAAATAAAATGACCAATTCATCACATGGACTTGAATATGTTTATGTTACAGAAGAGAATCTGTCAGCAACCTGGCAGAATTCATCCACAGAAGCCTTCATCATCGATATCAATTACGAAATAGTTTCAAATCTGTCCTTGTTATCGCCTAAGGTGCATGTATCAGATTGCATATCCACTTTCTGTAATTTATTTGTCTTTCCAAAGCAGTCCAAAAATGAGTAAATTGTGAAGCTGCCAGATATGGAATCAATTCTTATTTCACAATCTTGGGTCCAGATCAATCAAATGAATGGGGAGAACCAAGTACAGAAGAATGGTCCCCGAGACGGGCACACCAGTGGAAGGAAAATATGGGATAAAAGTAGGGAATCACAATCCCCTTGGTTATGTTATCCAAAGGACTCCAGTTCAGTGGTTTATTAGTGCCTTGACCAAACTGTATGGCAATGCCAGTGCCTAGAAGTGGAGCATATCTTTCAAAACACATCCATAATCCTATCTGAGAACGGAAAGATTACATCCCCCGAAAGGCATCTCCAGCCAAGTAATCAAAAACAATCCCCTAGGTCTGATCTTGTTTCTGCTGTTCAATAACCAAGCTGAAGATGCACCTTTTTAAGTTTCTCTATGTGCAGTTTGAGGAAGGGAGACATTCACCACACGAGCAGATTTGAGATCAGGATCTACAGATGGCTATCGTTGCTTCCTGCATCACTTATCCTGCCAACCCAAAGCACCATGTATAATATATAACCGCACACATAACAGTTAGCAGAACTAACTCCACAGACGGACGACGGGAGTACTCAATCTGAAGAGATCACAAAGAGGCAAGTTTACTGATGAGCGATGCTCTGCAGAAAAATTCAGTCTTATGACATTTATCTCATCAGATCCAAGAAGACAAAGCCATTCCATAAACTATGCAACAGCATTGACGGCAACAGGTTCTTTGTTCTTGCAAAAACTGCACCCATGACAACCCCAAGAAATACGAGTGGCAACAACCTTTGCACGTTAAAATGTGCCAAGGCAAATGCCAGTGCGCTCACAATGACAGCCCATCGTAAAGGCATATACCTGGTCAAAGAAGGTAGGAGAAAGCCCCGAAACACAATCTCCTCCCACACTGGGGCACAAATAGAAACAACCACAGCATACAAAGCCATTGCCACAGGATCACGGGCCAATATTGACTGCTCCACACTGGAAACACCAACTGGTGGGGCAGGGATTATTGGAACCAAATCAATGTTGAGCTGTGACAAACGATTAACCAATGGGAACATGAGGCACCCCAGAACTACATCCAACTGCCAATTTCCTTTCAGGCTGAAATGGAACCAGCCAGATGGTAGGGGACGAAACCTAGCAAGACAACGATGGAGGATGGCAACACCAGCAAGGCCCTCCACAATGTCGGTCAGAAGGCTATATAATGCTTGGCCTCTGTATGTTAACGATTCCTTGCTGAAGCCAGCAGCATGGGCCAGGAATGGGATTATCCATGATCCTATGAACCAGAAGGACACAATCCAAAGTAACACAACCTGTCATAGAAGAGCATGTTTATCTCATTAACTGTAGCAGAAAATTACATAACATCTTTAACATAGAACCAAAAACTGCTTAAAAGTCTTGAAATTTGTAGTACAGTCTGCGGATGGAGGAAGCGAGGATAATAAACGATGCTATGAAGCAACCCTTCAGGTAAAACAAAACCCAGCCAAACAAAAAGGAAAACAAAAATAGAGGAAGAAACAGAAAATTAAAAACAAGGGTTGATTACATGTTTTAAAAAAAAAACAAACATTAGAATTCTGATATATCCCTCATGCATGCAAATGGTGAAGCATTTCCATGGGAGATCTCATGGAGCTGCTGACCATAGAAATGAACAGATGCAATTGGTGATACAGCAAACTCAAACATGTTGCTGACTACAACTAAAAACGGGGAAAATGTGCGACAAACATGCAAATAGTTTCTAGCAAGTCAATTCTCTACATTTTTCAGTTATAATAAAGGTTTGATTAAGAGCCTTTTATAACTCTATAGTAAGAGAGAATACAAGATGGTTACCTGAATAATGGTTTCTGCTGTCCATGGCACTCTCCAGGGTTTCCCATGTGACCTGAAGAATTTATCCAGCACCTGAAAGGAAATGAATCAAAATAATGTTACAAGTGTGGCCAGGGTGACGGTAATGAAAGACTAGGCCAGCAAGTGCCAATAACCAAAGTCTACCAGGGGAGTGTAGAAAAGAAAACCAAAGCACCGTGCCACCCCAGATAAACACCCCCACCCACCCTAAAACAAAATCACACCACAACAAAGATTCCCACCCTCAACATACAACTTCCCAAAAACAAACACTGCTCAAAAGGAAGGTCATGCAATCCTCCGATACATATCATGAGTCCATGTGCCATCTATGCTTCTGAATGCTTCGAAGTTCCTTTCTTGCCGGCCACGTCAGTCTTCGCGTTTCTAGTAATGTCCACCACCCACCTATGCTTGATCAAAAACAGTGTTGACTTCAAGTCTTCGTTCACGCCTTCATTGGAGACTCCAATCAACCTTGCAATTTCATTCGCCTGTGTCTCCATAAAATTCTCAACCTTGTTTAAGATATCCATAACTTCCCCCTTGGAGAGCTTCCCATTGTCCACAGTAGCAGTCTCCTCCCCTTAAAACGCATCCTCGGCCAACTGCAATGTTGCACTCAGATCTTCTAACACCAGAGGCGGGTCAGGAAGGGCTAACGCCAAAGAAAGAGAGGAGGCTACCACCTCCTCAAGCATGAAATCCCCATTTATCACAAAGACAGGCAAGCAAAGAACAATGGTCTCCTAAAAAAGGTCGTCAGACATAAAGGAAAAGGGAGGAAGAGCATCCTCCCCATCCCCGTTCGGCATCCACTATGTCCGTCACCCCCCTTGCAACCGTCGGAACCCTCTCCATTGGTCTCACGCCCAACCTCCACAAAGAGGCCCTTCTAGTGTACTGTTGGGGCCATCGAGTTCTCTGTCGAAGAAACAGGCACCAAGGCCGAATTGCGTCTTAGTCGCTTCCTTGTACGAGCCCTTCGCTGACAAGCCTAACACCTCCCATAGGTACATCTCACCTATGGGCAAAGCAGCCGCGACTGAAGATGGACGAAGCCCAGGGCACCAGTAGCCCCCTCTGCCTCCACCAACAACATTGCCTAGTTGTCGCCTTCCTTCGCTCCACTGCGAGACCGCTCTAGACACAGTGAAGAGGATTCTGGAGCCAGAGAACCAAGGCTTGGCCTGGAGAGAGCGGACTTCGCCATCGCCGATAGGCAATGCCCGGAGGCGACCGGCATCGTTGCCTTTAGACAGGTGTCGGAACTACTCAAGTCGGGAGGAGAAGTCAAGCGGGGAAGATAACCCTTAAAAGTGCTAGTTATGAGTGCCCTGCAAGCCAACTCATATTAGTGATGGTACTTGTAATATTATATTAATCTCTTTTGGTAATAGTATTAATGACATTTTCTCACTTTATATTACGTGCATATGACGATGTTTATATATTGTGATGTCCATAGGTCTGTGCAATGAGGATTAAGATCATGATGAGATCATGATAATGAGATCTATCTGCTTTAAATACAGATCCTAAATATTCCTGGTCATAGGTTACTCGAGAAGGACATCGAGATAACTAGACAAGCCATTGTGCTGTATATCCGTCCATATGATGGGGGTAGCTGGTCTCATAGCTACTTGTGTAATACATTAGGGATATAGTGCAGGTGCTCATTGGAGAATCAGTTTAATAAATGATCTGCTCTCGAAATGTTGTATGGTTGACAATACCTGATTGTCAGACAGCAATTTCGTAGTCCCAATTGTGTAACTAGTTCTTAGGCTTAAGACACCAAGGATACCTTGTTTGAATACTTCATTCTTTGATGCCGGACTTATAGATCTAAAAGTTCAAGATCTAATATAGTCGATTGTTGGGAATGGTAGCCAACCTTACGAAAACAATTGTGTGTCAATAAAAGATCATCCACTCTCAGTATCATGTAAGGAATATCCCATGTGTTCTTAATCAGGTAAATCTCTGGCCAGGGTCAATTGGATTGAGAGAGAAAGAGTTCTCCGGGAGAATCCGACAAGAGTGAGAATCAGATGGATTCTGTATAGGTCTAACAGTACCATGCATTATATACGGTTTCTATGATATTAGATAGATAAGGAACTAAAAGTACATGGTAACTGAGAGCAGAAATGTCTAATAGATTAGATCCCTCTGTACCATCTGGGGACTATGACATAGTAGCTTAGTACGTCCATAGTCGATGAATTGAGTGAATTATTATGGAGATAATAATTTATTAAGTCAGAAAAAATTCTGAATCAGAAGAGTTCTGATGGGTGCAACTCATGGCCAGCTCGGTATTGCGCCTAAAGGGTCACACACATAAGGCGAATGACATAATGACTGATAGAGAATTGGATAAGAATTATCCAATATGGCTTCTCTCACCCGAAAAGTCATGCAGTCGAAGTGTGGTAAATGACAACATAAACCGTCGTCGGGAATAGTTCCTAATAACGTTGTCTATCGTTGTCTAGAACTCTAACTTCCTTCAGAAACAGTCGAAGTAAGGTAGACGACAAGGTATGTCGTCGTCAAGCGTTAACGACAACATCGACTGTCGCTAGCACCTCGACGTAAGCCAGAAGAAGTTATGTTGACAGCGAGGTCGTCCGTCGTTAATATTCGGTTGACGGCAAGATCGTCTACCGTTAACATGTTCTTGACGGCAAGATCGACTGACGTCAACATGTTGTTGACGGCATGAGTTTGGACGTCAACATGTGTTAATGTCAAAGAGGTTGTCATCAATATGGTCTTGACGACACACTGTGTTAGCCTCAACCTGGGTATGGCCCCAAATATGACTTAGCCATACACAACATGGCATGCACGTCCCTCTCACGTGTGGGAGAGAGAGAGCCCTCTCCAAGAGGGAAAGGGGCTCTAAAAAACCCATGGGCTGGGGTCTTTTGGAGCCCTCTCACCTCCCTCCTCCTCCTCTTCTCCTTTCCTTCGTCCCTTCTCATCCACCCCTCTCTTGAGTGAGAGCAAGAGGGTCTTGGTGCTACTACTTCTCTTGCTGCTGGTTGGTGTTTCTTGGAGGAGCAAGAGGAGTAGAACGAAACGACGATGTGGAAGAGGTGTCGTCACCTGTCACTGCCGTATGGACTACTAGAGGGAGGTCACGTGAGCTCTTTCATCCGGTGGGCCAGGTTTTGCATGTCAGGGAATCTACGAGCTCCCCTA
Source organism: Colocasia esculenta (assembly GCA_014218235.1). Taxonomy (NCBI): domain Eukaryota; kingdom Viridiplantae; phylum Streptophyta; class Magnoliopsida; order Alismatales; family Araceae; genus Colocasia; species Colocasia esculenta. Next base: position 2,599,046 of record CM024762.1, on the reverse strand, counting down.
GGTGAGAATGTCTCACTCTTGCTTGGTTTGCATGAATGTCATGCACCCAGACATCATCACGATCCGATATGTTCTCGTGGTAAACATGATTTTTTTTTAAAAACTTCATTCCGTTGTGTATTAGATGCTCTCGCCGTTTCCTTACAAAAAGGCCCCAACTGCCCGATATACAGAGGCATGCAGATTCCGAGTAAGTCATTGGGCCCCGACTCGGGCCCTAGAGGGGCATGCGCCCAACTGATCTGCTCCGTTGAACCAGCCCTTTCTAAAACCAGTTATCCGCGGCAAGAGGAAAACCCGCCTCAACCGTCCCAAACACCATCGGAACCGGTCTAACTTGAGGGGAACGAGGGTCAGAGCGGTTCAAATTTGAATCTCCCTCCCGACCATCTTCTTCAACATCTGGAGTTTGCCCTAGGGGCTCCAACAACGTAGCGGGCCCTCTTAAAGCACCAGACAGCAAATGACAAGCTTCTTCTCGTCAAACACCACGACGATCGATGCAACAGCTCTCCCAAACTAATCACCAAGATCGAAGCAAGCACATTTAGCCTTGATCCAGACATCACAAACACTAAGAAGCATTGAACCAGATGCCCAAACTAATGAACGAGGAAACCCACCCCTTCCACGTCACACAAACCGATGGGCAGACCCTCCAGAGTCACCCTAAAGCACCTCTCCGGCAAAAGGGGGGAAGTGTCAAACCTCGGAGACCACCAACAAATACCAAGCAAAGCCCCTCCCACCAGGATGAAAGCTACTTCCACTGCCTTCTCTACCCCCTCCTCGTCACACAAATTGATGGATAAAACCTCCAGAGTCACCTTAAAGCACCTCTCCAACAAAGGAGGGAAAGTGCCAAACCTCAGAGACCAACAACCAATACCAAGCAAAGCCCCTCCCGCCAGGATGAAAGCTGCTTCCACTGCCTTCTCTACCCTCCACACAAGATCCCACAGTCAGAAGCAACTTCGAGGCCACCCTAACTACCCCCCACCCTGCTCTCGTAAGCTCTTCTAGCCTCCTCTTGATCGTGTCTTCGTCAATCTCCCCTGCCAGTAAAGATGGGGCAATCGACTACTTCCCCCAGATCTTCGGGTGAGTGACAAACTCCTCTGGGAGGTCACCTGCCTCCACCACCTTGCTGCTTCTCCACATCACCGTCGCAGCCTTGTCAACCCCCCTAACGATGTCAACGAAACTCCTTAGATCCTATCGTGCTTTGCTTCCCATCGCTTGCATGGAGGCCTTAGGTCTCATCCCGCTGCTTGCCTCCTGAAAGCCACCGCCTGCCGAGGTGCTAAGCAGAAGAACAGGACACCATCTCCGTATTTGTCCTCTCCTCCGGCTTGCACGGCCACCCCAGAGAGCACTGCCTGACAGGACTGGACCCTCAGGGGCCCATCCATCTCCTGTTGGCCACTGTCTACCCCTCACAAAGGGGATGCTGCTCGGCCAAGACAGCCAAGCAGATCCCCAGAGCATCTCTCTCTAAAAAAGCTAGAGAGAGAAACTTTTTGACAAATGTGATCATTGCTGACTCCCTGGTTTGATAAAATCATCATATAAGAATGGTGAACTGGCCTAGCTCAGACCTGAACATGGAGCTTCCCCCCTGAGAAGTGACATTGGATGCAATTAACCTACTTCTGCATGACATCTATGAAGAAAGTGAATCATTCAGTTGATGGCAACTTGTAGAAGATTGTTTGAATCAAGCAGAGGAGAACATATAGCAATATAAATCCCCAAACCGATCACTTCAGAGCAATTAAATGATATTTCCTGCATCCGACATAATGGAACTTTTGCATGGTATCTCATGAGCATTTGACTTGCCCTCTTCAATAAGATGCCCATCAATAAGCAACACATCCTGGAAGAATGATGGGTGTAATACTATGTTTGGATGCTCCATGAACCAAAATATCAGTTGAAGCCTCTCTTCTACATGAATATTTAATGTGTGCAGGTGTCAATTATAACATTTGAAGGATGACAAACTGCAGAATATTATCTAGCCTGTGAAGCTAAGATGCCTACTCTTTCTTTTTTTGACTTCATTGAAGTAAATATGTAACTGAGAACAAGAACAACTTTTGAGAATATTCAGGTGAAGAAAAAACTACGAACAAAAAAATCGTGAAAGATAGAAAACAGGATAAAGAGGCAACAGAAGAAAAACCCAAAAATGAATCATAACCTTTCGAATTTTTGAAGTCCAATGAATGTCGCCATCTTTAACTTCCTGCTCCAACTCAGCATTGCTCGATGCCTCGTTCTGCTTTTCCACCAACTTGAAGCTGCTGGCGCTGCAAGAGGACTCTTCTTCTTCCGCTTCGTCTACATGCTTAAAGCATGCTACATGGGCTAATCTCCATTTCTGAAAAGATGGAATATTGAAAAAAGATGTCATTTTTAAAGAACTTCAAAACGGCGACGAGTTCATGGCCGAGAGTAGCACAAACAGTAAATTGTTCGCCAAACATAAATGGAACAACAAACATATTCCCACCCACGATCACCTCCTTCTGTGCTTCAAATAAATGGAAAGGTGCCAAAAGTCCAATTCGGAGTCTAACAGCTCACCTTATCAGCAGATTTCCAACCCAACGCCGACGGCTGCAGGGATCGAGAGCTCCGACTAACCGGATTGATGCAGTTCCCTCTTCTCCACCGCGGAAACTTAACATTAACCGGCGAGGAAATAGACAACAGGGGAGGTTGTGCTGAGCAGTGGCAGGAACCGGCCATGGGGACGAACAACCCCCTCCCCGCCCCCGCCCCCGCCCCCAATCTAAAACCCTAAACAATCTTCCCCGTGGAGTAAAAAAGATTCAGATCCACTGTTTATGCCCCTCTTCCGACGATGTTGCTAGCAATGGGATCCACACTGCTCCATCTCCGTTCCCGACCATGGGAGAAAGGATTTGCCACTGCCCCATCCCAGCCCCCACTGCGCGGACGGCGAGGAGCGGGGATGTGAGACGCCGAAGTCAGAAGACTAAAAAACGTGTTTGGACCGGGTGAGGGGGCCGCCGTTCACTTGCTCGGCCCGCGCGGGTTTTGGATGACGCTGGAGCCCGGAGGGATGACGCCGCGGCCTTTCGCTTGCTAACTTGCTAAGGTAAAGCCGGGGTGTTTGATTCAAAATACTAAAATTCGAATCAATGATATTAGTTTTATGTAGAACCGAATTGAATCATATAAATCAAATAAATCGAATTAGATTTTATATTTTCTGCTAATTCATAGCAACATTTGACTATCTTTCACAGTCTTTCTCATTAATTTTTACTTTCACTACTTTTCTCAAAGATTTTTATTTTTACTATTTTTCTCACTAATTTTTATTTTCACTGATTTATTATTTATTTTTATTTTCATTATTTCTCTCACTTATTTTTATTTTCATTATTTTATGAATGATTTTTATTTTCATTTATTTTTATTTTCATTATTTTTCTCATTGATGTTTATTTTTACTATTTTATCACTATTTTATTTTCACTAATTTTTATTCTCACTGGTCTTTATTTTTACTATTTTTCTCACTGATTTTATTTTCATTATTTTTCTCATTGATTTTTATGTTTACTATTTTCATCACTATTTTTAATTTTCACTGGTTTTCCAATAATTTTTATTCTCACCGTTTTCTAACTGATTTTTATTTACACAGGTTTTCTCACTGATTTTTTTCACCATTTTCCTCTCTGAGTTTTTTATTGTCACTATTTTGCTCATTGATTTTTTTATCTTTACTATTTTTCTCACTGGTTTTTAAATTATACTTTCTGAAAAAAATTAACTCTAGTTATCAGAGGAGGACAACTTTTTACAAAATGAATTTGGATGTTGTGATATGAGATGTTGTTAAAAGTACAAAAGCCCATAGCCAAAGTCTAAAATCTTCATTTTTATTTTTAATTATTTCTAACTCTCTAAATTTAATTTGATTAATTCATGAATGTCAACATGTGAAAAGACCAAAAGTTCATAGTCAAACTAATAAGACAAGTTTAAACATTTATGTCCAAATAGTAACTATAAAATTAACGAGAACCAACAGTCTCAAAAAAGTCCAAAGGGCTCACTGCGTGAACCAAACCAAATCGAATTAGTTTTGTTTGCTTGGATTCCAAAATTGAATTGGTTTGATTCGATTCAGTTTGAAAATGACCCTAAACCAAACGGAATTATGTTCAGCCCTAGCTCAGGGTCACATGCTTATCCCTAGGTCTACTCTCGAGTCCTCTTTTGACAAAAGGTTAGATTGGTTGAATGATTGGATATAATAGGTTTTTGTAGATTTTTTTTAGTGATGCTTAAAGTTGAGTTAGATTGGTTGGATAAGTATAATTGTATCACTTCACATTTATGTGGTGTGACTCTGGTTATTGTATTATTGATGCATCGATAACCATCATCATCGTTAGACACTGTCATCATCACCACTGATCATTGCTGCTACTTGTCCGCCCCCTCTCTTCATTGCCCCCAGCTATACTGTGGGTGTTATCTCGCAAAGCTAGATTGATCCCAACCTATCTAACTCAATCTTACTACCCAACTAATAAGACGATAAGCATCACTCTTTTCTTTTACATATAATGTGAGATCATTTAGATCTTGATGACTTGAATGACCATGGAATAACCACTAAATCAGTCCTTCAAAATAGTATCTATAAATATGTTCAAAGTACAATAACTTAAAGATAAATTTATACAAAAATTCAGACTATAGCTTGGTGTGGCTCTGACTATGAAAAGCTCACATGATTACAATTCTTTTCTCCTTTTTCTCTCTTCTTTACGATGATGACGACGACAACCAAGAAGAATAAGAAGATAGCTTTATAGTTCACATTAATGGGCAAATTTGGGTTCCCACCCTGAGGCAGTGAGCTACTCATTTTGGGCTGAGCACTCTGATTGGGTTGAGCCTGTGATTCCTTCTGGTTTGGGCCTTATCAACACGTAGCCCAACTGAAAGATCATGCAACACCATTATCCTTCCAAATAAAATCTTTAGAATCTTCTATACCGTCTTTTACGGCTCTTAACTCGACTGCCTGATCATAATTTAATTTGACGATTCTCAAATATGATACATAAAGAGATGACCCAAAAAGGTGCATCTTAAATGTTCCTCTCTTCTTTACATGGCCTAGAACCTTCAGTTGTGCATGAAGAGATATTTACATACACATAAATAAAAGTATAAACAAATGAGGAATAGGTTGTGAAGAGGGTCCATCTCCAACTTTGATACAAGTCATTGGATGCCTTCAAAATGATGATGAGGCTTATGAGATGAACAAAGGATCAGGAGTCCTAGAATTAAGGTCTCAAGAAAAAATCCTTCAATGCCTAAGTTAATAGGGGCAAGAGCTCAAGCAAGAGGGTAGTCGATTCGAGATCGCTCTCCACCAATTTTGCATATCAAAAGCGTCTTACCTTAGGCACAGGGATTCCTCTGGGTTTTATGAATTGTACTCCCAAGGCAATTCTTTAAGATGTGGAGACCGTTAAGACTCCAGTCGTGAGTATAACTCTGAGTAGTGGCCATGATGGGCTTCAATGCCTCGTGACAGACGTAGGCAGTTATTCATGTTGACTAGGTTGCAAGCCCAGAGGGGATGAATAGATGTCTTTAAGATTTTTTGTAACAAACAACTTTCGAAACATTAAATGTAGAGGTTAGAGTTAGTGAGTAGCGAAAATAAAGGTAAAGGCAATCACACATGCAACATAAATTTTATCATGGTCCAGACTGTCCTACCACTAGGAGTCCTATGTGCAGTCCCCAAGAAATAACTTGGGATTCTACTAACTAAGGGTACAATCCCCCTCAAGGACATTTATACATCCAACACTCGTTGGCCTTCTCTTCAACCCACGAAGATGCAATACACCACCTGTTGCAACAGATCTTCCTTTCTACAAAAAGAAATAAACCACCCACTACACACCAGGTCTTCTCTTCACTAAAGAAGAGGAACACTCTATAACCCCCTAGACCAAGCTAATAGAAACAATACACTACTTGATCTGAGGTGCGATCTGAGAGAGCAAACGAACTACACAGTATGAAGCAACACTCTCAGATCATTACAAGCTCTCTCTCAAGGAAAGATTGAGGAGAGCTAAGAGCGATGAAGTTGATCTGAGTGAACAAGCAAGA